>CM065119.1:33670217-34030217 GCA_033026305.1 Cirrhinus molitorella
GTTCCTAGCCAGACGTGTAATCTGTGGATTGTGATGGGAAGGATGGAATTTAAACGACTTCATGTTGTTAAAAGTCTCTATGTGAACATTTTTTAATTATTAAGATGTTAATAATGTTGCTGCATATTACTGGATGAATTATGCATGTTGTAAGTACTTAACTTTATTGCCAGTAGTTATTCCTTACAGTATCTTTCAGTTTTGAAGAATCACCAAGAAGTCATGGTTTAACTGGTTAAGCATGATCCAGTTTGCCTCTGTTGCTGGATGCTGTAACTGTCCAGCTGGTTTAAAAAAATGTGTGTATATATACATATCGCAAACACTGTGGTCATTATATAATTTTCCTGCATCTCCAGAGATTATTTTTCTCATTGTAGGTTCTCACAAATGCTGCAGTTTACACATAGAACTGCACAAATATGTATTTTACAAATACTTTCCACAAATACACTCAGGTCATTTTGTATCTGTAATTTAATGCACAAGTAAGCATTACATTTGCACTCTATGTGAATGTGTGGTTTTGCATTTTTAATGACTTTGGCGATTTAGAGACTATTTAGAGTTATTCCATAATGTGAAAAATTTCAGTGGTTGGTCTGTTTACAGTTACAGAAAGGATATATATTTTGTAATGTTGGGTTTACCAGTGTCTTGTTGCTGTTCCTTAGATGCAGTGTGTATTTTGTGTTATTTCTCTTATTGCAGTGTCATACACCACAGGCTTCTGTTGTAAAAGCATTCAGTTTTTGTTTGTTTTTACAAAATGGTAATTGACAGTATGTCAGATGCTGTTGATAGAGTTTAACGGGAACCTGGAACACATCCAGAAAACATTATGAGTGTGAAAACCAGCAGAATATTAAAGAATAAGTTCACTTTCAGAACAAAAATTTCCTGATAATTTACTCACCCCAATGTCATCCAAAATGTTCATGTCTTTCTTTCTTCAGCCAAAAAGAAATTAAGGTTTTTAAGGAAAACATTCCAGGATTCCAGTCCAAATTGCAGTTTCAGTGCAGCTTTAAAGGGTCCTATGATCCCCATTAAAGTCCACTACATGGAGAAAAACCTGAAATGTTTTCCTCAAAAACCTTAATTTCTTTTCAACTTAAGAAAATACATGAACACCTTGGATGACATGGGGGTGAGTCAAATTATCAGGACATTTTCATTCTGGAAGTGAACTAATCCTTTAATGACAGCTTTTTCAATGAAAAGAAACAATGTAAATATAGTGTTTTGCTGGACATGTGGTGCGTAAACCGTGAAATTGACCCTCAGTACTGACTGTAAGAATCATGGCCATAATTACCTAGCAGCACATTAATGCATGCACACATGTGCAGACCTTCTAAAGGAATTCACTTCACGTTTGAGTGACACTGCTGTATAATGATGTTCTGTGTCCTGCAGGATGGACGACGCAGAGGCGTGCTTCATCCTCAGCAGCAGAAATGAAGTGGACCGCACCGCAGCTGTAAATATAGCCTCCTCCTTGCCAAAAATAAAAGTTATTAGGGCTGCAACAGCAACTCAGTAAATAACTAAGAAGGAAAATAATCGTAAATCATATCTCATTATTGATTAGTCGGGTCTTTGAGCTGAGTATAGAAGAAATCAGTGACGCCACTTCAGATAAAAATAAAGCTAATTTCTGTTGAAAAAGCACTTGTTTTTAAAATGTGAGAATATACAACACGTTTAAAATAAATACAGAGCAGCAAAAACAAGAAACCTAATTATTTTGATCAAAACAGTAGAAACTCTATTATGGATTGTAAGAACTTAAAGCTAGTGGGAAATTTGAATCGTATATTGTAATAGTATTCATACTTTGATAATTTAAAATGTTTTTTTGTTTTCATCTTTTAAACTATGATGAGACTGTGAAGTTTTATCACTTTATATTATAGGCCATTTTTTCTAAGAAATAATCAACATATTATCTGATTGTCAAAGTAGTTGTTAGTTGCAGCTCTACAAGTTATTATTAACACTTATTGCATATATTTCAGGATGACTATCAGTAGTTGTTTTTTTTTTCTAACTATGATTCAC
Organism: Cirrhinus molitorella; assembly: GCA_033026305.1. Lineage (NCBI taxonomy): Eukaryota > Metazoa > Chordata > Actinopteri > Cypriniformes > Cyprinidae > Cirrhinus > Cirrhinus molitorella. The sequence goes on from CM065119.1 coordinate 33,672,282, forward strand.
TTTACAAATAATACAAATATATTAAGTAATTTTCCTGAACTTGAATGACTTTTAATGGCAAAATTTAATTTTTAACAATTAAAATCATATTGTAAGAATGATGTCTGTTCTTACAGGATCATCAAACCATTCTGCGAGCGTGGGCTGTGAAGGACTTTGCTCCAAACTGTCCTCTGTATGTCCAGATTCTCAAACCTGAGAACAAATTTCATGTCAAATTTGCAGGTGAGTTTTTTTCCCTCTTTCAAGTTGACACATGTTATATGCCATCAGTAAACATTCATCTGTCTTTGAAAATCATGTTCAGATTTTAACAGACATGAGGTAGTGTTATATTTACATAGTTATAATTTTTGTTATTTGACCAAAATTTAATTTATATAGTCCATTACTACTTTTAGTAAAACAGCAAGTCAATGAAAAATCTAATATTTTAAATACCTTTTGATATAGAAACACAAACATTAAAATACAACATTAAAACTGTGAAGTGTGAAAACTGTCCTGACAAGTAGACTTGAACTTATTTTAAGGGCAATCTGTGTGTGTGTCTGTGTTCGTTTGTTTGTTTGTTGCAGGAAAGTGTGTGTTTCCTGTAGGTGTATGAATATTAAATATAGATCCATCTGGATTCTACACCCTCTGTTTCCCAAGTTATACATCCTCTTAAAAGAGTTTCATGGTTATGAGCAGTCGTTTTGTATGTCTGGCATGGCCTCCACCTCTCAGGTCACTGCATTTGCATTTACATGTGTTCATTTAGCAGATGAGGTGAAGTATTCAGATGGATAATGGATAATTTGTCTCTTTGTGTTTGCAGTGCTATTAAACAGGTCCCACAAATTCTTTTTTTTCAGCATTTCTGTGTATTTGAACATTTTTCAACAATGACTCTATGATTTTGAGATTCATCTTTTCACACTGAAAACAACTGAGGGACTCATATGCAACTATTACAGAGGGTTTAAATGCTTATTGATGTTTCAGAAAGAACCAAGGGTGTAAACTTTTGAATGAATATGTGTACATTTTTCTTTTTTGCCTAAATTTCAGATTTTTTATTTAGTACGGCCCTTCAGAGGCTACAACATACAACAAAATAAGTTAAATGTTTCCTTCTGTAGCATCAGTGAACATTTGAACCTTCTTTAATAAGCTAAATAAACTAATGAACTAAAAAAACTAGAATACTTTAATTTCTTGAAATGAAATACTGTAGACATTATCTTAAATAAAATATATAAATATATTTGTATTTCGTTTTAAATAAGATTAACTTCATGTACTAAAATAACTAAAACAACTACTGAATTTAAATATATATATATATATATATATATATATATATATATATATAAAATAATATAATATTATGGAGTAAAAATTAACAAAACAAAACACAATATAAGCACATATTTTGTCACTAAATACTCCTAGTTACTTTGTCAAATGTTTTTCTGCATCTAAAACAAATAAATTAAATTTGAAATAATTTGAAAAATTATGTTCTCTTAGATATATGCTGTAGATTAAAAGGGTAATGTCTGATATGAAAAATAAATGGCTTTATATTGGTTTTATCATTTCTGAGATTAGGGCAGTTCAGTTGTGTGGTGAAAAGTTTCATAGTGTCTCCAAATTTCACAAGAATGACTGGTGTCCTAGAAGTGTTTATAGAATCTAGCAGGGACTCCATCTGTGCCTGGTGCTTTATAATTTGAAAGCTGTTTTTTTTTCATTCATTTTTAAAAGAACATCAATATTTCATATTTTTATCATATCATGATCCAGGGTGATTTGAGGAGTATAAAATGAATATTTGGCATAAGTCATAACAATGCATGTTTGTATTATATCTATATATCTATCTATCTATATACAGTGGGTACGGAAAGTATTCAGACCCTCTTAAATTTTTCACTCTTTGTTATATTGCAGCCATTTGCTAAAATCATCATTAATTTTTTTCCTCATTACTGTACACTCAGCACCATATATTGACAGAAAAACACAGAATTGTTGCAGATTTATTAAAAAAGAAAAACTGAAATATCACATGGTCCTAAGTATTCAGACCCTTTGCTCAGTATTTAGTAGAAGCACCGTTTTGATCTAATACAGCCATGAGTCTTTTTGGGAAAGATGCAACGAGTTTTTCATACCTGGATTTGGGGATCCTCTGCCATTCCTCCTTGCAGATCCTCTCCAGTTCTGTCAGGTTGGATGGTAAACATTGGTGGACAGCCATTTTCAGGTCTCTCCAGAGATGTTCAATTGGGTTTAAGTCAGGGCTCTGGCTGGGCCATTCAAGAACAGTCACGGAGTTGTTGTGAAGCCACTCCTTCGTTATTTAGCTGTGTGCTTAGGGTCATTGTCTTGTTGTAAGGTGATCCTTCGGCCCAGTCTGAGGTCCTAAACACTCTGGAGAAGGTTTTCATCCAGGATATCCCTGTACTTGGCCGCATTCATCTTTCCCTCGATTGCAACCAGTCGTCCTGTCCCTGCAGCTAAAAAAACACCCCCACAGCATGATGCTGCCACCACCATGCTTCACTGTTGGGACTGTATTGGACAGGTGATGAGCAGTGCCTGGTTTTCTCCACACATACCACTTAGAATTAAGGCCAAAAAGTTCTATCTTGGTCTCATCAGACCAGAGAATCTTATTTCTCACATCTTGGAGTCCTTCATGCGGGCTCTTTCATGTGTCTTGCACTGAGGAGAGGCTTCCATCGGGCCACTCTGCCATAAAGCCCCAACTGGTGGAGGGCTGCAGTGACGGTTGACTTTCTACAACTTTCTCCTATCTCCCGACTGCACCTCTGGAGCTCAGCCACAGTGATCTTTGGGTTCTTCTTTACCTCTCTCACCAAGGCTTTTCTTCCCCGATAGCTCAGTTTGGCCGGACGGCCAGCTCTAGGAAGGGTTCTGATCGTCCCAAACGTCTTCCATTTAAGGATTATGAAGGCCACTGTGCTCTTAGGAACCTTAAGTGCAGCAGAATTTTTTTGTAACCTTGGTCAGATCTGTGCCTTGCCACAATTCTGTCTCTGAGCTCTTCAGGCAGTTCCTTTGACCTCATGATTCTCATTTGCTCTGACATGCACTATGAGCTGTAAGGTCTTATATAGACAGGTGTGTGGTTTTCCTAATCAAGTCCAATCAGTAAAATCAAACACAGCTGTACTCAAATGAAGGTGTAGAACCATCTCAAGGATAATCAGAAGAAATGGACAGCACATGAGTTAAATATATGAGTGTCACAGCAAAGGGACTGAATACTTAGGACCATGTGATATTTCAGATTTCTTTTTTAATAAATCTGCAAAAATTTCAACAGTTCTGTGTTTTTCTGTCAATATGGGGTGCTGTGTGTACATTAATGAGGAAAAAAATGAACTTAGATGATTTTAGTAAATGCTGCAATATAACAAAGAGTGAAATATGTAAGGAGGTCTGAATACATTTTCCGTACCCACTGTAATATATATATATATATATATATATATATATATATATATATATATATATATATATATATATATATATATATATATATATAATTCTTTTATTTTATTTTATTTCTTTTTTATTATATTATTTTATTTTTTTATTTATTTTTTTATTTTTTCAGATCATGTGGTATGTGAGGAGGAATTCAAGTATGCCATGCTGGCCCTCAACTGTGTTTGTCCAGCAACCTCTACACTGGTCACACTCTTGGTGCACACGTCTCGTGGACAGTGAGTACTAATATCTCTCTTTTTTTTCCCTCTTAAACTGATGTGGGTCATTCTTCATTTGTGGTGGCAAGTGGTGTCCCTCTACTTTACAACCGTTGAAATAAACTTTAAATACCAATAAATCATAAAATGTTTGTATTCTGTAGGTTAAACACAATTTGTGCACTACTGATAGTTACATTTAACTATTTAGTAATATTTAATATTTAATTAAATTTGAGAGATTGCATTTGTAACAAAATATGCATGTTCCCAGAGCATGTTCTCAGAGAGGTATCATGGAATGTAATTGCAACAATATAACATTTTTAACACAAATAAAGTGGTAATACTGTGAATATAGATTATATTTAACATGTACAATTTGATTCAATTACTTTAAAAAATACATATTTTGTTATATCTAAGAAAAAAGTTGTCTCCCTCAAATTCATGTCTGTGGTGTTACAATAATGGTTTTCGCCCCTTTAAGAAAAGGGGGAAATCTATTTGGACTACTTTCTGTGTGTAAAGGTCATTGTAGGTGCTGGTTGATCTGAGGGGTGCATGTTGAGTACATTCTTTTTTATACATTTTCTTAAAGTTAGCTAAATTTCAGACAGTTTCATGCGTCACACTTCATTAGTGTCTGTGGTGTTATGTTGATAACTTGCAGATCAGACATATTTTAATCAAACATTTGATAAATACGTACTTATTAATATTTCCAAAATATCCTCTGATCTTGAAATCATCATGATGCCAGCCTCCATTTTAGAAAATCTGGATTTAGGCTAATTCATATTAAACTGATTTTAAATGCATAGCAATACATTTTATTAAAAAAGACAAAACATGCATTTTTACAAATTCTGCCTCTCATTTGCCTCCCCAATTGAAGAATGACCTATGTAAGAGAAGTATTTCCTGAAATGTTGTTTAGTTTATTGAAGGTTTTAATAATGAATAATGGCACCTCACATAACCTTTCCAATTCTGTGATCCCTAACAAATAATAGTGCCACAAATAATTACTCAGAGCAAATTTGTGAGGAGAGCCGATCAATGCCATTTAACTTCCTGTCAGCATTTATCTGAGGAAGACTGACCATGTATAAACCTTTTTTTCACCTGAAACCTTTTTTTTTTAATGGAAAGAAAACTTCTAAATAATCAATCAACCCACAATAACAGTAATATCACATTTGCTGAAACAAGGATTGGAGTGTCATCTTTTTGCTAGTATTTGAATTGTCTGCTTGGGGTTTCAGGGAGGGACAGACGTCTCCGGAACAGTGGCAGAGGACTTATGGTCGTTGCTCTGGGAATGAAGTTTACCACATTCGTTTAATGGACAGCAAGTTCTTTGGTGAATATGATGGGAAGAGTTTTACTTACGCCTCCTTCCATGCACATAAAAAGTGAGTGATTGTGAAAAATTTACTTTGAGCTGCACAATTAGCTATAGGGATGTATGTGAAGTGAACATTTTTGCATTTTTTTATGGATGTTTTTAAACCGCAAAGTAAGATGTCTCTTATGCTCACTGAGGCTGCATTTATTTGATTTAAGAAATACAGTGAAAACTGTAATATTGTGAAATATTAAGATTTCAAATAAATGTTTTATACTTTAATAGTTTAAAATGTAATTGTGATGGCAAAGCTGAATTTTCAGCATCATTACTCCAGTCTTCGGTGTCACTGATCTTTTGGTGCTCAAGAAACATTTCTTATCAATGTTGAAAACAGTTGTTCTGCTTAATGTTTTTGTGGAAACTGTGATAAATTTTATTCTTGATTAATAGAAAGTTCAAAAGAACAGCATTTATTGGAAATAGAAACCTTTTGTTACAATGTAAAATTATTTACTGTTGCTTTGGTCAGTTTAATGCATCCGTGCTTAATAGAAGTATAGTGTCTTAAAAAGAAATTTACTGACCCCATACTTTTAAACAGTAGTGTATATCTCAAGTAATTCGCACTCGATTGGCCACTTTGCTCAGTCTGTTATGGCTTAATCTAATTTGCATTATAACGGTCAGTTGCTCTTTATTACCATGTGTACCTCATTTGCATCATAATGTTTTTATTCACATGATATATTACTATATGCATTTCATATTCTCTGTACTTGTACTCTACAGAATGACAATCAAGTTAAATATAATATATTCAAGATGCTCAAAGCACTGTCAGAGTGCAGATCCTCTCAAATAAAGCACTGCACTTTAATTGGTTAGCACCTCAATGCTTTTCTCTCTTAAAAGTGACCTATTATGCATCTTTTTACAAGATATAATATAAGTCTAAGTTGTCCATAGAATGTGTCTGTGAAGTTTCAGCTCAAAATACCCCACAGATCATTTATTATATAATTTTGAAAATGCCTGTTTTAAATGAAAGCAGAAACACGCTGTTTTCGTGCATGTCTCTTTAAATGCAAATGAGCTACTGCTCCCTGCCCCCTTTTTCAGAATAGAAAAAGGTACATGAGGTACGTGCCTTTACAGCACGTACCTTAGATACTCTGCCAAAAACCATCTTTTTGGTTTTAATTATCATGTCTATAGCGGTAAAACCTTGTGTTCTAAAGCCGTGTTATAAGATATACGATTTTCTGTGCGTACACAATCGCAGCACGTCCACAGAAAGCGGTTGTCACACGGCATGTGAGTACTAAACTAAGTTCTCTTTCATGTCTGATTGCGCTTAAACGATCAAATACACACAAGTTTATGTTAAAACACACATGAGTTACAGAAACAGTTGGTTATGCCTTTGAAGGTAAACAGCTGGGAAATGTGGAAACGTGCAGATTTAGGAGTTGGTAATATTATAAAAAGATCCCCTTTCTAAGTTACGGAGGAGCAAAATGTGAGTGGATTGTTTTTTCACATGCTTGCAGAGAAAGGGTTACAGAAACAAAGTTACTGGATTGTCCTTTTTCACATTTTCTAGGTTGGTAGATGCACTGGGGACCTGATTATAGCAATAAAAAGCGGAAAAAGTCAGTATTTCATGATATGTCCCATTTAAACACCAAGTTAAACAAAGCAATATCATCTGTCCCTCAGGTACGGTGTCTGTCTAATTGGCACAAAGAGAGAAGACAACAAGAGCATACTTCTGAATCCCGGCCCTCGCCACATCATGTCCGCCACAGACACCTGCTACTACATCAACATCACTAAAGAGGAGAACTCTGCCTTCATCTTCAAACAGGAGGAGAAGCAGGGCAAAGGGCTGTCAACTGGCGTGTACGACGCCCCCTCTCGTCTCCCGGTGCAAAGCATCATCGCAAGCATGGGTGAGGGAACAGAAAGCAGTGTCTACCTGATAAAGTAATGTAATCCTCAAACTTTTAATCACCAGACTAATGAGTTTCTCGAAAGCTGCAGTGTGTAATTTCTGAGCTACTAGCAGCACCCAGCGGAAATCCAAAAATAATGACTGATTTATACATTAGTGGTGTTGTTATTGATATATAACACAGCCTAAACAAATGAAGCACAAGTTTTAATTTGTTTGCATCAGTGCAGCCGCAGGGTTGGTTTAATGCAGTTTCCATACGGATGCCATATGTCAGTTAGTGTTAACATCATCATTGGCAGGGTGAATTTATCAAAATATAGTCATGCTCATGATAAAATATACTTTTTTTTCATTGTTTTTCCTTTGTTGAAGTTGATCAGTCTACTTCATATGGTAAGTGTGAGCATGCGATTTAGAGACAGTTAAATCATAAGACATCATTAGTGGATGTCTGTGTAAATGTTAACATTTACAGAAACCTCTCTCTCCCGTTCATTCCCGTTACTTTGAGAAACTCAAAGGCTCAAGACTTTTGTCCTGCAAGAAAATTAAGATTTGTTTTTTTTTGTTTGTTTGTTTTTGTTTTCAATTGGGCTTGGAAACTGCTCTTGCATGTGTAAAATATCCCTGGCCTACTCTCTAACATAATTAATTATATATAAGAAATTAGTCCATTATGTTTCTTCACTGATTTGTTTTCACAACCACCTTTAACATTTTGCAGAGCAACAATCTTCTGCACAGCAGCAGAATTTCCCTTTAGAACATTCCCTTCAGCATTTTTAAATTAAACCTCACAGTGCTTAACGATTTTGTTTGCAAAGCACTGATTTGAAATGTGCAAATCAGTGTTCATTCATAAAAAGCAATAAATCAGGGTTGAGGTCAACTTCAGTGCGTTTAAGAAATAGTGTATCATAATTAAACATTTATAACATCTACTGTATATGTAGGCAAATTTTCCTAGTACTTTACACAAGCCTTTTAAATTTTTTCATTGCGCTAATAGAAATGAACTGGAGTTGACCAAAATTCTGAGTCATCAGAAGTTGATGTTCATAGTGCAGTATTTCTTTGGCCGCTTTCATTGCACTAAAAAAGCACAGAAGCAATTGACATTTTAGATGACAGTTTTTTTAGATGGATTGTTTCACTGATGGACACGTGATTTTCCTCATGCTGCACCTTACCAAAGCTCACTTGAAGTGGAATCCTCCACTCTCATGGCTCGTTTGTGTTATATTTCAGGAACTGTGGCCATTGACCTGCAGAACCCAGATCCCCCGGCTGACAGCAGTAAACTGGCCCTGCCCACAGAGAATGGAGCTGGAAGCCGTAGACCTAGCATTGCCCCTGTGCTGGAGATCGCCGATTCCTCTGCCATCCTGCCTTGTGATCTTCTCAGTGACCCCTCAGAAGATGAGACCAACCAATCGGATGAGGATGGAGCACCAGCCTTAGAGTAAATATCGATTTTGTGCTTTTAAAAGCATTATTTCTCAAAGGCCATTGCTAGTGGGGTGAAAGGTGCGTAATCACATAATCACGTTGGAAAGGTCACATGCGGGTAGATCTTCATCTGTGAACTCCGGTTCAACAAGGTAGGGTAGGGTGAAAAACTCCATCTCGTTTTCTCCTCCAACTTTAAAATCATCTGACATTGTTGTTTTACCTTTTTTCGTAAAGGGGTTTAAATGTTCTTTGAACGTTTTTTTTGTAAACACTGGGTCAGTACTTCCGTCTTCTGTCACTTTTCATAGTGATTCCGTAATGCATAAAGTCATGGATGCGCATCGCAGAGCTCTAGTGCAAGATGAACATTTGTGATTAAAAAGTTTTCAATTTAAAAATCGTTTCACTACATAAGACCCTTATTCCTCGGCTGGGATCATGTAGAGCCATTTGAAGCTGCGTTGAAACTGCAATTTGGACTTTCAACCCATTGAAGTCCACTATATGGAGAAAAATTCTGTAATGTTTTCCTCAAAAACTTTGTTTCAAAAAACTTTCTGCCTGACGAAAGAAAGACATGAACATTGGATGACATGGGGTGAGTAAATTGTCAGAAAAATTTTATTCTGCAAGTGAACTAATCGAGAGGCTCATGTGGATGGCTGTCTTATTACTTTTGTAAGCAACACATTTTTTTGACTGGCAGATGATAAAATAATAAATAAAATACTCAAGTACAGGCAGGGTTGCCAGGTCTGCAAAACAAAACCAGCCTAATTACTATTCAAAACTAGCTCAGCTACATTTTTTCCATGTTTTTTCCCTCTGTCGTGGTTCCGCTCTGACGAAATTGCTAAAAAAACAATCCAGGGCAACAGTGTAAAAGTAGCCCAATTCCAAACATGGCAACCCTGAGATCAGAGCCAATGAAACCCTATACACTTTGAACTACTGTTCAAAATTTCTTCTCACCAAGGCTGCATTTATTTGATCCAAATTACAGAAAAACAGTAATATTGTAAAATATTGTTACAATTTAAATGAACAGTTTTAAAATATAATTTATTCCTGTACATTTTCAGCATCATTAATCTAATTTTCAATATCCTTTAGAAATCCTTTTAATATTCTGATTTGCTGCTCAAGAAGCATTTCTTATCACTGTTAAAAACGTTTTTGCTTAATACTGTGGAAACTGTGATTTATATTTTTTCTGGATTCTTCAATGAATAGAAAGTTTCAAAAAATAGCATTTAATTGAAATCTGTTGTAACATTATAAATGTCTTTACTACCACTTTTGATCAATTTATTGCATCCTCGAATAAAACTGTTATTTATTTATTTATTTTTTCTTTAAATCTTAACTTTGCTCTATGACTTCTAGTTATGTCTTCACTGTGCGCTCTCTCTAGTGTGATTGTTGAATTACATTTTATAGCTTTGAGGAAGATCAGATGGACCTTAAACATATTAGTTGCTATCAGCCTTTCAACGATCATGCTGCAGAATAATTACAGCATTTGCTTTTGTCAGTCAGAGCCGGAGGAGACGTGCGCTCATTCTCTCTCTCACACTCACAGCCACACACACACACACACACACACACACACACACACACACGCATTGATAGACTAAATCTCTTACAGAACAGGACTGAGTCTTTCTCGCCGCAGGACTTTGTTCTGCTCCTTTCTAATGCTTCCTCTGGTGAGCAGAATGAATTGGTGAAGATCCCTGTTGTACTGAGCTACTGAATCTTCAGTGCTCTCACAGTGCCATCTACTGATCATTGACATGCAGTGCTTTCAAAAATAAAGCCTGAATAGTTTGATTAATGTCAGTCAAGGTTCATATTCTGTACGTACATTAAATTAAAACATAAATGGTAATTATTTCTCAGACTTGTTACATTTTATATCCTTCTGCTTTTTCAAGGTGTGTTAAAGGCTACCCTCCAAACTCCCCTTACATCGGAAGCTCCCCAACTCTTTGTCACCTTTTGCAACAGAAGGCGCCATTTTGTTGTCTACGACTTGACAAGGTGAGTGTATAACACTTAGTCCACCCTAAAATACTGTTAGCAGTTCAGCTCCATTAATATAGGATAGTTAAATGAAAGAAAAATATTTAAAAAATCATTTTCAAATCAACATTATTTTTATTAACAAACCACAGTCTAAACAAGAACTTCTCACCTAAAAAAAAAACTGTCAAAACTACATTACGTTACACAAAACAGTATTATTTATAAAATTATAGTGGATTGGGGTGTCCGCCATGACACTTGCTGTAAGAAATACCACAAGCGGAGTGATACAAACGGAGAAACGGTTGGAGTTCTGTTATATCATAATATCTCAGCCAATCAGATTTGAGGACCAGAAAAAAAACTTATTTCATGCATTATTTATTTATTCTAGATTATAGTATCATTTTTTCAGTCCGTTACACAGTGTACTTGTTTTTGATTGCAGGGTTGTCGGCACAATAGCTTTGAAGATGCCAAGGCATATGGTTTCAAGAACAAGTTGATTATCGTTTCTGCCGAGACAGCGGGAAATGGCCTGTACAACTTTATAGTGCCGCTGCGTGCCTATTACCGACCCCGGAAGGAGCTGAATCCCATTGTGCTGCTGTTGGATAATCCGTGAGAGAGCTGCCTCATCAGTTTTTCACTGCATGTTACTGTTCATAGAGAAGATTTTAGACTTGGAAAGTCCGTCAGTAGCATTGCTTAACCCAACTTTAGCACTTAAAAATACTTCCAGACATATCTTCCAAAAACAAATCTCTTTATTGACTATTCACACTCTGTGGTGCATTCGATGGAAATCTTATTGTATTATTTTGCTCTCTAATGCTAAATGCTTTCAAAAGTGTTGTTCATTATGCTCCACATACTGTTTTTCCTTTTAGTAATGCAAAATAGTGTACACAGTTGTCGTCACATTGTAGATTCTTCCTCAGAGTTTCCATGGCAACTCTTGAGACGTGTCAAAAGCCTTTTTGCAATTACCTGCTTATGCATTTTGCACAAGCTTTTACCCTGCCTGAGAATACATTTTTATAAGGTTGTTTGCCAGTGCCAAACCTCTAAGAACTTTTAAACTGCAGCTGTGAGTGGATTAGCATTGTCAAATTGCTTTCTCCTCCATTTCCAGGCCTGATAATCATTTTCTTGAAGCCATCTGCTGTTTCCCTATGGTGTACTACATGGCTGGTACCATTGACAAGTAAGTTTTTAAACATTTTAACACACATGCACATCCTGAAATGGGTTTTGGTCCAGTCTGAGTGGTCGACTTGTGCTGGTTTGTCATAGTTTGGATAACCTGCTGCAGTGTGGCATCATCTACGCTGATAACCTTGTTGTGGTGGATAAAGAGAGCACTATGAGTGCAGAGGAAGACTACATGGCAGATGCTAAAACCATAGTCAACGTACAGACCATGTTCAGGTACGTTTTATGCTCTAACAGCAAATTGCTTGCATTTGTCTTCAAGCTGATGTCTTTCTCTAGTACTAATTACTTTGTTGGCTGGGTTTTTCCTGCAAAACTTCATTTTTGTCTTTGTTCTCCCATTATTGTGTCCTCTACTAGGTTGTTTCCTAGTCTCAGCATAATCACTGAGTTAACCCATCCTTCTAATATGAGATTCATGCAGTTTCGTGCCAAAGACTGCTACTCCCTGGCTCTCTCCAAACTTGAAAAGGTGTCATATCTTAGCAACCACAACATTTGATCTATATTGGGGTCCAGAAGTCTGTGTTTCTGTTTTAAATTGAATTTATCTTGAATTATTGCAAATTATATTGTCAATAACAGTGTGTATAAAAAGTTTAATTAACATGAATTTGGGAATGATTTGATTCAAGATGCATGAACTCCAGGAGTTTGTGTAAAAAACATAAGTCACATGATTTAGAAATGGTTCAGAAAAATGGTTTAGAAAATTATTTCTTAGTCATTTCTTTGTTTTAAAATGTTCAAAATACTAGAAACTTTTTATTTTCAGGTTTAAAATAGATTTTGAGTCCCAGATTGTCAGTGTGAGCTCAGACTTTAGGACTCCAATAATTATTTAAATTTTTTCTTCCTTGCAAGTAGACAATTTAACTACTCTAACCAGAGCTAACATTAACATAATACATTTCAGACTTTTCTGTGATATGAAATAACTTTGCTTGAATACTAAATGTTTATCATGACATGATCTACTGAATATTTGAGTGATTCTTAAAGGGTTAGTTCACCCAAAAATAAAAAATTCATTCATCTTTGGAACACAAATTAAGATATTTTTGATGAAATCTGAGAGCTTTCTGACCCTCCATAGACTGCTTCATGGTACTGTACTCTTGATAATGGCGAAGTGAGAAGAAGTGTTGAAATAAGGGGCCAGAAACCTCTCTGTCTTTCGGGATTGGAACAACATGAGGGTGAGTAATTAATAAGAGAATTTTCATTTTTGGGTGAGCTATTCCTTAAAGATTGTTGTATTTGTGGTGATTGCATGCTTTAAATGGCTGAAAATACTGAAACTAGGATAATGCTGTATCACAGATTGCCAGATGGTCTCAAAATCTCAAATCATCAGCGGTGGAAAGTGCCATCAGTCTTTTGTTGTGATCTTTTTCCCTTTCCTCCAGATAGAGAGAGATAAGGGCTCAAATCTGGCATTTATGTTCCGCCTCCCGTTCGCTGCAGGCAGAGTGTTCAGTATTAGTATGCTGGATACTCTCCTTTACCAGGTGGGTAATAGATCAGATGCAACTTCTGCTAATTCTCTACGATATAAAAAAGTCTTGTGCCACCTTGTGGCACTCTATTATCTGTGAATGTGAATTATATACACACCATTTTTGGGGTTAGTAAGCTTTTATTTTTTAAAGAATTTAATGGTTTTATTTCCCAAGGACAAATTAAATTGATCAAAAGTAACAATAAAACCATTTATAATGTTACAAACTATTTCTATTTAAAATAAATGCTGTTCTTTTAAAGTATTCATAAAATAATTAATCAAATTTTACAATTTGCAGAATAACAGTTTTTGACATTTGAAAATAATAATAAAAAGGTTTCCTGAGCATCAGATCAGCATATGTGATTTCTGAAGAATCACGTGACACGGAAGACTAGTAATGATGCTGAACATTTAGCTAGGAATAAATTACATTATGAATATATGAAAATCGAAAAAAAAATATTTACAATTTTGATAATATTTCACAATATTACTGTTTTTACAGTATTTTGATCAAATAAATACAGCCTTGGTGAGAATAAAAAAAAAAGTCAACCCCAAACTGAACAGTAGTGTATGTGTATATATGTATATGTATGTATGTGTGTGTGTGTGTGTGTGTGTGTGTGTGTGTGTGTGTGTGTGTGTGTGTCTGTGGAAAAATAATTTTCAACCTTCATTCTGAACCTCTGTCTAAAACTACCCATTTCTTTAAGGCTTGTCAGTAATCGTCCACTGTTATGATTGGCTAACGTCACTGCATAGGAAACAGTATCAACACGCTATTGAATGCGAGTGTTTTGACAACATGATTAAAAAAAAACTTAATTTCCAGACAAAGCATTATGGAATCATTTACTTACAGTTTGTGATGCAGCTGCAATCAGATCTAGTTCCGCTTCATCTTTCAACTAATGTTCTTTGTAAACTCTCCATGACACACTGCCTCATTTACAAAACAAAATACTTCAAACAATCCTCAGACACAAAATAAACTATCCACTTGTTCCTAAAGCTGGGATCCTTCTGGGAAACTGAATAAATAAATGCTATGTTTATAATGAGGAGGACATTTTAAGCTATAAAACTTACAGGATGTTTTAATGGTAAAAATACCTCTTATTTGCCAAAAGACCAAGGCAAATTTGATTTCTCATGTCATGACCCCTTTGATGTATCAAGTAAAAATTAAAATAGTTACATGACTCTGTATCTCGATAATGATTATCTTAAAAGTTATGCAATGTAAACAACATAGCATAGCAAAGTATATGAATTCTTTAATATATTACTCTATGCATGTAATGACCATAGAGGGATAGAAAACATCTATGTAGAAAACTTGATGAGCAGCAGGTAATAAAAAAAAATGTTAAGCGATATGTTATATATACGATTACAAAAATAGTGCATTTTATTTTTAGATCTCCACACATATGATGAAAATAAAGGCAGATTTTCACCTTTCTGTTAGGTAGATGGAAACAGAGAAACCTGAGTGGCATTTGCAGTAGGTTGTGATCCTGCTTTGCTCCCCTCAGGCACTGAGTCTCTGCAGAGTCTGTATTGATTGTGTGAGGTCTGGAGATCATCTGTGTGCTTTCTGGGGACCACGTCTGTGCTTATATAGTTTCTGTTTATCCTCTAGTCTTTTGTGAAGGACTATATGATTCTCATTGCAAGACTACTGCTGGGTCTAGACACCACCCCGGGCTCTGGCTACCTCTGTGCTGTAAGTGCAATCGTAAACAAAAAAAAAACGCTCCCACACACAACTCAGCAGCCAGAACGTCTGGCATCATTGTGTGCCATTGTTTTGCATATATTATGCAAGCCATTGTTTGAGTTAAAATGCATAAAGCTTGTTATTTGACCTTGTCCACCCACAAATCTGTTGGTGCTGACAGTGGTGAATTGAGACTTGAGAAATATCATCATGATTTAAAAGCAGAGTTAATGTGATATGATGAACAAATCTCATAAAATGTATTTTTTTTTTCTAACCTCAAATCTGCTTAATTGTCTTTATTCAAAAATATTAATATTCAGTTGATAATAAAAAGCTACATGATTACTCATTATTACTAGTTTAGTTTAGTAAAATATGGTCTGAATGTTTCTTAATATGCTTCACCCTTCACTTTTGAAACAGATGAAGGTAACGGAAGAGGATTTATGGATTCGAACGTACGGAAGACTATTCCAGAAGCTGTGTTCATCCAGCGCTGAAATTCCCATTGGGATATACCGCACTGAATCGCACATGTTCTCCGCCTCAGAGGTAAGATGAGAAAGAGATCAGAGAGTTCAGACGTGGCTGAATACGCTCATTTTGTATGGTTCATCCAGCTCCAGATGCTTGCACAGCAGATATGATCTGTCACAGTGCCTTAACTTAATCTTGTGCAGATTTACAGCTTTATTTTATTTTGGTCTATATCATGGCTTTGCTGGCAATTAGCAGTGTTGTGATTTGAAGCTTGTGCAATCCTTGTGCTAATCATTTGTCATCTCATTCACATCTGTTGCTTTTTCCAGTTTAAGGAGGTGTGCAAACAGGTAAGAATACAGACTTGACCCCATTTGGCAGCTACATTCTCATATGTTAATGGCATTATGCTGTGTTTCAGCTGCTTTTTGTCTGTCCAACGTCTATTACTTGCACTCACTCATTATATGCTATAAGTGATCTGTATCATTTGTTAATAAATACTAATTTAGTAATGTAAGTGGGTTTATTTAAAGTCATTTTTCACTCAAAAATGTTTTACCGTCGAAGAATAGCTTTCTGTTGCTAAGGGCCCACAAATATGAGGATTCCTTTCTAAAATATAAAGACAGATGTATATTTTTATTTATAAATATCCATTTATATTCTGTGAGGAAAAAAATACATAATTAAATAATTGGCATTTATTGCTTTTAATAATTGGCTAAATCAAACATTTAAAATTCTGTCATTATATGGACTTACACTACCAGTTTTTTTGAGCTTTAAGAGCTTTAATGTTTTTTTTTTTTTTAAAGAAGTCTCTTCTGCTCACCAAGCCTGCATTTACTTGATCCAAAATACAGCAAAAGCAGTAATGTTGTGAAATATTTTTACTATTTATAAAATTAAAATGTATTATCAGTATTTAAAACAGTTGAGTACATTCATTTCAGGATTCTTTGATGAATAGAAGGATCAAAAGATCAGCATTTATCTGAAATAAAAAGCTTTTGAAACATTACACACTATACCAAAGCTTGGAGTCAGTATCTTTTTTTTTTTTAAATTATAGAAATGTATACTTTTGTTTAGCAAGGATGACCAAAAGTGATAAGTGATGATAAGTGAAGACATTTATAATGTTACATAATATTTCTATTTCAGATAAATGTTTTCTAAACTTTGTATTCATCAAAGAAACCAATAAAAATCTATGCAGCTGTTTTCAACATAATCACTGGAATAAAAATCACTGGAATAAATTGCATTTTTAAAAATATTCAAAGAGAAAACAGTTATTTTAAATAAATGTAGGCTTGATGAGCAGAAGAGACTTCTTTAAAAAAAAACAAAAAAGATAAGATGGTAAGAATTGTTAATGTTTTGTCTGTTATCATTAGAGAGGCTGGATTTAGTAAAAACTGTTATTGTGAAATAGTATTACAGTTTAAAGTAACTTTTCTATATAATTTTTTCTTTTTGTAATTTATTACCGTGATATAAAGTCTTCATGATCCTTCAGAAATCATTCTAATATGCTGATTTGATACTCAAGAAAAACATTTTTTATTATCAATTTAGAACAGTTGTGCTGCTTCATATTTCAGGGTTATTTGGTGAATAGAAAGCTTAAAAGCATTTATTTGAAAAAAAAAAAAATTCTAACATTATAAATGGTCACTTTAGACCAACTGAATGCATCCTTGATGAATAAAAGTGTGAATTTCTTTAAATGTATCTTACTGGCTGACCCCAAACTTTAGAATGGCAGTGTGCCTTAAACTTAGACAAGCCTAATAGCATCCTGTCAGTAGCTGAATTGGAGCCAGCTAAAAATATATGTGTAATTAGGCCTACTTAGTGCTACTTTCCAGAGTACAGTTGTTCAACTGCTAACTGGTACAAAAAAAGAAAAGTACAACATAATGACTTGAGCCATTAGACAACGAAAACATAGGGCCAGACACTTTAAGCACTGTTAACCTATTGACAACCTGTTTCCATGCTGAGCAGTCTCAGGTGTCTGTGGAGGACTGCGAGGACCAGCGGGACCGCAGGGAATCCTGGAAAGAGAAAACCGCCCACAGAAACTCCACAGGGAGCGACCAATCGGAGCACCCACTCCTGCGCAAGAAGAGCATGCAGTGGGCGAGACGGCTGAGCAGAAAAAACACCAAAGCGCCCAGTCGAGCCGAACGCATCAATCAACAGCGTCTGAACCTGTACCGGCGCTCAGAAAGACAGGAGCTGTCAGAGCTGGTGAAGAATCGCATGAAGCATTTAGGGCTGCCCACTGTGGGATATGGTGAGTTTGACAAGGGGAAGTGAGTATTTCTATTTGTGCCTATGAAAATGCTGAAGGTTCAGAACCCCTTGCATTTATGTCTTTTTGATATAGCGCGTTCTGTGCTGTGCTGGAGATGTGTTTTCACAGTGTTTCTCTTTGTAAATCATATAATGGTGCCCCCTTGTGTCCCCTGCATCAATCATTATTCATCTGAAACGTCTTTTATCAGTGTCACAAGAAAGTGACAGATGAAAAAAAAAATATATTAAATGCTGCCAAAGGGAAAATTTTTAATGTTCCTTTATCTATAGGACAAATATTTGTTTGTTTTACCATAATCTACAATTGGTCCAAAGGTCTGAGGTCACTTTTTCTCATTCTAAACCATTTTAGATCCAAATTATGCAGCTGACATAATGTTTTAAGCAGAATTAATTTTTTTATGATTATCTGAGTTTATTCAAGCTGGATGAACTTCACAAGTTTGTGACCCAGAAAACATGCAGAATCTCATATTTTATCATAATCATGCTATTTATTTTCATTTTTTAATTTAGTTTTGTTTGTTTATTTTGAGTAGTTTAGTTGTTCTTTATTTTATTTCATTGAATTAAATTTATTTTACTTTTTTAATTGTATTTTAGTAATTAACCTTTTATTTACATTTTTATTTTATTAATTTTAATTTTTAAATTTAGTTTTGTTTTTCTTTATTTTATTGTATTAAATAAATGTTAATTTAATTTTTTATTTTATTTTATTGCATTTTATTTTTATTTAAATTTCATTTTTAAATTTACTTTAGCTTTGTTTTTCTTTAGTTTATTACATTTTATTTTACTTTTTAACTTTTTTATTAAATTACATTTTTTATTAAAATGTTTTGTTCATTTAGTTTTGTTTGCTTATTTTATTTAAATATTTTAATTTAATTTATTTTTGTTTATTTTATTTTTTTTAGATGAAATTTTATTTTGATTTTTACATTTATTTTAGTTGTCTTGTTTCTTTATTGTATACATTATTGAATTCTTTTAATATTTTCGTTTATTATTTTTTATTTAATTGAGTTTTGCTTTATTTATTTTTTTTATTAAATAAAATTGTATTGACTTTTTTAATTTAATTTTTTCTATTTTATTTTACCAATTTTTATTTGCAGAGATAACATTTCCTGTATTATAGCAGGTGGGTTTTATAGTGTCATAAAGAATATTTTTTTTTTGTTAAAGGATAGATCACCTTTGACTTCTGTTTTGTGTGCCCTGCATTACTTATTCTACTCACTTTTCTAGAAACTTTATTCTCTTTTTTTCCTCTATGTTGCAAAAGATCATTCTCTATTTTTTCACTAGTCAACGCTGAGAAATACTGTCGAAAACTGAAGATAAAGTGTGTATTTCATGTTGAAACTACTTTCTATCCCATCTTACAAAGAAAACACACTTTATCTTTAAAAATGAGAAGTAAACCATTGTGTTCTGTTAGTAATGACATTTTCTGTAACTATGACAAATATAAACATTAGCAGTCATGAAGTAATATAATACTTTGAGAATGTGTTTTTTGCATAGTGAATTTTTCTTGATCTTTCTCTTTGAAAAGTGCTGCTTTCTCTGCTGCTTGCTTGACCTTTTCTTTCTTATCTCTTTCTACTTTGGCTTTTTCCCCACACGCTGTAGAGGACGTAGCTAATTTAACCGCAAGTGATGTGATGAACCGAGTAAATCTAGGATATTTGCAAGGTAAATCCACCCAACATCACTGTCCCTGTAGTATAGGATTGTTCCAGTCGATCAAGTCACTGGCTTAATGATCTGAATGAAACCTGATGTTCTGGAGACTGAAGGACATAGGAAACCCAACTGCTCAATTTGTCCAGTGACATTGATTAAAACAGCAGCAGCCTGTGTTTAACAGGACAAGCACTGAAAGTCCAAAGAAAATGATTTGTGGTGTTTTTAAGGAATAGTTCACCCAAAAATGAAAATTTGTTGAAAATGTACTCACCCCCACCCTAGTCTCTCACCAATGATCTGATTTTGTTGTAAGAAGACAACAGAGGATGAACTTTTTCACCGGAGGAAGTGTTATTATGGATTATGGACTAATATTTTAGCCAGAAGCACTGGTATAAAATGTCTTGATGGAATCTGAATCTGTTTTGATGAATAAACAAACTTATCTACATCTTGGATGGCCTGAGGGTAAATACATTTTCAGGAAATTTTCATTTGTGGGTAAACTATTTCTTTAATAGGCCTTTATTAGTTCATTTTCTTTAAGGTTGAAAATTCTGTATGATTTTGTGTTTTAAAATGTAACTGTTCTTACATTTTTTTTTCGGACTGATGGTTTCTTATTATGTCTGAAGTCTGCTGCCTGCATTTCTCCTGTTTCAACATTTTTTCCATATGACATCATCACTAGGCTAGTCTGTGTCCCATGAGTCTTCCTCTTA
The DNA here is from genome assembly GCA_033026305.1 of Cirrhinus molitorella. Lineage (NCBI taxonomy): Eukaryota > Metazoa > Chordata > Actinopteri > Cypriniformes > Cyprinidae > Cirrhinus > Cirrhinus molitorella. The sequence continues at coordinate 33,692,480 of CM065119.1, forward strand.
TCTTATTAAAAACAGACCGCAGGAAACTGCTGGCCGTTGACATTATAATGGCTCTGGACAAAATGAGTATGATTTAGAAACATGGTTGTATGGCCCTTGTGCTTATCTGTAAAGCCAACTGATGTCATTATAACTGAATTTGCATTTATGTACAATTCATTATTACACAGCCCACTGGAATACTTGATTCTGATTGGCTAATTATGGCATTCTCCAGTCCAATGACTTTGTATAATGACCACTTAGTTTTAACTTTTGACCACTTAACTGACCATTGCCCCATTTGAGCTTTTTTTTTTTTTTTTTTTTTTTTTAAATATCTGTGTAATAAGTGTTATAATGCACAGTCAGCCGGTCATTATTGCAAAATAAAAACTTTAGGATTTGCTTAGCAATGATGACTGTACCTTATTCTGTACTTATACTGTACATAAATGCAAAAAGTAAAGTAAAAGTATAGCATTTTAATTGAATTAAAGGGATAGTTTAAAATGAAAATGATAGTCTAAAAATGAAAACTCTGTCGTTAATTACTCATCCTCATGTCGTTCCAAACCCATAAGACTTGCGTTCATCTTCAGAACACAAATGAAGACATTTTTCAGAGAGCTTTCTGACCCTGCATAGACAGTAATGCGTTCAAGGCCCAGAAAGGTAGTAAGGAGATTGATTAAAAGAGTCCATGTAACATCAGTGCCAATGTCTCCTCCTCCATGTCATTGTCCGCCGTGTGCTCACAAGAGTACCACAACGTATCCATGTGGTGCTGCCTTGGGTAAAGATTTAGCATTGGCTTGTGAGATGAAGTCGACAACACTAGTCACATTTAATTTACAGATTTGCTCAAACCTTTGGCAATATTTTATTAATGTCGATAAAAAAGTAGTGTGAAATGACAGTGTTTCCATTAACTAATGTTATGCGACTAAAGCACACTTTTTTTCCTCTCGCAATAAGTCATGGCAACGGATCTTGGTGGGATTTACGATTAGGAATTACATAATCTCAGAATATTTGTTTTCTATTTGAATTGGTTCATTTAAAAGTAGACATTTCACTCTCTATAGGTATATTTTTCATGTCTGTAAGGCAAGTATACACAGTGTTTCACAGAGAAGTTCACAGAGACCAAGACGGCAGAAAGCGCATCCTCTTGGCTTTCATTATTTTACAAAAGTGCAAGGTTTCGTTGTTATTGAGTCTTTACTGATTTGAAAGATGTATTACTCTTATCTGTATGACCAAAAATTAGTATTTTAAGAGCAAGTGACTGCACTGCCGCCTCTGTCTGTCATGTAGTGAGTGTGGTACTATTCACCTTTCACACTTAAATGGCGCACATTTTTCTAGGTTAACATTAGATTGAGATTAGATCGAGTTATTCTCGTAGTTTAGTAAAATTAAGGCTCAGATATACTTCAAGCGAAATCAAAGAGCGAACTGATGTTATGTAATATAAAACAAAATCCGGCCAAAACAAAGTTTGTTTTGTGTTCAAAACAGCTTGCCAAAGGGAACTTTCTGGAGAAGTTCTTTCTGGCTGCAAAACACCTGGCTGTACTACCACTGGTCCATGACGATTACCACTAAAACCACATGATGATTAGCTAAAAAGCTTGTGCATACATACCTATGTTGCTATAATCAGATGCTTTTTATAAAAAAAAAAAAAAAAATGCTAGCCGTTTTCTGTTTTTTTATTTTGCTACGGAGAGTAAGTGCACAGCACATATTTACATATTCATTTAAACGTTGCTTTCATCAGAGTGGGCGGCATTGGGGTGTTCGCTAAAAGCATACCGCTGCTGATGTATTTTTAACTTTTACGTTTTTAAATTTTTTCCAATTCTTATTTGTCTTTTTCGCAATAAATATTGTATTGTGGATTTCATATCACAATATAATCGTAAGATGAGATTTTGATATTGTTACATATCAACTTACTACCTTTCTGGGCTTTGAACGTGTCCGTTCCATTGCTGTCTATGCAGGGTCAAAAAGCTCTCCGATTTCATCAAAAAGATCTTAATTTGCATTCAGATGATGAACGAAGGTCTTGCAGGTTTGGAACTATATAAGGGTGAGTACATAAAGACATAATGAGATTGAACTATCCCTTTAAATGCAATTATGGATAAAGTCTACTATGTGTGGGTATAATAAACAGTATGTGTATATTTCATATTTTTACATGCTAATAGCTACGTGAAATTATTATTTATTATTATTTATTCAATAATATGTTTAGCAGTTTAGCTGTGGTATCACACCTAACATTTTGTCTCGTTACGTTTGCTCCTGAACAACAATGTCATTTGACAGCAGTGCTGACCTGTTTCTGAAATAATGAATAGTTAAATTAGTGATGTAGTTGTTTTTTTCTCCTTTGGTACGAACTGAAGAGGGTACTTACATGACAGAGGGTACTGCAGGTACTCACTGGCATCTGAGCATTTATATAAGACTTGATGAGTGAGGGCTTTTGATTCCAGGATGTTTGGACAGAGTGGAGTAGAAAGCATTCAGTCTTTGTCGGAAGGGTCCATCTAGCGCAGGTATTTAGGCGTACTGATTTACAGTATTGTTTTTCAGCTTTTTTTATTCTTTTTTTAAAGGGGTGACACTGGGAGAAGTATTTGGGTTTCCCATTGGTGTAACTGGGTGATTAGCAATTGGCTATTGACTCCTCCCAATCCCACACTACGAATGTTTTTTGCTTCACTCTGATTGGTCGAGCCTTGGCTTGGTGGGCCTGACAGATCCTTTAAGCATGCTTATATCTGTGTGTCGGTCTTATGTTTGCTGACTTTGGGCTGTGTGTTGGCATGGCAATGAGCAACGTTCTTTGGGTCAGCTGTGATTATGATGCAGTAGACGGATGGGTGGATGGATGGATTGAGAGACTGAATGCGTGGGTGGATGCGGACCCTGTCTGCATGCGTCCGCGCATGGGGGAGCGCTTGCGGTTGCATGGGCGTTCCGTAAATGCAGCCATGCCCTGTCAGTAACGGTTAGCCCTTCTCTCTCTTTTACCTGGCCTGGCACTATAAGTGGCTCAAACAGGTGGGTTTGGAGAAGCAGAGGCACTTTGTCCAAGTCTTGAGTCCCTTATTCCCAGACCTGCAAAGGTTCACACTTCTCAGTCATTTACAAGCAGGTAAAATACAACAAAGCCTCAGAATCCCAGCCAACAAAATCCTAACACAGTGGGGTTACACAACAACTGCCTCCCATAATTTTTGTTGACATTTTTATTTAATATAATTTCCAATTTTGCTATTTTTTTGGCTATTCTGACTCAGTCAACAGCATATTTTTATCATCTGTTGTAGGAACAGAGATACATGTTACGGATAATTTCTTAGAATTTTGTTACATGAATGTTTTGGATTATTAAGAACTGATGCAGGTTAAGAATGATATTAACACTGTGTTTTTTTCTCTTGCAGATGAAATGAATGATAATCAGAACACGCTGTCATATGTGCTGATAAACCCTCCTCCGGACACCATACTAGAGCTCAACGACGTTGTGTAAGTGGCAGATTTTAAAAGTGGTGTGCAGATTTATTAATGTTAATAAACATGTTTCCCAGTTAAATGTGACAAGTAAACAATTTATAAAGCCGAAGATGTAGAAAAAAAACATTTTATTTTTATTGGCCAATGCCTATTTGCCTATAAGTGTAAATTGTGTTAAATGCTACTTAGCTTTTTTTTTTTTATTGGCAAATGCCATTTTACCTATACGTGCAAATTGTTAAATGCAGCTTAATTTTTGACATTTTATTTTATTGGCCAATGCTATTTGCCTATAAGCAAATTGTTAAATGCTATATAATGTTTGCTATTTTATTTATTTATGTATTATTATTATTATTATTATTTATTTTTGTAATTTATGTATTATTAATTTTTTTTGGCCAATACTATTTGCCCATATGTGTAAATTGTGTTAAATGCTATTTAATTTTTGTTATTTTATTTAGTTTTTTTTATTATTATTTATTGGCAAATGCTATTTGTCTATAAGTGTAAATTATGTTAAATGTTATGTTAAGTGCAAATTGTGTTAAATGCTACTTAGTTTTTGTTATTTTATTTTATTTTAGAATTCATTTGGCAGACTAAAGCTCAGGGTCAGTCACATTAATTTTGTCTAGCTTAACCAGACAGTGATGGGTAGCGTGCAAATTGATGTTGACAGCAAGACACTCTTTTACTAAGATATTCAATGCATCATGAGCATTTTTCCATCATATTACCTTGTGGATCAACCAATAGAATGCATATTAACTAACTACCGAATTAACTACGACTTTCGCCTCAATAAACGTATAGCTTCCTGCTTAGTAGTAGTTAATACGGTAGTTGTTAAGTTTAGGTATGGGGTAGGATTAAGGGATCTAAAAAAATGGCCATGCAGAATAAGGCATTAATATGTGCTTTATAAGTGCTAATAAACAGCCAATATGCTAGTTAATAGTGAGAATTGGTCCTTTAAATAACGTGTTACCAAATACTGTATCTCATACCACATTAAGGTTATGCTTCAAAACATGAACTTTGCACTATACAAATTGAGATATTTTTGCAGAAACATGTTAGTGTGGTGACTGGCACTGAAATTAAACACTTCATCTTTTAACATTTTCCGATTTATCTGATCTGACTTTCATATACAATTGAAGACAAAATTATTAGCCCCCCTGTGAAATTTGAAATTTTTTTTTAGATTATTTCCCAAGTGATTAACAGAGCAAGAGAATGTTTTCACATTATTTCCTATTATTTTTTTATTCTAGAGAAAGTCTGATTTCTTATAGTTGCTTGAATAAAAGAATTAAAAAATAAATAAAAAAACTGCTAAGGTCAATATTATTAGCCCCCTTAAGAAATTATTAGTTTGATTAGCTATAGAACAAACCACTGTTGTCCAATGACTTGCCAAATTAACCTAATTTGCCTGATTAACCTAATTAACCTAGTTAAGCCTTTAAATTGCTCTTTAAGCTGAGGATTAGTATCTTGTGAAACAACTAGTGAAATAGTATGCACTGTCATCATGGCAAAGACAAAAGAAATTAGTTTGGACTAGAGAGAAAGAATTGTTAATGCTCATAAAGATGGAGAAGGATACACACGTTTATCAAAGCGTTTTCAAGTGTCAAGAACTGCAGTGAGATGCATTATCAAGAAGTTTAAAGAGACCAACACAGTGGAGAACAAGACCAGCAGAGGCAGGAAGTGAAAGATTTCAAAAAAAACTTTGGAAAGAAAACTAGTGAGAGAGGTTTCTAAAGACCCAAGAACAACTGCCAAGACACTAGTGAATGACCTAGCCAAGTCTGGAATTGATGTCTCAACGAGGACAGTCACTAGAGCCCTGCACAGGAATGAACTGCGAGGTTGCAGACCAAGAAAGACTCTACTTCTGAAGAAGAGACTCTTCCAAGCTAGAATGAAGTTTGCTAAGGACAACCTGGGGGAATGTGATGCATACTGTCCTTTGGTCAGATGAGACTAAACTAGAGCTTTTTGGCCATAGAGATGTTGCCTATGTTTGGAGAAAGAAGGCAGAGGCATTCAACCCCAAGAACACCTTTCCCACAGTGAAACATGCTAGTATAATGCTGTGGGGATGTTTCAGTGCGTTTGGAACTGGGAATCTCGTCAGGGTTGAAGGAAACATAAAAAGGAAGACTATAAGAAGATTTTGAAAGACAGCCTGCAAGAAAACTTGGGTCGGCATTTTGTCTTCAAGCATGATGACAACCCAAAGCATACCTCACTTCTGGTGAAGAAATACCTCCAAATGAGCAAAGTGAGTGTACTTGACTGGCCTGCAGAAAGCCCAGACTTGAATCCAATAGAAAATCTGTGGGGTACACTAAAGTCCAGAGTTTGTGCCAGAAGACCAACAAATCTGGAGGAGCTTGAGAGTTTTGCTAAGGAAGAATGGTCTGTCATTCCTCAGATAAAATCGTCATTCGTCTTTCTATTTGAAAAATAATGAAATATTTTATAAGGGGCTAATAATTTTGTCTTCAACTGTATCAGCATTTGATCACCTTAAACAGTGTGCTAGGTTTGTAACTGTGGGTGGTTTGTAACCGTACAACCTGTTTTACACCTTTCTGTAGCTACATCATCCGCTCTGATCCACTGGCACACGTCCCTGAGAATCTCCCAGGGGCTCCGGCCGGAGCTAAGCTACGACAAGACTGTGGACCTGGGACGAGGGATGAGACTCATCTGTAAGAGCTGGAAGTCCTTGTTAACCCTTCTTCCCCTCCCTCCTCCACCTTGAGCTGCTACAGTCTGCATGAAGAGCGACAGGACACAACCGACCGCACAGACACGACCCATGTGCCAACACGTTCACTACACGAGCTGCCCAACCAAGCCCTACGGCTATAACTGTACCACTGAAACACTTTACAGATTCCTCTTTTCTACAAAACAGATATATGAGTCTCATGGCACATTTCAGACTTCTCTGAATGTGGCTGGTTATTACCTTTTTGTATTTAAGACTTGGCTCAGTTCGAGTGCGGGGTGTTATGTTGAATCACTTTGGACCAAACAAGCTGTCCCAGCACTTTGGATTTATAGGGCAGTATATATCAGAAACATTATGTAAATCAGTATTCAAGAGGGCAGCTAAAGACAGAAGGAAGAAACAACTGTTACATCAGTCAGCTGACCCAAGTGGACCACTGGATAGTGCCCTGTCATACATGTGAGGTGTTTCAGTACGATATTGAACAGAGTTAGTTTACATCAGTGCTATATTTTGTACAGATATAGCACAAATATAGTATATATAAATATATATTTGTACATATATATCATAAGTTAGCCACATATTCTTTTACATTCTCAGTGACCTTTTAGTATTCACAGTATTTAGTTGTGATTTCGTCCTTCAAGGACAAAGGGTTTTATGTTTGAAATTGCTAATCCCAAGCTTTTACATGTGACTGAACACCATGATGATTTACTGTAAATCACTGTCAATTACCACTACAAAAGTTATCATACACCTGTTTACATGTGCTGAGAACAAAAGTTCTTTGCCATACGATTTCAAATGTACAGCAAAATTGTAACCACCTCTACAGCAAACACGTCGTCCTTCTAAAGATTCACGTGAGCTTTGCTTTAGCTGTCACAAGTATTTCATGGATCTTGATTGGGTATCGTTAAAAAATGAAACGGGTTTGGTGTCAAACATACAAAGTACGTTTGGGTTATCCACCTTATACTTCAACGCGGAAGTAAGCCTATGGCCGACACTTCCGGTTCATAGCTGCTATAGTGAAATAACCAGAATTACATTGTGCAGTAAACGGTAGAACTGTTGCACTACAAACCAGTGCGTTCACAATTAAGATAATACAATAATAAGACACCAATTTGCATTATAAAGGAATGTTTTGTACGACGAAGAATAGCTGGATGCGATGAGACCGGAAGTCAGACTATTAAATTTGCTAATGGCCCGCACTTAGGCAAAAATAAGGTTGGTAACCATTGTTTGTTTTTTTTTTTGTTTTTTTCAGTGACAACAGACATTTAGCATTTGTGTTCATATTCAATATTAATTTTAATTGTTTTAAGTATTATTTCGGTGTGCAGTCAATGTATTTTACTGCTCATTTAGAACAAACAGTTATAGCTATATATTAGCTATATAAATAGAGAGCACGAAAGCATACGTCATTTGAATTTACCGATTTTATTGCACTAAGCTCTGTTGATAGAGCAGTACATAACCCTTTAAACTACATAAAGAAAAAAAAACATTACACAATTAATGTTAATCTGTTGTTTTTGGCCTTGTGTATAAAAACATATTGCGTTCTTCATCAAAAACGGAGCTGACGTTTAAAGCTATGAAAAGCTGCTTTGTTTTTACTCGTTCTGTTTTATTCATAGGCTATTTCATTAAACAGAAAATGTGAATGTCCACTTTGCTCAACGTAGCTAAAGTTGAATACCTCTGGTTTGTCTTCACAAAGAAATGCGATAGATGACAGTAAAAGCATGAAACGGGAATACTTGTAGCTATTGTGTTTAAAATATTTTCTGTATTATTCATGTTTACTGTGTATTTAAAGCGTTTTCTGCCTTATTCTGTTGATTTGGCATATCAATTTATTTATTGTTTCATAGCATAGCTCCAAGACGGTCAATCTGTCAGTAAATGGAAGTGTCAACCCTTGACGTGTTGAGCAGAATACTGTACATTTTATCAGACTATATTCCTATTTTGCTTGCGTAAAGATGTTGTCACCTACATTATCTCCATCGGTCAATGTTTTCATGCAGATTGCTTTGAGAATGTTTTCCGAAATTTTCAGCCATATAATTTGGAAACGATATGCATAATGTGCATGTTAAAAATAACAGCCTGCAGATTATATTTTACTAGTTCCCTAAGATTTAAATCTGATATCTTTATCAGCTGATTACAGCTGTTGTAATTTACAAAATTTCTTTGTTATTTTTTCCAGTAGTTTTAGAAAAACATGGACCATGCATGTCCTAATCTTGCCAAATGTGTCAGAGACCCATGTTTACATTTGCTGACTCCTGTTTTTGGATTGTGCCGAATACATGAACTTCTAAATTTTGTACAATTTCTTAAATGAAGTCTGTACTAACATGTAAGAATGAATCAATAAACGCTGCATGCAGCCAGAGAAATGTGGCAGGATTTTACTACCAATGGACACTTCCACAGTTGATTTATAGATTCACACATTTTATTTAGCATTTAATCAATTTACAGTCAATTGTCTCTACATACAGGTGCATTTTTACGTATCATTTCCACTGTTATATTTTGCATATTTTACTGTGTTTTGCATATTTTACAGTTGTGGCACAGATACCAGAACAGGAATCCATTATATGTACTACAGTCAAACGTTTCGAACAGTAGATTTTTAATGTTTTTTTAAAGAAGTCTCTTCTGCTCACCAAGACTGCATTTATTTCATCTAAAGTACAGAAAAACAGTAAAAGTGTAAAATATTTTTACTAATTAATATAACTGATTTCTATTTAAATGTATATTAAAATGTAAACATTCAAAGCTGAATTTTTAGTGTCAACTTGAGTCACACGATACTTCAAAAATCCTTCTGACATAAAAACGTTGAAAACAGCTGAGTAGAATTTTTCTACTATATAAATGTTTCTTTGATGATATCTTTATAGATAGAAATCTTTTGTAACATTATAAATTCTTTATTATTTCATTATAAAGTCTTTATCATCACTTTTGATCAATTTAAAGCATCCTTGCTAAATAAAAGTATTAATTAACTTTGATCACAGGAATAAATTAAAATTTTAAATATATTCAAATAGAAAGCAGTTATTTTAAATATTCAAAATATTTCACAGTATTACTGCTTTTGCAGTATTTTGGATCAAATAAATGCAGGCTTGAGAAGAGACTTCTTTACAAAAATACTAAAAAAAAACCGTACCGTTCAAAAACGTTTTGACGTATTTAGAAACATACTTCCAGTACCTAACGACTCTGTTTAAGTTTGTGTTTGTTTTTTTGTGTTTGTCTCCACCTGTCTCGGGTCCAGCGCCCATGATTTTCCACTACCTCGTGTAGCAGGTCTATAAAGGTGTATTCATTTCCTAGCAACAGGCTGTCATCTTTTGGAGAACCTCCCGAAGGGGGCGCTCTTGAGTCAGAGCCATCACACATCTGACCTCGCCCTTGCTGTCGATCTCTGTGAGCTCTCTTTGCAGCTCTCCGTGCAGCTTTCCCTGCTCTCCTGGACTGCTTGTGCAATTCTGATGCAACCTGCTCACTTTGGTGAACTCTTTGGTGTATCTTCTCAACATTAACATTCTTGTTTATCTCCTCTCCAAAAGCAGGCTTTGACTTGCTGCCACTTTCATCAATAGGTGAATTCTTGGAGGACAAGTCAGAAAAGATGGTGGACTCGAGACCTGACCTCCAAGTTTCCTCATTTGTAATAATTCTGTCAACTTCCCTTGGTGATAAATTAGTATTAGCAAAGCATTCTTTTGCATTGAAATGCAGGACTCTTTGATTGGATGACTCAAGATTTGCCCTGTGAGTGTCCTCGTCAACAGCAACTCGGACGTCTTCCATTGGGGCAATGATTTCTGGCAGAAACTCCAGTGCATTGAACTGTGGTGCGGTTGGGAAGATTCCAGGAGAAATGCCTGGATTAAATGATCCAATTTCATGCCTGCAACCGGTTACAAATATTAGTTGAGGGAACACATTGAGGACTTGTTGATTTTGAGCCCACTGCTTCTTCCACTGGACCGCAGTCGGAGGCCAGGTCAGTACCCGCCGAATAGGTCTTAAAGGTCCAGCAGATGTTCTTTTAGCAGTATTCTGATCAACCCCAGCGGTCTGGTTTTCTGGATCAGCACCAATCGAGAGATAAGGCAGGTTCTCAGCAGTCTCCTCAGATGTGGGGGACGTGACTTGTTTTACCTGGAGAGCATCTTGACTGCTTCCTGCCCCAGGAAGGAGATCCAACACATCGTTCTCCACACTATGCTGATGAACGTCTTTGTCTACACTTGTTCCGGCTTGAAGAGACTCATCAGCCTCTTCATTTTTCTCTCTAAGGTCCTTGTGTGATTCCAGAGCGTCCGTTGTGTTATTGACCTCATCAGTGAATCCATTATTCTCCTCATCTGAAATGTTGTCTCCATCCTCTAACTTCTCAATAGTAACACAAACATTGTCCTTTTGTTTTTCTGAGGTCATCCATCCATTGTAGTACTCCTCATTCCTCACTCCAACTTCATCAGCGGCAGCGTCTGCTTCTGCCGGTTTAGAAAACATCTCCATCCTGCACAGAACCGGCCCGGCAGATCTCACTCGTTTAATGGCTTCTCTGGTTTCGTATGGCCCTGATGAATAAATATGATAAATCTGTGATATCTTCTCATCTCCAGCCACTATCTGTGTTGTCCTCAGTAACACCTCTGTTGTGGCGCTTTGGGTTTTATTAGCCATTTCAGATTTCAATTTTCTGTTTTCTTCTCCATTGCCCTTTGCAGGTGATTCACTACTTCGTATCATTTCTGATTTCATTGAAGCAGGTTTTACAGCATGTAGATGTTTCCTCTCTCGTTTCCTGTGATACAATGCTGAAAGGACACAGATGACAAGTACCAGGGCACATAGTACCACTGGTTACATAATAAAAGGTTAGTCATCCATAACACAAGCTAATAGATATAAAGTTTCTCAACTGAGGGCTGAATTAGGCAATTTGTTCCACCTACCAATTAAAATGATTAAAGTTGAGTGTCGGATTGTAAGAGGTTTGGTTATTAATGCTGTGGCAGAGTTCTCGGTGCCAGGACTTCCAGTGGTCAGACTCATGGTTGCGAAGGTTTTACACTCTGGTACCTGCCATACCGGAAAACCTTTCAAATGAGGAGGGCTATTACAGCACACCTGCATTTCATTCTCCAGAAGAGAGGCATTCCGCAGACCTGCATGCATTTATGAAAGTTATTTAACATTTCACCCAACAATGAAGAAGATACTATTCATGTACAAACTAAAAAATGCTGGGTTACTCTGACCCAGCTGGATGGGTAATCTTTTTTTTTTTACCTAACATGCTTGGTTGTTTTATTTAAACCAACTATTGTTTAAGAATGACTATACTGCTTGCTTAAAACAGGCAGAAAATTAAAAATCAATCACACAAAGATTTACTAGAAGCAACAGCAATAATCAAAAGATGAACATTTATTAATATGCAAAAACACCCATGGGGTTCAGCCTGCTAGGTCATTGGGTTGTTTGTAATATTTTTTACCAAGATGCTTGGTAGTTTTTCAGTAACTAAGCTGCTGGGTCATTTTTAATGGGCTTTTAAATAATGGGTTATTTTTTTTCTACCCAACCTCTGGGTTGAGCCTGTCTCCGATGACACAACCCAGCTGCTGAGTTACAGTCAGAGCGTGAGATTTTTGCGTTCTCTGCAGTAGAGAGCAGTTCTTAGTGCCGCCGACTCGTCAGTGAAATAAAGGTTTGTATACATTTTATTTTTCATCGAGTCTTTACTGTGCTATAAATAAATTATTTTACTCAACGCAGCATACAAGGACGGGATGTTAGTCAGCTGAGTCTGCAATCATCGTTTATTTCGCATGATGGAAACGCCCTTTGCCTGCAATTTAACTTAATGTTAAAATATGTTCTCTAATCTCAGTACTGTTTGTTTATGGGCAGGTTATGGAGTCAGTCACGGCATCTTTTAGCTACGAGTGAAATGCAAGGCCACGGTCTGAGGTTTATAGTTCACCGGCAAACAGCAGCCCATCAGCAGCTTAGATTTCGCTGAAGAATCAGCACTATTCCAGACGTGAAAGGTTTTTTTTTAATGCTTGTTAAACAAGTTTAAATGCATGTAATATTAAAGGAAAACTCCACCGGTTTTCCATATTTCACTATCTTAGACGTGTTGATGCATATCTGTCTTCTCAGGGCGTGCACCTAATCGCTCTAGCGCGCGGTGCCAATATGTTAACATTTAGCTTAGCACAATTTATTCCATTCATTCCATCGGCACCAAACAGGCATGCATTTAGAAGCCGCCAAACACATCCATGTTTTCCCTATTTAAAGACAGTTACATGAGTAGTTACACGAGTAAGTATGGTGACATAAAATAAAACATGGCGATTTTCCAAACGGATAAAAGACGATAACTATGTGTGGCGGAAGAGCACTTCGCTGCACTTCGCCCTCGGCGCAATAATATAACTTGTGAAAACTCACCTGCTCCCGCTCCCGCTGCTCGAGTGATATATTACTGCGCCGAGGCCGAAGTTCTGCGAAGTGCTCTTCCGCCACACATTATAGTTATCATCTTTCATCCGCTTGGAAAATCGACACGTTTTATTTTGTCACCATACTTGTGTAACTACTCATGTAACCGTCTTTAAATAGGGAAAACATGGATGTGTTTGGCAGCTTCTACATTCATGCCTGTTTGGAGCGATGGAATGAATGGAATAAATTGTGCTAAGCTAAATGCTAACATATTGGCACCGCGGCGCTAGAGCGATTAAGTGCACGCACTGAGACAGGACAGATATGTATCGACACATCTAAGTTGAGGGAATAACATAGTGAAATATGGAAAACCGATGGAGTTTTCCTTTAACTATGCTGTATTCACCCAAAAAAATTCAGTTTGTAATTAATTCAATGTAATTAAAATTCAGTTTTAATAAGTGGTTATCTTTTGATTATTGCTGTTGCCTCTAGAACTCTGTGTGATTTTTAATTCCCTGCCCATTTTAAGCCAGCAATATAATAATTTTTAAACAATAGTTGACTTAAAGGAATAGTTCACCCAAAAATGAAAATTTCCCCATGATTTACTCACTCTCAAGCCATCCTAGGAGTATATGACTTTCTTCTTCCAGACAAACACAGTCGGAGTTGTTTTATCCTGCCTCTTCCAAGCTTTATAATGGTTTTGGATAGTGGCTATTATTTTGAAACACCAAAAAAGCTCATATATCCATCGTAAAACTAATCCATCAGCCCCTGAGGGTTAACACATGGATCCAAAAGACATGTGTTAAACCCCCAGAGGCGTATGGGTTAGTTTTATGATGGATATATGCACTTTTTGGAGCTTCAAAATAATAGCCACTATCCAAAACCATTATAAAGCTTGGAAGAGCCAGGATAAATTTTAAAACAACTCAGACTGTGTTTGTCTGATTGCCTTGTTTCGTCGGAGAGAAGGGGAGTATAGTTTCAGCGGTCAGTGAGATTGACCCAGTGACTAACCTAAAAGCTGAGTAACACAAAAACTACTCAACACTGGAAAAATCAACCCTGCATATCATCCAACCTTGCATTTTTAGAGTGTACAATTTGGAGGCAATTTAAAAAAATAAAAATATTCACCATGCTCACCAAACTTGCATTTATTTAATCAAAAATACAGTAAAACGGTAATACTGTGAATATTTCAGCAGCATTAGATAAGTACAAGATAGAAATGAATGTGTACCTCTCAGGTATTTGGCAAAGTCATTCACAGAGCAGGAGCAGTCCCAGGGATTTCCATCCAAACGGATCTTTGTACCATTAAGTGGAAGAAACACATCCATACTCAAATGTGTTAGTTCGTTGTTGGACAGGTCTAATTGCCTCAGTTTACCAAGCCCAAGAAAGCTATTCAGGGTTATAGTGTGTATCTGGTTCTGAGATAAGTTTAGGTTGAGCAGGTTTGACATCCCATCAAAAGAATTTTGATCCAGTGTGGTGATTTTATTATTTGACAGTCTGAGTACCTCAAGTGTAACCTGATGGCTGAACCAGTCTGACAAGACTTGGGAGAGATGATTATTATCCAAATTGAGAGTTTTGAGATTTTGAAACTCTTCAAAAGTCTGAGGTCCTATTGCTGTGACACCTTGGTCAGCAATAGTTAGACTGTTCACAGAGGCCAAATTGGTGCTGTTAAACATAGACAAGCTGATTTCTCCCAAACCACCCACAAAGATAATCACAGAGGTCAAGCCAGCAGGATAACCTAGAGGGAAAAAAGAGATAGATCTTCTAAAAATAATTTACTTATTAAAACACCTTTATGACTTTCTTTTGTAGAGCACAAAAGGAAATGTTGGGTAGAATGTCCAAGCTACACTTTTCCAAAAAAAAAAAAAAGTCAATGATGACCAGGCTTCAGGCAAGACTGTACAGTGAATAACTTACATTTCAGTCAGTTTTGCCCATAAAGCAGTATTATGGCATCAGAGGATTTAGAACATGGTGCACTGCTTTTTCCACCAGGGCTGGTGCCAGAGCTAAAGCTGCTGCTTAGGAAAAGTGCGGTGAAGTGGGGTGAAGCACAGCCGAGATTGCAAAGGTGAGGGGTCGTTTTTTTTCTCCTTTCAGGATCTTAACATCCACTGGTCACCATTCACTTTTTTTTTTTTTTTTTTTTTTTGGTAAAAGTGCAGCAATAACATTATTTGTCTTCTTCAAAAAAAAACTAAATACTAATTCATAAGAGTTGGAATGACATGACACTTATCTAAAACGCAATTATGCAAATTTTCTTTTTAAAATATAGGGCCATTCTACAGAACTGGTATTTTTTGGGTACTTTTAATTAATAGGTGGTTGTCCCAAACCATAATTTTAAATTAATATTTTCTTTGTACATCATAAAAAATAAATAAAAAAACAACATATCCCACATTTTCATGTCACTACCAAAAGTGTTTTTTCATCCATATATATATAATATTCCTCAATATAACCTTTCTTATTAAATTATATATATATAACTATGTTTCGGTTGTAACAAATTTGGGGAGGAAAACATATTCCAAAACTTTATGAAAATACAACATAATTAACTGCACAATTACTAGAAATGTGTACCTTGGATAGTATACAATTTGTTGAAAAACTCTGACTTTGCACCAATTCTGTAACATGGTCCGTATATATATATATATAATTTATCTGACCCTCTTCTCTGCCAGATAAGCACATTCTTTTCATGAACATTAAGTGCCTTTAGAACATCCTACCGTTTGGTATCGCTTTGCAAACATAGTCCGTTCCTGTGGATAAGCAGGATTGAAACCATGCCTCATGTATGCACTGGAACACCACAAAAATAAAAAGAGCTAGGCAGAAAAAAAAAGAAACATCCGTTTAAATCATAATTCACTTAATTTTGAAGCCAACATCAAATCAGAGTGCAAAAATACTCACCGGTCATACTGACAAACATCAAATAATGCCTTCAGATCCTGTCTAATGACCATCCATCCACCAAATGCCTGACCTGTAGAGCCCCCCGCTGAGGATAAACTGACAGTTGCCAGGATACAAATGTGTCTTCAGCGGACTGTCAAGGATACAGTGCTCGTCGATGAAGCACAGACTGTGGTGTTCCACTTGGCAGAAGTTGGGACGCCCATCACAAGACCACAATAACTTAACTGCCATCATTTCTTGCAATCACTCAACAACAGTAAATCTAGTAAAGAATTAGTTCACTTCCAGAATAAATTTCCTGATAATTTACTCACCCCCATGTCATCCCAGATGTTCATGTCTGTCTTTCTTCAGTCAAAAAGAAAATAAGGTTTTGGAGGAAAACATTGCATGATTTTTCTCCATATAGAGGACTGCAATGGTGTCCGAAGAGTTGAATGTCCAATTTGCTTCAAAGAGCACCACACGATCCCAGGAATAAGGGTCTTATCTAACAAAACAATTTTCTAAAAAAATATTTTAATTAATATACTTTTTTTTTTTACCACAAATGCTTGTCTCGACCTAACACATAATCATGCATGTGTGATGTAGGCCGAAGTACCAACCCAGTGTCACAAAGCAAACGCGCAAAGTCAAATGCCCTTTACAAAAGAATTGTAAAATATAGATTTCGGCTGATTTTAAAGTTGGAAGAGATGGAGAGTTTTTTTCACTCTAACCTACTTTTTTGTACCAAAGTACACAGACAACAAACTAACCACGTGTGACCTTCCCGTCGTGTTTACATAATGTGTGAAGTCAAGCTAATGCAAGACGAGCATATGTGGAAAAAAATAAAATAAAAATGATACACGTTATTTTTAGAAAATGACAGATTGTTTAACTAGATAAGACACTTATTCCTCGGCTAAGAGCCCATTGAAACTGCAATCTGGACCTTCAACCCGTTGATTGCCAATGAAGTCCACTATATAAACCCTGGAATGTTTTCATTAATTTCTTTTCAACTGAAGAAAGACATGAACATCTTGGATGACATTGGGTTGAGTAAATTATCAGGAAATGTTTATTTTGGAAGTGAACTAATCCTTCAAAATAGGCTCATTTTCCAACTCCCCTAGAGTTGAACAGATGAGTTTTACCATTTTTGAATCCATTCAGCTGATCTCTAGGTCTGCTGTTAGCACTTTTAGCATAGCTTAGCATAAATCACTGCATCAAATTAGACCATTAGCATCTTGATCAAAAATGACCAAAGATTTTCAATATTTTTCCTATTTAAAACTTGACTCTTCTGTAGTTACATTGTGTACTAAGACCGACAGAAAATGAAACGTTGCAGTTTTCCAACCCGATATGGATAGGAACTATACTCTCATTCCGTTGTAATAATCAAGGAACTTTGCTGCCGTACCATGGGTGCAGCAGGTGCAATATTACACAGCGCCTGAATATAGTCCCCAGCTATTTTACTATTACCTTAGTGCTGGTCACGTTGGAAGTTACCTAGCTGGGGACTATTTTCAGGCGCTGCATAATATCATTGTGCCTGCTGCAACCATGGTACGGCAGCAAAATTCCCTGATTATTACGCCAGAATAAGAGTATAGTTCCTATCCATGTATCAGCCTGGAAAATCACAACTTTTCATTTTCAATATTTGGTCATTTTTGAACAAGATGCTAATGGTCTAATCAGATTCAATGATTTATGCTAAGCTATGCTAAAAGTGCTATCGGCAGACCCGAAGATCAGCTGAATGGATTCAAAAACGGTAGAACTCATCTGTTTAACTCTAGGGGAGCTGGAAAATGAGCCCATTTTCAAAAAAAGTGGAGTGTTCCTTTTAAACAAAAGTTTATCAATGAAAGTCATGTAACGTCAATTCTGTACAATACTCAATACTTGTACTAATATTTATATGAGGTAAGCTCACTTACTGTATAATGCAAGAGGTGTTGTAAAATAAAGTGGAAGAAAGATGACAATGTCAATAAATAAATGAAAAAAAATATATGAGAATGAATTCATTGACTTGAAATATTTATTAATTCTCAGAGTCTTTTTTAAAATAAATAATAGTATGGTAAAGGAAGCAAAAAATGACCAAGAATGAATAGTAGTGTTTAAAAAAAAAAATAACAAAAGAAAAGAAAACAGGTGATCAACAACAATACAATCTTTTAGTTAAGATATAAAAACACACATATACAAAACTGCAATTTAAAATTCAACAATGCAGCGACGTATAGACAAGTCTAACACCTATTATTTGGAAACAGTAGTTTAAAAGTCATTAAGGGGCTGTCAGTGTGCTCAGTGTTATTAGTGTTTGAGAGATGTTTCTCAGTGTATAACAGAGTACCTTCACCTTTCAACAGCTAGCTTCAGGAGCAAAAACAGTTTAGGAAGCCCTTTGAAAATCTACCCCAGCTATACACCTTCATGAGCAAAAAAATAAAGTGCATGTGCAACACTCAATTGATCTCGACACCAAACACGAGGCTTTTATGAGTGTTCTCAAACGTCTAAACTCAAGGATGTCGGCAGTGTTGACACTTCTTTCGCTGAGGAATGTTTTCAACCTAGGTAAATAATTAGACAGCGACTGCAAGGGAAGTAACCGATTATGAATATATTAAATACTGTCATTCAAATCGTTTACAGCGACACTCTTCATAACAGAGCATGCTGCTCTTTTGCATGAGGAAAAAGCTCCAGTGCCAACATCAACATGGTTACATTGCATGATAGTATTACTAAAACATGATCATAAGTGCACCATAGTACAGACCAATGTCCAGTGGAGAGGCCGCTACCGAGAAGAACAGAAGAGAAGAACTGCATTTGACACACATCAAGGTCTGTTTGATTCCCTATTGAGAAGGACCACCGAGTTTCCAAAAAACAGGCTACAGCCGAGCTGCTTTTTCAAAGCGCCGAATAAACAGACACGGTACCACAACGCATGAAGGCCAAAAGTATGCAGACCTGGGACTGTCCCAGTGACAACAAAGGAGCAGCATGTTTTGGAGGCCAAAAAAAAAAAAGTTTTGTTGAGAGGCAAATCAGCTATTTTTACATTAATTCGAGTTCTGGCAGTCCTTAGAGTCAGCAAACACGTTTCGAAGACGTTAAGAGGAAAACGCGTGTCCCTCGCAAAAAAGGGGGAAACGTATCAAACAAAAACAATCATGGGGGAAGTGCTTCGTTTAAACGAGCAATTCAGTGCCAAACTAATAAATACTTCAAGTAACAAAAAACTTAATCATGTAAAAAGACCACAGGATTGTGGGTAAAGGACTACTTCAACCCAAAACACATTCAAATGAACTGCATGTCGATTCATGCCTGTTTGTTTGTCCAGTGAGCCTCTTCCATCTAAACTCTGATGGAAGCAGATAAGTGATTATGGCTCTGATGCAAATGAGTGTCATCGGACTTCACTTTCCGCTCTTTTTTGGCCCTGCGGGTCTTTTGGCTTGCCACAGGTGGTTATGGATAGTCAGCGCATCTACACTAACGGACACAGTCTTGGCAGGGATTACAGTGAACTGCTTGCGGTCCGAGCTGTACTTGTAGAGTTTGTCGATCATCTTCTTAGTGATGCTCTTGGGCCCTGTGCCAGTGAGCTTGTGGATCTCCTCTGTGTCGGGGAAGTAGGAGTAAAGGGCTCTGAACTGGCAGCCACTGTCCCGGAAGAGAATCATCAAGTGGTTGGATTCACACTTCTCCAGCTCCTATCAATCAAAAATAGACAATTAAAGCAATTAAATAGGGTTCTTTCACTGTAGTTCACCATAGGATTAATTGGTTACATCTAGGAATGTGCAATAATGACAAAAAAAAAAAAAAAAAAAAGAGCTCAATGTTTTCTGGAATTCTGTCGATAACGATATTTTGCGAAACGTGTTATTGTACTGGCATCTTAGCAGGTTTAGTACTGCCATGGACATCTGACTCACAAAGCTTTTGATATTCTTCATAATCTGTGCGGTAACTGGTTTGCAGGAGTAACAAATCAACTTTTTAACAAGTTTAAATTAATTTGCCATTTTTACCTTTATATGGCCATTTTTTTCTAACCTAAATATATAATCTTTTCTGTCAAATTCTTAAATTTGATGAATAAATTTAAATAGTAAAACACTACAGGTCTGTTATCAATTAAATGAAATCAACATCAACAATTTGTGTTTGCAATTTACAACCTAAAATCACCAGTAGATGGAGGCAAATCACTGAATCCAATGACTCATTGACTCACATGAGTGAGTCATTCTTTCAACTGGATTGGTTCAAATGACTGATTTATTTAGTAACCAAACACGGTTGTGTTGCTCAGAGACGCAAAACAGTTATGCTATGGCTTTGTTTGAAACTATTTTTATTGATGAAAGAGCAAAAACAGGAACTTGTGTCTAAAATGTAAGTAAATTAATATTAACTTGTTTAACGTAATGTTTAAAAAAAAAATCTGCATCACATATGCAATACTGATATTTGGGGGGAAAAAAATACTCTTTGTGTGACATTAACTATATCAGATGATAGAAATATAAAAGTCATATAAAAGGCCATACAAGGAAATATTTGCCCCCTTATCTTGAATTTTGGGAGAATTCTAAATGAAAGTGTGAAAACTATAAATGGACTCACGCAGTTCTTTGGTCATGTCTAGCATGAGAATCCAACTCTTTAAGAGTGTAAATAACTCAGAATGCATAAAACAGCATTAGACTCTCCCCCTTTAAATTCTAATCGATCTTTGTTACTTTTGGAATGAAATCAAACTCCTGGACAGGGTGGACATTACAGTTACAAATTACAATAGATCACCCTCAGTGTAAAGCTGTCAAAGTGACAGACGGCCTTCAGATTTTTCCGTAACTGCTAAAAAAAGAAATAAATACATTTTATAAATGACATAAAATTTTTGGCTCTGATCTCAGCGTATACATGCACTCTCTGGCAGGGCTCTATGCTTACTTTTCTTTTTAGGAGCACTTGTGGTCCTAACTTAAAAAATTTAGGAGCACAGTCAAAATTTTAGGAGCACCTTCTAATCAATAATTAAAAAAATCTGATTTGCCATCCCATTACGAGGTGATATTTGGATTTACTCCATCACGTGATTTACAGGGGAATTTTGTTTTTACTTTTTTTCCTAACTTTCTTAAAAGTATGTCATCTTTTATGTAAAAATAAATAAATGATTAATTGTATATATATATTTTATACACACACAAAATATTTACATTTTCTAATTAAAACTACAGAATAAGAACAAGTAGAATAAGTTACCAATCAAATGAAATCAGTATTAACAAAATTCATTTGTACTACAGAGGTGGCACAGACCACCACAAAAGTGGCATGTAGGTGTATTTTCAGATGTTTAATGAGGCTCAGAGGTGGCATGAGTGCAATCAAATTAACAAATTCATGTTGAGATTAATGTTTTAAATAGAACATTTTGAATACAGAAATATTAAATGATTTAGATAACCGAAAAGATACTTTACAAATGAAACTAAATCTGCCAGTAGGTGGCAGCGATTGTCTCACTAGGTTTGTTTAAAAATGCATGTTCATTCATAAACAAAACATTGCTTTGTTTGAATGGAAATGCGCAACGGCTCAGTTGTGACTTGTTTCAAACTATTTTTGATGCGCAAAATCAGGCAATAGTGTTATAGTCACCCAATATCAACTTTTAGTTTACTTAACTGTTGTATTAAAATCAATATTTCATTAACTCCCTTTAAAAATTGTTTAAAGCTGTCACTCATCTTAGTTCATCGCGATCTCACAAAGTTCCATTATAATCAACAAATCGCTCTACACTGCACAATCAATCGCTTATTTACACTCTCTCTACACTTTGTTTATAAAATGACTTGTGATATATGTCGTGATACATTACTCAACATTGCAAAAACATGTAGAAGCCTTTAAAGCTCCCGTCAGCGCAAACACAAATATGCTAATCGGGTCAGTTGCACATGGTGCTCCTAAATATTTTTAAGGAGCAAATTTTGACTGAAAAGGTCACACTGTAGAGCCCTGTCTAGGTCTGTGTTTTTTTGTTTGTTTGTTTGTTTGTTTGTTTGTGCGATATACTCAACAATGACAAATCTCATATTTTAAACAACAATTACTATATTATCGGAAATGACATATCTCGTAGCACACCCCTAGTTACATAACAGCATGCAATGACTGGTCACACACCTCAAGAATGGAGTTCTTCTGTGGCTCATTTACTTTCCCAGCCAAGCAGCAATGAGAGATAGCGTTGTGGATTATAGGCTTGTTGGACTTTGCACTCGGCTCCTTAAAAAGCTTGGGTCCTACAGTGATGAAATATCAACAGAAAAACATTTAGAAAAAACATCAGTTCAAGAAGCATGGATGCCCAGTTAGGTCATGGATTATTATTCTTTTTCTTCTTTTTTTATGATGATCCGTTATCAATTTCTCACATACTCAATTTTTCACTGTTCAGTAAGATTTTTTAAATGTTTTTGAAAGTCTCCTTCCTAGCCAAGTAATAATAATAATAATAATAATAATAATAATAATAATAATAATAATAAGAAGAAGAAGAAGAAGAAGAAGAAGAAGAAGAAGAAGAAGAAGAAGAAGAAGAAGAAGAAGAAGAAGAAGAAGAAGAAGAAGAATAAGGAGAAGAAGAAGAAGAAGAAGTATTACAATAGTATTACAATTTTCTATCTAAATATATTTTAAAATCAATTCATTTCTGTGACAGCACATATCACATGATCACATGAAGGAAATCATTTTAATACGCTGAATTGTTGCTCAAAAAAGATTGTATAATTCTTTTCACTGTAAAAGTGAAACCGCTGTGTGATGTGAAAAAAACAAAAAAAAAATCTAATCAGAACATAACTGAAAACACATTGAGCAGAAATTTGGACCATTGGGATTTCACTGTGGGTGGAGCTACCAAGTATGACATAGAAAACAACTGACCGATAAAATATCCTTGTGCCTTCACAGCTGGTTAGGACAAAAAGCATTTCCTCCCTCTTGGATTTATCGCTTGCCAATTTATTGTTTCTCCTGGTTAGGTGTCCCTCTTGGAGCCCTATAAAGCTCTCACTGACGCGCATTGGAGCTTCTCAGTCTCCATTATTAAAAGCTAAACTACCTTATCCATCACTTTGACACCCAACAAATGCCACAAACCTTTATATTCTTAATCTAAACAATCATTAGCATTAAAATGGCTTAAAGGGTCCCTGCGGTGAATGTTAACAAGATAAAGTTGATTAACGCTAAATGTAACCATGCCATTCTGTGCATTACCAAAATAACTGACATAAATCCAAGTAATTTTGCACTGCTTTTTAATAAACAGCTTGAAAGGATAGCTTCTAATTTCAATTCATGGAGGATTAACATACAACTTAATTCTGCAACACACACTTCAGCTTTAGAGCAAGGCAATGTCTGTATTTATTCTACAAACAAAAGCAACAGAGCATGCTGCTGTTTTCAACACAGAATGTCATCCTGGTGCAGAAGAATCTAAAACAGTGTAAATAATTTAGTACACCAGACCAGCATGTGGTACCCACACTTCTTGCGCATCAACACAAATATAAACCACTTGCATCCTACAGAATAGAACGTGAAATCTCACCAGTGTATTCCGCCATGGATGTTGATGTAATGGAAGACGCGGTGGAACCGTTGTCCCAGTCTCTCTCTGTCGTCCGACTGGAATTGCGACTGAGGCCTGGAAATGACTCTACCGATTCCCCTCTGTTAATGGAAAGAACGAATGGCAACATTAAAGTGCTTTGGAGGTCACAGCCTGAATTCAGTCGATTGATTCTGAAACAAATTAATGAAATGCAAGCACGCATCTGCACACAGCCTGTAGGACATGGGAAGGACTTACCGTTGAGATCCCGCCCCTCCTGAGTTGACACTGTCTGGTTCAGTGGTGGCCACAGAGGCCAGTGATAAACTAGAGCCAGACTGGGCACTGATGAGATTCTCATCTGGTGAGGGACATGATTTCATTATTTCAGTTTAAGTGCCAATAAACATTTCCTCGGTTAACTCACTTACGAGTGTAATACTCACTGGCAGCAGGATATCTGGGAAGCGTATCAACTGAGGGTTCTTCTTTCAGCACACACTTCGGCCTTTGTTTTTTGGGCTTGGTCTTGGGTTTGGGCTGGGGCTGTTCTTGCTCCTCACTCATCTCCTGTTGTTTCCTTCTAAGGTATTCCTGCTTTATCAATTCTCTCCTGGCCTTCTCCTCCTCTTTTCTGAGCCGTTCCTCTTCAGCTTTCCTCCTGGAATTAAAAAAGAAACAAGGCTTTAAACATGAACTTTAAGAAAAAGTTACAAAGCATCTCTTTATCATATTCATATTCATGGAAGATGACACTTAAAAGGTTGTCAATACCTGGCCTCATCTCTTTTCAGCTCACTTTCAGCCTCCAGCTGTTGCTTGCGGTGCCGAGCCTCCTCTGCCTTCCTCTGTTGTTTCAGGAGAAACGCTGCTCGCTTTTTGGCCAATTCATCCTCTGCTTTTTGCTCGTCCTGCAGACATAAAACAACGAAATCAGTAGGAAAAGAAAGCCTAGTAAAACTTTCACATTTTTTGTGTTCTTAGTGCTTGCTTTTATAGTCGCAACGGTGTTACTCAGTGGGGTTTTCTTGGCCACAAAGTAGGATTGGGAAAGGTGCCATAGTTTAACACAGCTTGCCAAGGAGTTTTATTTAAAAACCTCTAACCCCAAGTATGAACACTAGGGATGTAACGATATTATCAATATCGTAATATCACGATAACAAAACTCTCTCGATATTATTGTGGTCACATGATGATATGAAACGATAGGTCTTCCAGGCAAAATGTGTAGTTTTCAAAATATATTTAACTTATTATTATTATTATACTGTGCCATTATGTTTTGGCACAGTATCGGTCCAAAAAAAAAAAAAAAAAAATTAAAGCACAGTATGGCTTAATCCCTTTAGCATTTTAAAGCTAACTTCTTCGTTCAGGTGATCAGCTTGTGACCTGGTGTTTTCTGCAGCTCAGAACATCATGTTCTGCACGTTTTCCTTTAAAATAAAAGCTCTACTCTTGTTTCCGTCAAAAAAGTACAGTATGAATCGATGACTGCTAGCGGTGTAAATTCAGTCCTAATTCAAAATATATCTGTCAAGTGTAGAAATTATGAAAGAAGTATTGCAATTTTCCTACTGTAGTGTAAAGCAAAAATAATATACATATGAAATGTTCATTTTCATTTATTTTACAGTGCAATTGTTTTACAATATATGGCTATTAATGTCATTGCTGTTGTTTTGTTGTTGTTGTTATTATTATTATTATTATTATTATTATTATTATTATTATAATATTCTAGTTACTCCAGTGCAAATGTAATTTAGACAGACAGTATATCACAAATAAAAAGAGGTTTGAGTCCCCTTTAAAGTTCAGGTACAAGTCAATTCACTGACTTTTTCTGAGTTAAGAACATGAGTTGGAGCTCTTAATTTTAAACTCACAAAGTGCACTGTATAAAATAATTTAACTTTAAAATGTACAAAATGTTCACCCCCCAATTCTTCATTTGTGCTTTTTTTTTTTCTTTATTACAATATTATTGTATTGTGAGATTTTAATATCGTTACATCCCTAATGAACACCACTAATAAAATGTAGGTACTTAAAATAAATCCAATCCAATATGGAACAATACAATCCACTTTCATTTAGATAAATGATTTGATAATGTCTTGTCCACTGCACTTAAATTACCTTGAAAAAGAAGCCCATGCCAGATTTCTTTTCCCCATCACTCCCATCAGCAGTGACATCCATTACATTAGTGTTTTCTTCATCTGTGTTGGCAGCCAAATCAGACAAGTCAACCTCAATAAGATTGACTTTTCCTCTAGAAATATCCTCCGAGGAGACATTATCCCTTGCTGGCTCATCATCAAATGTAGCCTCAGCGTCCTGTAAAGTGCCGGACATAGATTCTTCGAAAGTGACACCAAGGGCTACAGAACTTGGTTCCCTTGAGACCACCCTCAAGTTAGCTTCATCATTAAGGTGGAATGTAGTGCTTTTCAAGTTCCCTTTGTCTTTGATGAATGAATCTGATCTTGCAGAGCTTTGCACAAAGTCCTCTGGCTCAGCTTTGGGGGTCCTGCCCCCTTGAATGGACTTGGCAGAGGGGCTGTCAATAGGTGTAGGAGTGGAGCTCTTTTGCCCTTTGCCGTGATCCTTAACTAGCAACAGCTCTGAAGGTTTGGAACGAGATCGTGCTGAACTCAGTTTGGGTGGCTTTCGTACCACAGGGCTGCCACTTGGTTCAACAAAATGTATAGAAGCTCTGACCCTGGGTTCAGATCCATTACTTTGGTCACTGCTTGGTGGTAGAGCAGCACCTGTTGGAGACTGGAGATTCTGCTTCATGAGCATCTCCTGCTGGAGCGAAAGTTGCATCATCTGCTGCTGAATGTTTCCTATGGCCTCATTCAGCAACTCAATGGAGTGGTTGCATTCATTAAGATCGATCTCCTCGTCCATATCTAAGGCACAAGGAGACACAGTCCCGCCACCTGCCCACTCGAGAGATGCCTTCTCTGGCTCTTCTGCCTCTTTCGGCCCATCTTTCAGAGCATCCACACAGGTGTCGTCTTTTGATGACGTCTCTTTTTCTTGATTGAGTTTTTGGCCATCTTTCAAGTAGTACTCTGACTTTGTAGGCTGAGGGAGAGTGTCACTCTTCCCTTTCTTTACTATGTGCAGGAAAGCTGCTTTTCCAAGCTTAAGCCTTTGTCTTGCTGTCAAGACCTCCATCTTCTTCTTTTGGGATTCAATTGCACGTCGCTTTTCTTCAAGCTGCATGTGGAGTTGAACAAGCTCGGAGGCCAGCATGTTGGCACTGTCCTTGTTCTGTGGTGTGGGACTCTGGTCTCTTTTCATCCTCCAGGAGGTTAGAGGAAGAGGGCAACTCTCCGAGCCATCTGGTGTGGTCCGCTGTGAGCTGCTTGTGCTGGAGCGGATATCTTGATTGCTACCAAACTTCTGCATCTTTCGTTCGGCAAAACTGGTCATGCGCACACTGCCGCTAGCTACGCTGCTGACCTGGGACTGACCAGGGCTAGAGCACCTGCTCCCACCATCCTTATCCTCATGTTCCTTTACATTCATGTCCTCCCGCAGCTTGGCTGACTCTTCATCCTCCTCATAAAACTGTTTCTTGTCTGGATGGAGTTCTTTGGTGAGCTCTGCATCCTGTTCCTCGATAGTCTCCACAGTCTCTACATCAGAGCCTGGATGGATATCCCATGCTTGGACAGGCCTCTTGTCCTCAGGCACCGATGAATGAAGGTAAAACCCAGGTGAACGCTCAGCAGATGATGGCTCAACACTACTTGTTGCCAATGGTCTGAAAGCTTGCGTCTGCCCAGGGGCTGGAGGCACAAATTCACTGGATTTAGGCTCAATAGTTGTCTCAAACTCAGAGCTAGTGTTCGGGGTAAAGGTCCGGTTAAGAGTGGATGGAGGTCTTCGTCTGGAAGACGAAACAGCACCTTCTGCTCCTGCTATTCGCCGTGCCGACCCTCGCTGCCTTCCCTCTCCTGACTCTTCTTCCTTATTTAGGCATATTGACTTCTCTTTGGCTGGCCTGAGAACTGCAGGCATCAGAGGTTCCAGGAAGAAACTGGCTGTTCGAGAATCTGAGGACGCTTCCTCCTGTCTTCCCCAAATGCCTGTTTTAGCACCAGGGGTAGCACTTTGTCGCTCTGCGTCCTCAGAGTTTACTAGGGTGGTGTCATTCTTGCATGAATCTGCCCTAGCAATAGCTACTAGCTCATCCTCCTCATCCATGTTAACGTTGCCCAGTAGACCGTGGCCATTGACCCGCCTAACACTGCCCTGCCCCGGATGGCTCTGGTGCTTGGGTGTGACAGTGGAAGCCAGGCTGTCCTCACTGATGGAGCAAGTCAAACTAACGCTGTCGCCCGAGGCCAGGTCTGCGTCGCTGTCCGTAGCAGAGTGGAGAACATACCGATTCAGCTGAGACAGTGGCCTGATTATAACAACAAGAAAGCATGAGAAAAAAATAAATATATATATATATATATATATATATATATATATATATATATATATATCTTAAATGATATGTATTAAATACTCATATTTATTGATAGTGTTGTACCTCTGCCGTTTATCTGACCAAGCCACTGATCCTCTGGAGTGACCTTCTTGCGTAAAAGAATTTGAACGGTTTCGACAGGCTGGTAAGAAAAGCACAAGAATTTGATTACCTCTACTACACTCACGTCATATTCTAACTCAACTGCAAAAATGAATATGCTTACTTGATAGATGCCCCTAACCACACACACACACAAAAAAATTCTTGCTATTGCAAGTTACAATGTCCAATTCTGAGGGAAAAAAGACTGAAATTTTCACAGAATTGCAAGTTTATCTCTCACAATTCTGAGTTAAAGGATTAGTTCACTTTCAGAACAAAAATTTACAGATCATGTACTTACCCCCTTGTCATCCAAGATGTTCATGTCTTTCTTCAGTCGTAATTTTTTTTTTTGAGGAAAACATTTCAGGATTTCTTTCCATATAATGGACTTCTATGGTGCCCCCAAGTTTGAACTTCCAAAATGCAGTTTAAATCCAGCTTCAAAGGGCTCCAAATGATCCCAGCTGATGAAGAAGGGTCTTATCTAGTGAAACCTCAAATGCTTGTCTTGTCTCTGTGATGCGCATTCGTAGTCTGTGTGATCTGGGTCAATACAGTTAGGGTATGTTAAAAAACTCCCATCTCGTTTTTGTCTACAACTTCAAAATCGTCCTACAATGCAGTTTTACCTTTTTTTGTAAAGGCCATTTAATCTTCTTTGTATGTTCACTTTGTAAACACTGGGCTGGTACTTCTGCAGCGATGTAGGATGATTTTGAAGTTGGGGAAGAAAACCAGATGGGAGTTTTTCTACATACCCTGACTGTATTGACCCAGATCACACAGACTACACATGCGCATCGCAGAGACGAGACGAAACAAGACGAGCATTTTAGGTTAAAACGTACATAAATTGTCAATTTGTTAAAAAAAATAAATTATTGTTTCGCTAGATAAGACCATTCTTCATCAGCTGGGATTGTTTAGAGCACTTTTGAAGCTGGATTTAAACTGCATTTTGGAAGTTCAAACTTGGGGGCACCATAGAAGTCCATTATATGGAGAGAAATCCTGAAATGTTTTTACTCAAAAAAACTATTTCTTTACGACTGAAGAAAGACATGAACATCTTGGATGACGAGGGGGTGAGTACATTATCTGTAAATTTTTGTTTAACTGAAAGTGAACTAATCCTTTAATAAGTCAATTGTGTTCTAAAGTCAGAATTGTCACGCACACTTCTGAATTTTTTCTTGCAATTGCGAGTTTACATTTCACAGTTCTGAGAAAAAAAGTCAGAATCGCGAGTTTATGTCACACACTGATGAAAAAAAAATAAAACTTGTGAGTTAATATCTCTTGATTCCAAAATATAAAAACTCACAATTGTGAGTTAAAGTGTCAAAATTGTGAGAGCCTTAAACATTCTGGTTAGGAGTTTGTTCTAAATTACCAATCCTATTTTTTCCAGGCCAAACAGCTCCTGTTTGATTCTATGCAAACTCCACCAAAGGTGTTAAAAATCATTTCTATTTCTAATCATTTCTATTTATGAGTATGTCTGGGTACTGCTTCCATGTAAACATGAAAACTACTATTTTCATATGAATGGCAACAGAAGTTTAATTCCATACCCGTGCTTTCCTCTCCTGGCTGAGCCTTCTTCTGTCTTTGTCTCAGTGGCAGAAGTGGGTGGGAGGGGCTGAAGCTGGAACTCCCCTTATTACTGAAACAGCAAGCAGAGGGCACAGTTGGCAAACCACCAGCACAAAAAATGAGGACGAATGATCTCCAGGCCCTCAGAGGTCTATCCAGCCAAAATCTAATCGTAACTGACACTAAGCATTTTCCATGTGGATGGACAAATATAGACAAGCAGCACTGCTCTGCTTCGGACCTTAAAAAGAATAACTTCATCGAAAACAGTCTGAATACTACAATTACAGATCAGTATTAAAAGCACTAGCATGACATTAAAATGCCTTTTATGTCCAAGTAACTGGAAATGTTTTTATTGCCAGTGAAATAAACGTATTCAAATTCTTTTAAGTTAGGCAGGGCAGTGCAGTTCTGTCTCAGCATGTCAGAAAGACACAGGCACAACATGACAAAGCAAAGACATTATGAGACAATATGATTCAGAGTGAATCATAATCATGCAAGCAAAGTTCCCTCTAATGTGCATGCATGCATGGCTGTGCACTTGTGAACTGCAAACAAACTTTTCAAGCATATGGAAGCCCACATTATTATTTTTGCTCATGTACTGTTCAAACCATGACTTGGAATGTGCAAAATTAACAAAACTAGTGCAAAATGTGTAGCAGCGGTGTTTTAAAAATTAAATGACTCTATCATTAACTCTTCTGTATTGAATGTTTTATTTTAACCATGTAAAATAAAAAATAAATAAATAAATAAAATAAATAAAATAAAAAGTATGGGTCAGTACATGGGGTTTCTATTTTTGTGGCCCAACGGTTTGCCCAGTAGAAAACAGGTTTGGTTGAGCAAGAATACAAATTAGAGGGAATATTAATTGTATACAAATTGACAAAGACCACTGACATTAACACCCAAAGCTACACATTGAAGAGACAAAACCATGAAGCACTTACAGAGGCTCAGATTCTTCAGGGTGCAGGAAGTACCTGTTACAAACTTCCGGGCTGTTCTGAACAGGAAGCGCCGGATCAGCCACACCAGGAGACACCAGGAAGCTCCGTTTGGTGGCGTTGGAGATGGGCACAGTAGGCCTGGCACTCTTGGGCTGAGTCATTGCTCTTGCTATAATACAAATATTAATGGTTAACTCAAATTAGCAAAACAAAAGGATAGGAAAAAAATATTTTTTTTTACTGGGTTAACTTTACTGATTAAATAAAAAAAAACAAAAAAACAACAACTTTAAACATTATTGGTTTAAGAAAAGGCAGAAAAATACAAAAATCACCAAAAATATGACAAATTAACAGTAAAAAAAAAAATAAAATAAAGTTTTTCACCATCTTTAAATTCCTGAACATCTCTCGGCTGGACAAATTCAGGCTTGACAATCTCAAACCACCAGAAGAGCTCCGCTATAAATACCATGACATTGTGCTGCAGAAGAAAATGAACAGCGAGAGAATCAAGAACAGACCCATACGGAAATGAAACATCCTGTTAATGAGGAGATCCATTATATGACTAAATAAGTTACCTTGAGCACAGGAGGTGCGTACAGCATGTCCTCTAGGGTCAAATAAAAGCTTTTGTTAAGGTACTCATTGGCAAACTCTTTCAGCAGCTGGATATTATAAAGGCTGTCTGCTATTGAGGTCACCTCTTTCAAGCAGATATCTGCAGATAACAGAAAACAAAAAGTCAGCAATAAGCTATCCAGAGGCATACATTGGCTCTGACATTTATGAACACTAAATCAGGGGCTGAATTCAAACAAGGTCAATATTTGCTTGAGAGTTGAAATATCAGAAAAGAACATTTCAAATAATATTTACTGAGCTCAAGAGGCAGTGCACAGTGAAGAACCAAGGAAGTAAATCTACAATCGATCTTAAGTATCTAGCTCTAGAAATTTACCATTAAAAAAAGTTATACATTTGAAGTCAAAAGTTTACATACACCTTGCAAAATCTGCTAAATGTTAATTTTACCAAAATAAGAGGGATCATACAAAATGCACATTATTTATTTAGTACTGACCTGAATAATATTTCTCACATAAAAGCCGTTTACATAGAGTCCATAAGAGAAAATAATAGTTAAATTGACAAAAATTACCCTGTTTAAAATTTTACATGCACTTCATTCTTAATACTGTGTTTTTACCTGAATGATCCACAACTGTGTTTTTTTGTTTGGTGATAGTTGTTCACAAGTCCCTTGTTTGTCCTGAACAGTTAAACTGCCCGCTGTTCTTCAGAAAAATCCTTTAGGTCTCACAAATTCTTTGGTTTTTCAGGATTTTTGTGTATTTGAACCCTTTCCAACAATGACTATGATTTTGAGATCCATATTTTCACACCGAGGACAACCAAGAGACTCATACGCAACTATTACAGAAGGTTTAAACACTCACGGATGCTTCAGAAGGAAAGACAATGTGTTCAAGTGTTTTTTTTCCTCTATATCGCTCCATATTCTCCTACATCATACTATATTATCCGCAAAAGCCTGATTTACCAAATATAATAATAATTTTTTCACATATATATTTGTATAAAGGTTGAATAAAACAAATAATTTGATTTTTAAGACTATTATTTCATATGTCAGGCTTAAGGACTAAAATGAAATGTAGCTTCTGGCATAAAGGGGAAGTGAGTTAAAATACTTTGTCCTTTCCCAGCTGAATGTGCAGTAAA
Source organism: Cirrhinus molitorella (assembly GCA_033026305.1). Classification (NCBI taxonomy): domain Eukaryota; kingdom Metazoa; phylum Chordata; class Actinopteri; order Cypriniformes; family Cyprinidae; genus Cirrhinus; species Cirrhinus molitorella. The sequence continues at coordinate 33,724,870 of CM065119.1, forward strand.
CAATAGTAAGCAAACCATTGGTATGATTTCCCAAGGAATGTAAGCACTGTGGCGCCATCAAAACTACTCCTGTTTGTTTGGGCTGCCTGACATAGCAACAGCCGCCTGAACCAATGGCGTAACTCAGAGGTGGGTCTACTTATAATAAGCTGTTTAGAAGGGTGTAGAGGGTGGGGTGAAGGACGCAGTACGACTGTTTGGGAAACCTGATTAGGTTTGGTGCTACTAGCAGTGACTAGTCTAGCATCCCTAGTGTTATTTCACTCTACCGTCAAGCTTCATCAGGTCTGGGCAGTAGTAATGGACCACGGTCAGCAGTGCAGCACCATCACACACATCCCTGATCAGATCCTCCAGCAGGGGAAAGTAGGGCAGCTGCCTACCTGAGGCATGGTCCCGCCGATACCGTACCTGCAGGTGACATGAGAGGATGCCAACTGTCAAAACCATCCACAACAACAGGCTGTATTCAACAACATAACCTTTGGTATACCGCACTGGCATCATGTAGGCAAAAGACAGTTTGTGAGAGGATTTTTTTTTTAATCCTTGAGGCTGCATTTGTGAGAATATTTGCTGATCTAATAAAACTAGATAGGGTTAAACAGACAGCTAAGACTAAAAGACAACTTAAAGGAATAGTTCACCCAAAAAACTAAACTTGACATTTACTAATCCTCATACTGTTCCAAGGAAGACAAAAAGATGTTTAGCAGAAATGTCCAAGCTTCTCATTTAAAAAAACAAAAAATAATGAAAGTGAATAGGGACTTGAGCCGTCAAGGCAAACCTATCATAAAAAGTAGGGCTGTGTGTTATTGAAGTGTCTGTGCGGAGTGTGGAAGCTTAACAGTAGCGTACTGACTGCATGACAAATCGAAGCATCAGTGAGGTCACTTGCTCTTAAAATACTCTTATTTTTGGTCATACAGATAAAAACAATATATATATTTTGAATCTATAAAGACTCTGTTTATTTGTCTGCACTCACAATAACAACAAAACACTGCGCTTTTGTAAAATAATCAAAGCAAATGATGTGCATGACTCTACAGTGTGAGGCACCTGCGACTGAAAACTACTGCGTGACTATGAAAAAATATTTAGGAGCACCATATGCAACTGACCCGATCAGCATATTTGCATTTGCACTGAAGGGAGCTTCAAGGTTTCTACGTGTTTTTCTCAGCGCTGAGCAATGCATTATGAAAATATCTCACAAATCCTTTCATAAACAGTGTAGAGACAGTGTAAATAAGAGATTCGTTGTGCTGAGTAGAGAGCTTCATTGATTATAATGGAACTTTGTGAGATTGCAATGAACTAAGATGAGTGACAGGTTTTAATGATTTTTAAGGGAGTTTGTAAATGAGATACTGATTTTATACGACAGTTAAATAAACAAGAAATTAATATTAGTAAGTGACTTACATTGTCTGACTATAGCACTATTGCCTGATTTGCTCTATTTTTTGACAAGACAGTCACTTGTTATTTCTAAACGAATCAAAGTTTGAACAAATCAAATGATTGATGATGATTCAGTAATTAAATCAGTGACTTGCCGCCACCTACTGGCAGTTTTAGTTTCATTTTTAAAGTATATTTTAGTTATTTAAACCATTTAATATATCTGTATTCAAAATGTTATATTTAAAACAATCTCATTTATGAATTTGATTGCACTCATGCCACCTCTACGTCTGAATAAACATGAAACATGTTCTTCTGTGCCACCTCTGCAGTAAAAATTTATTTTGTTAATACTGATTTCATTTGATTAACTTATTCTTATTATTCTATTATTTAAATAGAAATAAAAAAAACATACATAATATATTATATATATATATATATATATATATATATATATATATATATATATATATATATATATATATATATATATACACATACATATATATATACATACATTTATTTATTTTTAATTTCAACATAAAAGACAACATACTTTTAATAAAAATGCCATTATAAAAGTAAAGACTTTGTCTTTTAAGCTGAAAACAAAGAAAGCACTAGTTTATCAAAAGGTCAATACAACTTATGCACTAAAACTTAGTTGGCTGCAAAAATCATCAGCTCCACCGTAGCTTTAAAATGTCCAGGCCAAGTTCTCATTCACTTTTATTGTGCAATCAGGAGCAGCTTGAACATTCTTCACAACTCCTTTTGTGTTCCATAAAAAAAACTAAATTGTATGAGTTTGGAAAACAAGGAGGATTAAAAGATGAGAGTTTATATGTTTGGGTGAACTGCACCTTTAAGCAACAACACAGGAGAACAGTGATTTAGCCACAACACACATAACTCAACAGCAGCTAAGGATATGAATCACAAGATCAGAGCAAGAAACACTGATACGCCGTTTATACATTAAGGACTACAATTTTACATTCTCATGAATCTATGCAAAAAGAAAAAAAGAAGAAAAAAATTAAATTAAAAAGCCAAATAATTTGCAGTAGTAGTGGTCGACCGATATGGATTTTTATCAATTTTATTTAACCCTTTGTTAACCTTCAAAACACAAATTAAGATACTTCTGATGAAATCCGAGAGCTTTCTGATCTGCATTGACAGAAATGCAACTGACACATTCAATGCCCAGAAAGGTAGTAAGGACATCGATAAAATAGTCCATGTGACCGTAATGTTATGAAGCCATGAGAATACTTTTTGTGTGCAAAGTAGGGTTGGATGATAAATAGTTAACAGCAATTATCGCAATATAATTTCTTGATAAAACTATAACAATAGTTTGATTTATTGTTTATGCATCATAAAAAGTAACAAAACAGCGCTACTCATTTGAACCGCGCCACATAGGCAGTTTATCCGCTCGACACAAAGTTCAAACAGCAGCGCAGAGTGAGCTTACTGGAGCAGATGCGATTACTCATTGAGGAGTCTCATTCAAATGACCACTAAACACTAAACAGTGCTTTAATTCAGTGACAAACACATTTTTGTTATTTTAACAAAATTGTTATTTTGTAGTTTAAAGCTACATCAAACAGTGCTGACAAACAGGAGAAGCACTGTGCGCAATGAGTCAGAAGGCTTTTCAATCTACAAATTGTCATCTTTTACCATGGATTTACTGTAGTAACACGAACTGCACCATGGTACTGTGTCAGAAATAGAAACCATAAAATTACATTTTTACTATGGTGTTGATGTGCTATGTGTGCGGTTTTAACTGTGGTTTCATGCTAATTGTATGCTCCTGTGGAAGACCAATGGTTAATTTTAATAAAACTCAGAATAATTACATTTCAAAATTTTTAAATGGTTGTTACAATTTTTACAGATGTTACTGTTTTTGATAATGAAGCTGCTACTACCACTACCAAATGTGCATTTCTAAGAGTCAAAAAACATAATATTATCAGGTTACACAAATCCGTTGATGTGAAACATTATCACTGGTTAGAACAAGCAGAAACTAAGAAATACATTTTTCTATTAAGATATTTATTTTAGGGAAAACTGACTGGAAAAGTGCTAAGAATTCATAGTCATGTTCTGACCATAAAGAGTAGTTTAAAACCACAATTATTGGCCTGGTGTCTATAACTTTCACTTACAAGCAAAACTCTGCCTTTAAACTTGAAAGAAGTAAAGATTTGACAATTATCGTGATAATTATCGATATTGACCAATATGAAAAAAATTGTGATAAATGTTTTTGCCATATTGCACAGCACTAGCACAAAGAAAACAAAAATAACGACTTTTTTCAACAATATCTTCTCAAGCGTCAGCCGCCATCTGCACGTGTTGTGGTATGTGCTAGTTGTGTTGCTGTCTATGCAGGGCCGGAAACTCACAAATTTCATCAAAAATACCTTAATTTGTCTTTCAAAGATAGGTTTCACAGGTTTGGAACAACATGAGGGTGAATAGTTAGTGACAGAATTTACATTTTTGGGTGAACTAACCCTTTAAACAATGACAGTAAACTAATGTAGACAGAATATCCCACTTAAAGCTCTTTATCAGCCAAAGGGGGGAAAAGGTATCTAGCAATGTCAAAAGAAATTAATAATAATAATTAATAAAAAAAAAAAAGCCAAATGTTGGCTCATATATTGGTCGACCGCTACACGAAAGTTCTTTACATGTAAATTATGGCAACCATAATCATAATCTTTACATGTACTCAATCAATTGTGCAGTCCTAACAGTCACCAATTCTAAATTTAAAACAGGACACAAAAGCTACACAGCAGATCTAAAGATGAAGAAGCAGGAGAATGGAGACAGAGAATCTCTGTGCCATTCGTGAAAACCTAACAGGCTCTAGCATGCAACGGGCCGGTACAAACATAAGATCAGGCTGAAGGACCAAACGTCAGAGAGACAAGTAACAAGGAAGAGACAAATGAAGATGGAAATAACGGCAAGAAATGAGAAGATGAAAGCTGAAGTTAGAGACTCACACAGACAGACACACACACACACACACACACACGTACGCTCAGCCGCATGTGTTAGCTCATAACTGCATGTGCTCAAAGGGTGAAAGGCAAATAATTTTGTGCGATTACAGTGTGAGCCACTGGATAGAAGCTTCTCCCAGTGTGCACTGATTAGATAAAAGCGTGGCCTGAGTGGTGATGGCGTACGTTGGAATTGACACATACTACTCGTGCAGTGGAGAGGAAGCACTCACAGCCAACTTACAGGTACTAGTTTCCAATACCATTTTGAGGGAGACTATCCCAGTAGCGAGGGAGGAGGTTAAAGGGAAAAAGACGGGAAGAGGAGCAGAGAGGATGTAAGGTCAGGGGAGAAAAGAGCAGACAGATGTGACCCTGCTATGAGGTTAGAGGAGAAAGGAGTGATGCCACTGAAGATATTAGATCATTTCCATAAGGCTGTTGTTACATTAGTACCATCTATTCAGATGCGAGTCTTGCCATTTCAGTTCACACCTGCTTATGATCTTGTTTACAGCTGGTATTAACAACTGTTGCATTTGATACAAATAAAGTGATAGTTCACCCAAAAATAAAAATTCTGTCATCTGTCAACCTCATGTTGTTCCAAACCCGTAAGACCTTCGTTCATCTTCAGGACACAAATTAAGATATTTTTGATGAAATCCAAGAGCTTTCTGACCCTGCATAGTCAGCAACGCAACTACCACGTTCAAGGCCAGGAAAGGTATGTTAGGACATTGTTAAAATACTCTATCAGTGTTTCAACCATAATTTTATGAAGCTCTTTTTGTGCACAAATAATAAAAAAAAAAAATTCAACCATTTCTTCTCTTCTGTGTCAGTCTTCAATGTGCAAAGATTTGCCATGGAAGAGAAGAAATTACGTACTTGCCACTTTTCTGGGCCTTGTCAGTTGTGTTGCTGTCTATGCAGGGTCAGAAAGCTCTCGGATTTCATCAAAAATATCCTAATCTGTGCTCCAAAGATGAACAAAGGTCTTATGGGTTTGGACCAACATGAGGATGAGTGATTAATGACACAATTTTTGGGAGAACTAACCCTTTAAAAATGTTGTGATTATATAGCAACACAGGAATAAAAATTATTATTATTACTACAAAGTTTTCTGTAAATGGCAAAATGGAAATTAATTTCTGAATGATATTTTCTAGACACATACAACCCCATTTACAAGTGACAGATGTGAAAAACCAGGTCTAAACAGCACCTGAGAACTGGAGAGTTTTATAATGCATGTGTGTAACTCTTGTGCTGGGATATCTGGTACCTTCTGATGACTTGGAGATTCCAGCAGATGCTGCTTTGATTTATGTTCCTTCTCTGTGATCTCCCTCATTTTCAGGTTCACCTGCAACACAAAGAAGGGATTGTTACGATACATAAAAAGAACTCGTAATGAACATCTGAGGTTTAGACAGGCTTTTTTAAAAAGTGCTGGCATAGGTCTTCATGCTTTCATGAACAGACATGCTCTGGCCATGCAATGAAAGCCCAATACAGGACTAGACAAATTCAGGTAAGCTAGTAGCACACAATGTTTACTGAGACATAAGCTTCTCAAGGTTACTTCTGATACACCAAGGATAGTTCCAATACAAACATGACTTGACTAAAGCTCACACCTTTCAAAACATACATGCACATACCTTGTTGATCCAAAACACCATAGCATCTTCAAGGTCAAAAGGGAGTTCCTTGGAGGCACTGAATGTGGAAAAACGCTTTACACAGGTCACAACCTTCTCAATGCTGATCATCTCTACGGTGTAGGCCATCATCAAAGCATCAATCATGGGGATGTGGGAACTCTGTGCCACACAACAAAAATAGAAACATCACAATACTGTATTAAATGTACTATAATGAACAAGAAAAGGTTACATTCTAATATATTTTTTAAAAACTTTATCATTTTATTTATAAACAGGCTTGTAAAGCTAGTAAAAAAAACATTATACTCAGAAAGTCCTAATGTTTAAGGGAACATTTGAGATTTTTCGCTAAGAAAGGCTAAGAAAGGTAAAAATGTGCACACAGCTCTGTGGGAATAATCGCAACCTATTTAGCCCAAAGAAGGTCATACTGCTCTTAATAACAAAGCACTGAGTCCCGTAAATCTGCCAAAGTAAAGCAGAGTCAAGATGAAGTAAGTAACATAATATTTCACATTTGCGATGCAAACCCCTTTATGTAACTTTCCTTATGCTGGCTACAATCCTGAACACTACCTCATGATTTAAAAAAAAAAACTATTATGAAGTACACCAAGCATTTAATTACATTCAGTCTTCGTCTGAGACTATGAACTGTTATACAAAGCCCATCCAGTTACCATAGCAACCCCAACAGCAGTCAACCACTGACTTGTTCATACGGGCTCACGCTACACGTCAGCACAATCTCAGCAGATTGATCCCTGGCTCAAGGCAATAGCGTCAGCAAACTTTCAGAGAGTGTTTTTCTCAGATATGCATGTAAGATGTCTGACAAGCATAAACCACAAGACTGGAACGCGAAGAGATTTAGACTCAGATAAACAGTACTTAAGCAGAAATGCACACTATCACACTACTTTTAAAATTTCTGTAGTGCGTGTACGTTGCACAGTATGCACAGTTGCATGAAATACCCAGATGACCTACTACATTTGTCAATGTGGATTATCCACCTTCTTCCTAATGAACAACAATCAATTTAAACAATCATTTTATATTATAAGGTTGAGCTACACATAATCATTACCCACTTGTTTGACTGAACGAACTGTACATTTTCCTGCAAGTTCTATTTTCAGATCTCAAGAGAATAATGTTGTGATGCACTGATTGCAATTTTCTTGGTCGATTAATTTTAAATGGGAAAAATGTAATGATATTTTTAAATAGGGCTGTGCAATTAATCGAATTACAATTTTCGATTTCGGCTTCAAATGATTATGAAAATACAATAATCGAGATAAAAAGATTATTGCTCCTGATTCCACCCCCCTTTGGTGCGCTTTTGCTCCTCCATAAAAGCCCAATTTCACATGCAAATCAGTAAAATCATGCAACATGACTTGCATAAAATGGGAGTATTTGTTGGGAGTATTTTGCGTTCATTAAATATAAGTTTTAGGTATTTTATTTTTTTTTTTTTTAAGTAACGAACAGCGGCCAGCGGAAGACTGTTCATAGTCTGTTTGATCAGTTTGCCTTTACAAATCATCACGACTTGACTAAAATAAAATCTATAGATATAAAACAGTTCAAGTATAAAACAATGTTGGTTTAAACATTAAACCTAGATAAATTTGCGCTATTAGGTGCATATCCAATCGTTTGTGCGAAGAGTGGAAGCTGAAGCCACTTTGCAGGATGTGGAGCTTGATCACTTGCATTTTTTTCCAGTCAAAACAATTTAAAATGATCGAAACTCAGCAAATACATGCCTTACAGACATGATTAATACATATATTAATCATGAAAGCTTTAAATTATTACTTAACGAAATAAAACAAATTGAAAACAAAAACTCTTTCATTATGTAGGCTAATCCGTAAAGATGCATTTCTCTCTAAAGGCGCGTCAAAGAGAAGATTCCGAGTCAGAATCTTTGCGACACTGACTCAGAATACACTAGTTTATTCATAAATAATTAAAATATCTCCTTACTACTTATAACAGTTCAACATTCCACACTTCATGTTTTCGGCTATTTAAGTGCATCAACTGGGTATTTAAGTGCACTTTTTATTTTTTGAATTTTCAGTGTGAACACACTACACTATTTATGCTAAATAGGGACACAATTTGGGACACACCTATTGACTTTTGATTCGTTCAAAAACGAAGATACATTTAGTAACGAAACTGCTGTGTTGCTCGAAAACACACAATAGTGATGTGGATTTGACTGGAAAGATCAGTAAAAAAAAAAAAAAAAAAAATCAATATTGTGTCTAAAATGTAAGAAACTTAATTTTTACTTTGTTTATTGAACTACTATTGTATAAAATCAGTCTCACATAGCGATCGTGTTGATATTCGGGGAAATATATTGGTTGTGTAATGTTACCTCATGGCGTGACATCAAACAGAAAACAGAAAGGTTCTTCAGATGTTAAGAGTTCTTTATGCAACCATTTAGACGAAAAAGGTTCTTCTATGGCATTGTGTAGCACCTTTATTTTTTAGAGTGTACCAGACTAATATGGTCATGCTTTCTGGTTCAAGTAAGAATTCTAGCTGCTGCATTTTTTGGACCAGCTGGAGTTTATTTAGCACTGAGAGCAACCACTCAGTAAAGCACTACTTAACAATAATCTAACCTTGAGGTCATGAATGCATGAATTAATGTTTTTGCATTTAACATTGAGAGCATAGGTTATATTTTAGAAATATTTTTAAGATAGAAATCTGGTTTTACAAATGCTAGAAATGTGGCTTTTAAAAGGAAAGATTACAATCAAATAGCACACCTAGGTTCCTAACTGATGACGAAGAATTGAAAGAGCAGGCATCAATTGTTTGTGTTCAAGGTTATTATTTTTGGTCTGATAATTATCACCTGTTTTTTTTTTTTTTTTTTTAGAATTTAGCAGTAGGAAATGACTAGTCATCCAGTTTTTTTTAATCAGCTATGCATTCAATTTGTTTTGCAAATTGGTATGCTTCGTTGGGCTGCGAAGAAATACAGAGCTGAGCATCATCAACATAATAGTGAAAGTTAACGCCAAGTTTCCTGATGGTATCTCCCAAGGGTAACATGTAAAGTGTAAAAAAAAATTGGCCCTAGAACTGAGCCTTGTGGTACTCCATACTGCACTAATGATCAATGATACCTCATCATTTACTGCTACAAATTGATGATGGTCAAGTATGATTTAGTGTCACATAACCCTTCAGAAATCATTCTAATATGCTGATTTATATCTTAAGAAACACATTTGCAAAGTTGAAAACATTTACCCTGCTTAATATTTTTCAGAATTCTTTGATGGGTCTTTAAATTGATAAAAAAATAAACATATTGGGAAAAAAAAAAAAAAAAAAAAACACCTGACCCCAAACGTATGAATGGCAGTGTACAATGAAGTAAGCAATAGCAGTCCATTCCAAATTTGCCTATGTGTGCAGTTACATAACAGGATTTAGTGGTCAACCAAATTTAGTGGTCAGTCAAAATGGCATTAAACTGACATGTCACGACATGTAGCAGATAATAAAGAAGCTGCCATGAGACTTCAAAACAGTACGGTCTAGGGCTGCCTGATTTAGGCAAAAATCATAATCACGATTATTTTGGTCAATATTATAATCACAATTATTTAACACAATTATGAGTGGGTCCAAAACTTTATATGAGTGATTAATTTAAAGATAGCAATAAAATAGAAAGAAAAAAAAAAAGATACAAATGAATTTGCATGTATTTGACCATTTAGGTAACATCTTAAGCTAAACATTCACTTTACTTGTCCGTGTTCTGTTCCGTCTTTGAATGCATACACAGGACAGTGCAAATTCTCTTTCGTGCTTTTAAAAACATGACATCAAATTAACAATGCATAAAAACAAACACTTCCCATTTTGGGCTTTTATGGAGGAGCGAAAGCACACCACTCGAAAGGGGGTGGAACCAGGATCAATAATTGTTCTCTCAATTATTGTATTTTCATAATTGTTTGAAGCCGAAATCGAAATTGAATTTCAATTAATTGCACCGCCCTAGTACAGTCCCTAATGACCAAATTAACAGTAGCATCTACGCCAGAGGTTGACTAAATAAAATACGCAACATTATTTTCATATTACAGTATGTACAATTCATTCACACAGCACAAAGAAAATTAAACTATAGCAGTCAATATTTAAAGTGGATCAAAACCTTACATCAAAGTTGTCCCAAATCCAAAACAATACCCGTTCTTGTTTTAGGACAACTTTGATCAACTTTTTTGATCCACTTTAAATGTTGACTACTGCATGTTAAAATGGCACTGTCATAAAGGTTGTAAACCACTGTTTTGACTTTCATTACTGATTGCACTCCCTTCCAAAAACAATACCACACATGTAGCACTGATGCAATTACACTGGTTCAAAGCAAACAGATGACACCTTTACCTTTTAAAGTCATTAAGCTGTACCTACACGCCTCACAAAGCCATTCTGTTCAGTCTAACAGGTTTGTAAGGATCACACCATACTAAGCTCTGTACAGGGTGTGGGCTCAACCACAAAGATTTGCATTTGAAGTGATAAAAGCACGAATGAGTGTACAATGCTGATTCACCAACATCAGTGATTGCCGTTCAATGGAGGAAGCACATCACTGGCTGAAAGAATACGGCTGCGAATCAGTGAAATCCACTCCGCACTGTGTTACTTTAGCTCAAGCGCTGATCACACTAATTGTTTGGACAGGTGATTGTAGTGAAACAATAGCAGCATTCTCCCATCAGTGCAGAAGATATCTGCAACAGGAAGAGCTCTGCAAACCACAGTTTCCATGTCACACTTGCTTTTTCTTTGTCTGGATTTGGACTGTAATTAGTGCTTGCCAAGACAACCATCACTATTATCATTTCTTCCTCCAGATAAAATGCTGGTGCTGGCGCTTGTACTATGCATGGGAATGATGCCTCAAATAACACAGCTTATTGAAAAGAGGGTTGCTAGGAGTACTTTACATGAATTATATCTAAGGATGTCTTTTGACCTGAGACTGTAAGAAACTACATACAAACTGCCCAAGCAATCACTAAAAAATATATACAGTAATAACCCCAGCCGTATCTTGTCAGCAGAATATCATAGAGAGTTGGGGATGTGCTCTTTTGACCTGGGGCTGAGCACTGAAGTCCATACGGGACCCCTACCATATCTTGGCAGCAGATTATTAGAGATATGGGGGTAGGGTTTTTTTGACTTCAGGCAAAAACAAACATTTTAGCTGTGACTTCCACTGGCAAGTGGAACTAATAGAAAATGTAGCTGGGGACTATTAAGCAACAATATACAATTGGACTAAAATTCTGAATACTAGCATATTTATCTATATTATACCCATTATATACAGTACATATATATATATATATATATATATATATATATATATATATATATACACACACACACACACACGCACAGACAATAGTTCAAATGTTTTGGGTTGATGAGATTTTTAAAATCTTTTTGAAGCACATAGCTTACATTCAACAAGGCTGCATTTATTTGATCAAAGATTTAAATTGTAATATTGTGAAATATTTAGGGCTGGTTCGAATACCTTTTTTTTGCGCTTCGAAGCTTCGGTGGTAAGCAATATCGAATATTCGAAGCTTCGGTGGGAGGGGCTAAGCATATAATAAAGGCCGAAATCTCCGTGTTGTCTGTTTGCATTTGTATTATGTTGGGAATCCTTCATCCAAATGACTTCATGCGTCACGAATGTGTTGCTGCAGACCCAAGGGAATTCTGCTCCAATATGCTCACACCACGAGTCTAGGGCAGTGGTTTTAAAACCCTGGGTCACGACCATCGGGTGGGTCGAGGGACTTAAAAAAATAGGTCGCCAGGATGATTTCCGGAAGATTTATATGTGTATGCAACGACGTTCAAGACTCTGAGAAGGATGCGGGAAACTGCAAACGTACTTTAATAACAAAATAAACATTAACAAAACGAAAGTAAACGGCAGCCGCCTCACGCCAGACTCCATCTGTGTTTGCATTGATCAGTCAGAATCCACTCACCGCTCAAAACGCCGGATTTTTTGTTCAGTCCTGAGTTCTGCAAGCTAATTAATCCTCTCATTATAACAAAGCCTAGACGCGCTTAGATTGCACGTTCAAGCCGCCAAGTGTTTTACGCGATTGTTAAAAAATAAACCGACATTAAAACGCGCACACGCATTCAAAAGCAATTTTAATACTATAGAGCGATTTCCCAATGCGCGCAAATTAGGCTATATAACATATCTAGGCTTTCTAACTGTTGCTGTGAGTTCTTTATAGGATATAGGGTGCGTGGCGGACACGTCGCGGATTTGCGACCAGTCTGCGGAATACGCGCTTATATCAGGTGCGGTCCAACCACACCGCAACCGCGACCCCGCGACAGAATAGAAGTGAAGCGGATTTTTTCCGCAGCAGTCACGTAACAAACCTGCTCCACGTCTGCCACGCAGGCAGTGTGTCTCAGAATCTTCGGTTGAAAACGGCATGCATCTCCGCTAACATGCTCTGTTAGGCAGGCTAGACAGCTCACATTTCAATGAACAAAAATATTTCTTTATATTTCAAACTTTAAAATAAATCACAACCAGGTTGCAAACTATAGTGACACTAGTACACTCTTTTCTCCGTGGCTTGCTGACAGCTCTCCCCCTCCCGTTCGCTAATGGGCCATTCAAGCGCGAATGAGAACTGTTCGCGGGGGAAGTCACGTGTTGAAAAAAAAAAAAAAGAATATTCGAATCTCAGAATTGAAAATCGAATGCCAACCCACCGAACGAATATTCGAATATTCGACTATTCTAGTACAGCCCTAGAAATATTATCAGAATTTAAAATAACTTTTCTATTTTAGTAAAAAAAATTTATTAATTAGTTTGTCATAAAACACCACCACCACACACACACACACTACATTGACCTCCAACACAGGTGCCATAGTAATCAGTTATCATATCATAATACTCTTTATAGCTCTCAAGAAGCCTTCGGGAACTGAAACCCAATTATGGTAAGAGGCGTTACATTTCCAACACACAATCCAAGCAGTCACCCAGTCACAACAGACTGGACAAGATGACCAATCAGAGCAGACTGGGCTTTCAGAAAGGTGGGCTTTAAATTGACAGGAAGAGTGAAAATGCATTTTTTAAACTCTAAACCATACAAATGAAAAAATAAATATAAAGATGCTTTAAACTGATAAAAAGTGATGAAGATTCATCAAGGAAACTTGAAAAAAAATTGTTTTCAACAGAAGAAGAAGGAGGAGTTTTTTGAGCAGCAAATCAGAATATTAGACTGATTTCTGAAGGATTGTGTGACTGGAGTAATGATGCTAAAAATTCAGCTTTGAAATCACAGGAATAAATAACATTTTAAAATATATTAAAATAGAAAACATTTATTTTAAATAGTAAAAATATTTCTAAATTTGTAATGTTTTAGCTGTTTTTGCTGGATCAAATAAATGCAGGCTTAGTAAACAAGAATCTTACTGTTCAAAAAGGTTTGACTGGTAGCGTAAATATATATTATTTTCATTAATAAATGTAAATCACATATTAATAAATATATAATCACACAAGTACACATTTTATACATTATGCATACTGCAAAAATAATACGAAGAGTGTGCCGAGCACATTTAAAGATAACAAAATGACATAATACATTTTGAATGCATCATTGACGCACCATTTTGATTGGCTGGCAGGTCAGATCTGAATCGGTGACAGGCGTGTCATCGCCCTCCATGACATAGATGCCTTTGCGAGACAGTGCCTGGATTACTGACTGGTGGGACTGCAGAGAGGCCACCTGGTCTCCTTTGAGAATGAGTGCGCACACACGACAGTACAGCTCACAGGACAGCAGTAACCGGATCACCGGGGGCTTAATGTGCTCCTGGTCATACTGGTCTGTGTAGAAAGGGTCTCGCAGGTCCTCTGGGATGTGATCTGATGGGAGGAGAAAACAATTTATGATATAAAGAAATTCAGACCTTGATGAAATACCAAGGATGCTTTTAACTGTTAGTGTCGCGACAACTCTGCTGCAATCTGCCAGCAATCCCCTGCTTTGTTGCTTTGTGCTAGACAATAGCATGATGGTGTGAAAAGCAAGCAATAGGGCTCTACTCTCTTCACGAGATCTCCTGTGCAGACGCAGATGAGCTGTGGCAGCTGGGGTCCGGCTGCAACCACAAGACTCAAAGAAAGGGGAGGCAGGCCAGACGTGTCCTAGTCTAAGCGCTATTGCTCAACCCACACCCATCACACATACATCCACACCCTCTGCACCGGTATCCCCCAGGAGCAGCATATCATTAAATGTGAAGGCACTGGGTCCAATCATCCATCATGCATTTATGCACACACACCTGCCCCCTCTGATTCACCACGTGGAGCTGTCCGCTTTGTTCCAAACCAGTATGTCTGCCACAAGCATGGGTTGTTTAACGAGTAGCACTTAACAGTAAGCAAAGTCTTAGGTTTTAATATAACAGATTTAAGGCATAAATATATTATACAATTAATAAAGTAATTATAGTACAGGGATATCTACTTATAGCTGGAACAGTATAATGAATGATGTTTAAGGTATTTATATGAATGTTATTATGTAGTGTAACTATATTAAAGATGAAAAATGAATAAATCTACACCAAAGTGCAAGACGCAAAAGAAACAACAGACTTAAATAACAGTCCCAGTTGCAATCATTTGCATTTATTCTAAATCTCAGATTAAAAAAACTGAAATGGACATTCAAAAGGACATTCAAAGCAGTTATTACCAGACTGCAAAGAAGCCCTCCAAATCTGGGCCACTTCTGATAGTAAAGTGGCACATGGCCTTCATCGCCATTCAGGCCAATTACTGGGCCGAAACAACTCTGCTTTAACTGCAGCTTTACTGAAGGAAATATCCTGAATAACAGCGGAGCCAGGAGGGGGGGGGGGGGGGGTGGGGGGGGGGGGGGAGACAAAGAACTCCAGAATAATGGCGGGATAAACTGTACTTGAACCACAACCCACAAACAAGCACATATCTGCTCCTTCAAGAAATGCAATGAATTACATAATTTGATATCCATGTTATTATTATTACTCATTACTATTATGGCAAACTGACACACCCTGCATAGACAGTTCAGATAATTAAACATTCAACAGCAGAGAGAGCATTTCCTCAGCTTTAAAACAAGGTCAGGAGTCTTAGATGCCACATTTGTGTTTCAGTCACTGAATCTGATGATGCCAGACTGGGTTGCCTTTTTGTTAGAGGGGGTACAGGCTACATATCAGTGCACGCTTGAATACATCCTCCAATAGGATCTCATTCAACAGTGCCAGTCTTATGAGGTGATCCAACAGGAGCCATACGCTCAAACAGATCTTGTGTGCAATTCTTCTGGGTGCCACCAAGAATCAATACCAAATCAGTCCAAAAAAGGAACTAAATTAATACACTGACATGGAAAAAGTGAGAAAAGTTTTAGACACCCATTAGACGTTTGATGTCATTTGGCCACACACATTGCACTGCTCGTATGTAACAGTCATTAGTGACTGATACTAGAGCAGAGGCTAAAAATATACCTGGAGCAAATATGGCTGCTGTTCATTGCTTTTTCCATATGCAGGTATTCAAACTGTTAACCCAGACTGAGTACAGAACGAAAGATTAGGCCTCATTATTGAGGAGTTAATCAACGGTGCACGATCACAAGACAAATACATCCTAAACACTGCATTATGCACACTTCAAAGAAACAGGAAAGCTGCCTATTTTGTGCATAAAATGTGCATGTTGCACATGCATCAGGTTTGATGTCTAAGTGCCATGATTAAAAGTAATGAAAGCTATCATATGGCTTCAGAAGTTTAGCAATTTAATGCACAAGTTGACTTTATGCTACTCTTATTAGGGCGACTAAATGAAGACACTTCTCAATTAACAGATACATAAAAGCTTGATTTTCTTTTTAAATTTAACATACATTTGGAGAAAACTACAAAACAGGCTCTGCCCTGCATACAGCGAATGCTCTATATCTGCTGACAGGGGGTCGCTAGCATTAGGAAACCCCTTTCTGTTCATCCACAACGTTTCAATAGTGCAAGCACTGCAGATGGGACAAATGCTTGTGATCCTGACTGTCAAATACCACAACAGTGAACTGCTGCCCTTCCACTCAAAACAACTACACTCCCCCATAAATCCCACAGACTGCTACTTTGGAGATATTTACATTATTCTGCTGGACAAAACAATAAAGAATTGGGGTGATCAGGCCTTATCAGACATAACATTTGTAGGCCGTATATTTGTACTTGATGCTTTTGTATTTATTTTGTTATTGTCTTTCTCTCTATGAAAGACAATAACAAACAGTAAAATTGTATGGATTTTTTAAGCATACTCTAGAAATACCATTTAATGTATAATAGCAACACCATAGTGTGTGGATATTTTAAGTAACTTGGAGTGTCATGTCAATTGATTACTATTATTAATTTATGATTTATGTAGCATTTATTGAATACTGTTAGATAGACCAACTTAAAGGATTAGCTTACTTCCGGAATAAATGTACTCAGCCCCATATCATCCAAGTTGTTTATGTCTTTCTTTCTTCAGTCAAAAAGAAATTAAGGTTTTTGAGGAAAACATTCCAGGATTTTTCTCCATATAGTGAACTTCAGTGGTGGCCAGCAGGTTGATGTCCCAAATTGCAGTTTCAATGCAGCTTCAAAGGGCTCTACATGATCCAAGCCAAGGAACAAGGGTCTTATCTAGCAAAAAGATCTGTCATTTTCTAAAAAAATATATACTTTAACCACAAATGCTGGTCTTGCATACGTCAAGGTTAGTTCTTTGTCTGTGTACTTTGGTTCAAAAACGTCAGGTAGGCTGAAAAACTTCAAAGTTGTCCAACAATGTAGTTTTACCTTTTTGTGTAAAGGGCATTAGACTTTCTTTGCAAGTTCGCTTTGCAAACACTGGGTCGATACTTCCTATGTCATGTGTGTGTGATTACCTGATTTGCATCACAGAGCTAGTGCAAGACGATCATTTGTGGTTAAAAAGAAAAGTTTTTTTTATATTTGGAAAATGATCGCTAGACAAGATACTTATTCCTCAGCTGGGATCATTGCATTGCACTGAAACTGCAGTTTGGAACTTCAACCTGTTGGGCACCATTGAAGTCCACTATATTGAGAAAAATCCTGGAATGTTTCCCGTTTCTGTATTACTGACTGTTTACTTGTATTCAACAACTGAAATTAATATATTTTGCTGCGGTATCAAAAATTCAGAAATTTCAGGTATCGAATATATTGGTATTATAACATTCTTGGACCCAGTTAAAAAAAAGAAAAAGAAAAAAGAAAGTAAGTTCCATGCTACTCTCATATTTGTTGAGATATGTATCATGGTATTCTTGGAAATACTTGGAGTACTATGTAAATACCCTGGTAAATGACTTTTAGTCACATCTGTCAAAGTACCACAGTATTATCATCTGATACCAGTGGAGTCCAATGTCTCTGTTTTTTTTTTTTTTTGTGAAGTGAGCCAGATTGGAAATACCATGGTATAATAAAATATCCAATATCATACCATGGTACATACATACACTTTTAAGTACTATGTGTATACCATAGTATACGTTCAAGTAGTGTGGAAATACCATTTTTGGACATGTAACATGACAACTTCTAACTATGAACATGGTAATCATTCCCATAACCATTGCTCTGTACCATAGTACAGTAATGGTATCAGGTGGTAATACCACAGTGGAGCAGCACACATCTTCTGTCTAGCCAGCTGTCTTTGATTACATATCACACAGAGTCGGTTTAAAAAGAAAGAGTATTCCCCTTCTGTCATGTTTTCATTCATAAACATAATTAAACCAACTCACCGATACCGAAGGCTTTGGCGAAGAGCCACCGCAGATTAGCCGCTATTTTGGCTCGGGCTGAATCATACATTTCCAGCGGCACGATCTCCAGCGCCTCGCCCGCCGCCTCCATCTTTCTGCGGGCGCTGTCAGCACCCAGCTCCGCGTCCATCCTGCGACCACCGTCTGCAAGCACACATGCAAAAAAGCTCTATCAAACAACCTTAACAGCTCTCTTTTGAGGACATGCGGCGTTTCATAAGCTGCAAGTTGAGCAATGGTGTGTCAGTAGCTTTGGAGTAATAACTCAGTTATTTAGCGCCCAAGCTAGCTAGCACATGAGCAGCTTTTATTCAAACACTTCCCACTATTTAAAAAATAATAATAATAATCCCAGACACAAACTGCTTGTACATTTGTTACAAACAGCTAACGTTACTGAACAAAACAAACCTGACCGCCTTAACGTTAGATCCTGACAAGATAAGCTAGTCTGTGATTAGTTTGTATGCAAAGTAACTAGCTAGCCCTCGCCCAGGTAGCTGATAAACATCAAAATAATTTATTAAATGTTTAAACACTCACACTGATAGGTAGATTTAACCATTTCTGAGAGCTGCTGTCCTGACCTTAAGCTGGTTTGCATGTTTTGACTGAAATACAGTTACCAGCAGCTAACAGCTAATGCTGCTTAATGAGATGAGGACTAGCAACCCGCAGCTAAACAACAGCCCCTTTGTCAGCAATTAATGAAAACAGCCACATTTACCGCCACGTACCTTCCAGATAATGAACTATCAACAATCCACTCTGGCAAATCTGTGGGTGAGAAATGAGGGAAAAGGGTAAAAGGCTCCGGCGGGAATCATGAGGCCACGTTTAGTCCGATCAGATACGAGTGTTGGTGGATGAATGACAAACCCTTGTGAGTGTGTTACAGCCTTCACTACCACCGCACTTCAAAATAACAGCAATAAACAAACACTGTAAATACAGTTTAAAATGCGAATTATTCACAGTGTGTTGTGGTATATGTGAGTAATACAGATAGATATTGTTATTAGGCCTGATGTTGTGTTTTGTTGAGAAAAGCACACACCTGTTTTACCTGTGTTTTTAAAAGATAACTGGAAATGCTTCTAGGATGACGCTAAATTCTTACGGCGGTGAGCTGAGCTGATTTTTGAACTGTCCTAATTATGTCACAATAATTATTTAATGTATTATTATTTTTGGTAAAGTTTATAGGCATTCCAAAAATATGGCTCAAGTTAATGAGGTTACACATAATGAGCACTGATAACACCGTGTGTTTACTGTTTTTTTATTGCCCTGTCTGTCAGTTGATAGCCAGTTATAGAATGTATTATTTTCAGATGCCTGGTAAATTGATGAAGTATACAGAAGTAGGTATACTGTAACAGGGAGACACAAGTGTGATATCCAGTTTATTTATTCATTCATTTATTTATTTATATTTATGCTCACTGAGAAATACACTCCATTTTGTCCATCTGGAAAATTTAAAGAACGCAGTTTTGCTCTCTTTATTTATTTATTGAAATTATTTATTTGCCATCTTTCAAGAGCAAACAAAATATTTGTATTTATCAATTTGTATATATGGGTGAAAGATGAAAAGGGGTTTTAAAGCATCAAAATAATAAAAGTATAATACAGCTTTATTTTTTTTCTGTACATTAGATTGTGTTCTGTTTCATTTTTTCATTTAGAGTAAAAATAATGACTATCATATATTTTGATCATGATTTACAGAAGACACTCACTAAAATGTCATTCAGTGAAACAATAGTTAAAAATCCTGTCAGGTATATTTAGAACAATATTTAGAACAAAAATCATTAGATGACATTTAAAGACTTAATTAAAATAATTATTATTACATATAATTATTACAAATCCTTGCCTTCAAACCACTAGGTTTTACCCATTTGTCAGCAGTCTTTAATCATTAAAGTATAATTAAATTTTGTGTGATCACTTCTTCTTTTGTATATTTCAATAAGTACAGGTCAGAATAAGTATGTTGTTTCATTTTTACATAAACACTGTATGACGATGGAACATTATTTTGCATACACTTTACTTGCATTTAATATGCTTTTATCACTTTTGTAATTTATTTGATGCTAACACCAAAATGCGATGTCTTGTCTTTGACCCATAAAATTGTATTTTACTAATTATACATTATAATACACTTTTGTGTTCAAATATGGGCTTAAAACCAAGTGTAGAATTCTACATTTTTCATGGCACTACTGTTACGATTGTTGTAAAGGTGAGTTTAGTTTTAGTGTGAGACTACTGCTTTATATCTTCTTTACACACAATTAGTGTATTTATTTATTTAGCAATAATAATAATATTTAAGTTCTTCGACAGGTAAACTTTTACGATTAATCGCATCCAAAATAAAAGTTTGTTTACATACTATATGTTTATATGTGTATATTTATTATGTATATATAAATACACACACATGCATGTATATATTAAGGAAAAATATTTTAGATTTATATCTTAAATATTTATATTAATTTTTAATCTAAATTGTATACAGGTATAAATATATATACATATAAATATTTAGTTTTAATATATACATGTATGTGTGTGTATTTATATGTTCATAATAAATATAAAAAAGTAAACACATATATAGTATGTAAACATAAACTTTTATTTTGAATGTGATTAATCTACTTATCTATCTACATTGAGGTCAAAACTGTACATATACGTTGCAGAATCTGCAAAATGTTAATTATTTTTCCAAAATAAGAGGGATCTTACAAAATGCATGCTATTTTTTATTTGGTACTGACCTGAATAAGATATTTAACATAAAAGACATTTACATATAGTCCACAAGAGAAAATAATACTTGAATTTTAAAAAATGACCCCATTCAAAAGTTTGCAAACTCTTGATTCTTAATACTGTTATTACCTAAATGATCAACAGCTGTGTTTTTTGTTTGTTTGTTTACTGATAGTTGTTCATGAGTCCATTGTTTGTCCTGAACAGTTAAACTGCCCGCTGTTCTTCAGAAATCCTTCAGGTCCCCTAAATTATTATTATTATTATTATTATTATTATTATTTACATTTTTATGCATTTGAACCCTTTCCAACAATGACTATGATTTTGAGATCCATCTTTTCACACTGATGACAACTGAGGGACTTGTGTAACTATTATAAGGTTCAAATGCTCACTGATGCTCTAGAAGGAAAAACAATGCATTAAGAGCCGGGGGTGTAAACTTTTGAGCAGAGTGAATTTTGCCTAAATATCCCTTTTTTATTTATTTTTTTACTTAGTACTGCCCTTCAGAAGCTACAGATAATACGTACGTTTCCCAGAAGACAAAAGTAAAATTTACCCTGATCTTCAAATTCTAAAAAAGTTTTCACCTCTTAATAGATTGTGTTTCCTTCTGAACCATCAGTGAGCGTTTGAACCTTCTGTAATAGTTGCATTACACTCAGTTGTCCTCAGTGTGAAAAGATGGATCTCAAAATCATACAGTCATTGTTGGAAAGGGTTCAAATACACAAAAATGCTGAAAAACCAAAGAATCTGTGAAAAATCTCTGATTTTTCTGAAGAAGAGTGGGCATTTTAACTGTTCAGGACAAACAAGGGGCTCAATCACCTAACAAAAAAAAAATAAAAAATGACTGTGTAAAAACACAGTACTAAGAAACTTTTGAACAGGGTAAGTTTTATAAATTCAATTATTATTTTCTCTTGTGGACTATAAATGTTATTTATGTGAAATATCATATTCAGGTCAGTACTAAATAAAAAAATAACATGCCTTTTGTATGATCCCTCTTATTTTGGTAAAATAATTAACATTTTACAGATTCAACAAGGTGTATGTAAACTTTTGACCTCAACTATATGTATCTATATTTTTTATTTATTTATTTTTTATTTTAATTTTTTTTTAATGACCTTTCCTCAACACTTATTCATCTTAAAAAAACTTTTATTGAGCAATCTTTCACCTCCCTGCACTGCCCTGCTCTGCGTCTTACAGGCACTACAAAACACTACCTTTCACTTGTATTTATTAATGTGAAGACATACTTTGGGCTAAGTTTATGTACTGTAAAAACATGCAGCAGATGCAGAGGTGTGGTCATTGTTGATTATGTTACTTTATGCTGGTCTGACTTAACTGATCCGGTCTAAATCTTTTAATTAATTAGAAAATATATGCATCCATTTCTCTGAAGGCTGAGAGTTAACAGGGGATTTACAAAATGTTAAATAAATGAAAATATGATTACCATTCTATAGTTTATTTTACCATGAGGTGTGCAGGCCTGTTAGTGAGCAGGCTGTAATGACAGACTAATTCCAGCTTCTCAGGATGTTACGCTACTGATGTTTGTTTTAATGTTTTATACAGATACTGAATAAATAAATTAGCATGCATGAAGTTCATGCCTCTGGTTATGTGAGGAGAATTGTTCTTGAGCGCCAGGTGATACTAAAGACTGAAGTCTAATGGCTGCTGAAAACCATAGGAATAAATACTATGTATTATAGAACAGAGATAGCTGAGGATGTGAATATAAGGCTATATTAAAAATGTAATAATTTTCATAACACATTTTTGAATAAATGCAACATTGGTGAGCATAAGTGACTTCCAGTGTTGGGGAAAGTTACTTTTAAAAGTAATATATTACAATATCGCATTACTCCCTAAAAAAAGTAACTAATTACGTTGCTTAGTTTTTACTTTTTATGGAAAGTAATGCGTTACTTTTTAAATCTGGACAGGGCTTGCTTGTTTGTTTTTAATATAAAAATGTTTGATTCTTAGCAAATGTAAAAGCCCTTTCACACCAAAATGAAATTAAGTGAAGCCTAAGTAGAACCGTAGGAAAAGAAAGTTCAACCCTCTTCAGCAATGAGGGAAAAAAAGCACAAATGTTAGTTAATATAAATGTATGTTTTGCTTATTAGTACACTGCAAACAATGTTTTTCTTATTTAGATTTTTTTGTCTTGTTCCCAGCCAAAATATCTAAAAATTCTTAAATCAAGAAGGATTTTCTAGAAAGTAAAAATTAAGTGTGTTCTCTCATGGGGTAAGCAAAAATAATCTTGTTTTCTGTTTGAAATAAGATTTTTTTGCTTACCTCATTGGCATATTATTTCACTTGTTCTAAGCAAAAACTCACTTAATTTTGACTTGTTATTTTCTGAAAACAAGAAAATAATTATTTACTTGTCTAGAAAATCTTTCTTGATTTAATAATTTTTTTGATATTTTGGCTGGAAACAAGACAAAAAATGTAAGTAAGAAAAGTATTTTTGCAGTGTACGGTTGAATTGGATCAACAAAGGTCAGCAGCAAAGTCACTGGTTAATAAAACGGGATTAAATACATAAAGGAAACCAAAAGTAACTGGCATTACTTTTTTGAAAAAGTAACTCAGATATTTTCTTGGAAATTAAAAAGTAATGTGCTTCTTTACTAGTTACTTGTAATAAATGTTATTATTACGGTAACTTGATTTACTTGTATTGCATTAACCCCAACACTGGTGACGTCTTTCAAAAACAAAACAAAACAAAACAAAAAAAAACTGAACATGTGGAAGGTTACGTGACATTTGCTTTTGATGTCCACATAGACTCACAGAATAATGTCTTATTTGAATGTCATGATGTGCTTTTGACGTTTTACTGTGTAAACATTTTTATAGGCGAGCCTTACAAAACGAGTACCTAAAGTAGACATTTGAAGGCTGTTTTGTTTGTCTCCGTAGTTCAAGTAAACAGTAGTCGTGCGTTTACTACTTTACATGCGTTTGTCCTGTCAGCAGCATGTTGATAGTCATACGCACTTCAGCAGATGGCGCTGCAGGCTAATGCAATAAAACGATTAGCAGGCAGCCTTTGATATGCTCATGTAAATTTAGCTCATGCTGTAAACCAATTTCTTCTAATATAAAAATAAAAAAAATAAGCTTTGTCTTTGATAAGGGGGCAAAAACAAACCATTTAATTCAAACTAAAGTGTACGCTTGGTAAATAAGCTAGACAGGCCATAAAGAATGTGTAACAACAACAGACTGAAATTTTAATACACATTGGTATCTTTTATTAATCAAAGAAACAGACAGTAGAACTGACAGGAAAATACTCTGCATGTAAACTACACATTTGCAGATAGGTAACATTTACAGATACTTTATACTCAGTGCTGTTCAAATCTGATGAACTCTGAAGTACTGATGGCTTAAAGAGGATATATAACACCACCATGACCCTTTATGGGGACCTTTTAACATATTTTTTGTGATTTTGTGGAAAACTATTGGTGGTCAATAAATAGTGAGTCGTAAATCATCTAATTATGTTATTCTGTATGTCATATCCTCTAATCATTTGTGTGTATACATTATATTTGTCTCTACCCCAGTGATACTGAGAAAAAAAATATATACGTTCTGCGTATGATAGAAAACATAACTACGTAGCATTAAAATATTTAAAATTTCCATGGCACACTTAAGATTTCTGAAACAAAATCCTGTTTACATGACAAACGCGTACAATATATCTATTTACATTAGCCATAGGCTCAAACGAAGATACAAAACTGAAGTACAGTAAAGAGAAGTTCAATTTGAAACACCTCCATAAAACCCCAGACACTTTTGGCCACGTGACCAGTTCTACAAAGTTGGAGGAAAAAGATACAGAGCACTTGATATCGCCACCTGTTTCATACAAGTCAATATCAAGTATTTCCTGTAAGTAGCTCAGATCCTCACATTCACATCCACGCTTACAGTGGACGTTAAGAAATCTGCTTATGCAGGAATTTAATATACAAGAAAGAGAAAAAGAAAGAGAGCAGATCACTTTGAACTATACAAATGTTCAATTATAATAACACTACTTATTTGTAGTATAAACCTTGTAGCACAAAATTAAACAAAAGGATGAGAACCTAACTATGAAAGCCCGTTTTCGCCACTGAATAATAAAAAAAAAAGGTAATTGCGACTTTTTATCTCACAATTCTGTCTTTTTTTTCAATTACAAAATATGAGCTCGCAATTCTGAGAAATGAAGTCAGAGTTATTAAGTCAGAACTGCAAGATAAAAACAATTCTGACTTTTTTTCTTTTTTTTCTTTGATATAAACTGGCAACCGTGAGTTATAAAGTCAGAATTGTGAGACAAACTCACAATTCTGAGAAATAAAGTCAGAATTACAAGATATAAAGTCACAATTCTGACTTTTTTTTATCAGAATTGCGAGTTTATATCTCGTAATTGTGACTTTATAACATGCAATTGTGAGATATATTTTCCCCCCTCAAAACTGGACTTTATAACTCACAATTGCGAGCTTATATCTCACAAATCTGAGAAAAAAAGTGTTTATCTTGCAATTCTGACTTTATTTCTCATAACTGTGAGTTTATATCATGCAGTTCTGAGAAAAAAAAGTCCAAATTGTGACTTTATATCTCGTAACTGCAAATTTATATCTTATAATTCTGACTTCATAACATGCAATTGCAAGATTATATCTGAAAAAAATATATATATTTATTCAAAAAAGTCTAAATTGTGAGTTTGCAACGCAAATTCTGAGAAAAAAAATCAGAATTGTGAGATTAAAAAGTCACAATTACTTTTTTTTTTTTTAAATTCAGTGTCAGAAATGAGTTTCCATACCTAACCGTAACAAATATCAGAAAACACAAAACAAATTCAATCATTCATCTGCTAGTAACGGAAAAGCAGCTTGTTTCAAACAACATAAATCTACTTAACACTGAAGTTTGTTGTAGAAAAACATGCTCGCTAAAATGCCCATACAAGAACTTTGCGTTTTTACAAATTTATACAATATTAGGTATAATTAATCAAACGAAAATGAAGGCCGATCAACTGAAATAAAAAAACAGGCATATTTTAAGACCAATAAATACCCAGTGTGTACATTTGAGTACAGTGTATTGCGGTCAACAGCATTACATTATAAAAATTTATCTTCTTCATTATTTTTAAGATTATTTCTTTTGCCCAAATTTCTAAATAAATGGTGAGGAAAAAATATAAATAACAAAATATCAATAAATTAAAAAAAAATATGGTTAGTACAAGAGGCATATAAAAAACCTTCAGTAAGCAATCTTATGGTGCCTTCATTTTTTTACTTAAACTGCTCTGGTATGTGTCCGATTTGTGACTGCATGCTAGTGGGAGGGCTGGAAATGCCCTCCGACCAGTCAGACATGTTGGAATGGGGCGACGAGCTAGACCACTGGTCCGGGGAACCCGGAGACGGCGTGAGAAAAGGGTGGTCAGGCACTTGAAGTTGGTGGCTGGGGGTGTTGGCGTCCATTGGGTTTGAGTAACTGTGCTGAGAAGGTGGCGTCAGGAACTGCGTTCCTGCCATGCTGGCGCCCAGAGAGGACGGGTTCAGCAGCTGGGTCTCCTGTGGGATGATGGTGTTGATAAGCATGCTGTTTCCAGCGCTCTGCTGGAGCTCCGGTCCACCCAATTCCCCACCGAGTAAGTTCTGGCTCATGCCGCTGGGTGGATTGGAGCCTTGGTGCTGCAGCTGGACACTCGTCTGCTGGGGTCTCTGTTGCATGGTTTGCTGCATCTGCTGCATGAGATGCGGCTGTGCGGTGAGGTGTTGATAGTTCAGCATCTGAGAGAGTGTTGCGGGACGGCCATTGTGAAGAGACGTCATAAGGCCAGGCTGGTGAAGGTTGGCCTGACCTGAGGCGTTCCTCATGGCTGCGAATTGATTTTGCGGACCCATGCTATTGTGCATCCGCCCGAGCCATTCGCATTGGCCGTTCATGATGTTTGAGCCGTTCGACCCAGCCACTGGAAGATGGGTGAGGCGTGGAGGTAACGGATCAAACTGTAAATGGGCCAGGTCTTGCTTGTTGCCCATTCCCAGATGGCTGACGCCCATGTGGGCATCTGAGATCCCCTGTAAGTGATTAAGCGACATGGAAGGTGATTGCTGGAAGGGCGACGTCATTAGGGGTGGGGAAGCGACGTCAGATATATAACCGTGGGGCGACTCCAAGGAATCGACCGGCGAGAGCACAGCTGAGCTGTCTAGAAGGTTTCCCTTTCCATCCTGTGCCTTCTTCTTCTTGATTTTCATATCTTTGCCATCCTTGCAACCGATGCCTTTTGCGCTTGGCTTGCGGGGTTTTTTACTTTGTACGGAGGGTTTCATACTACCCATGAAGGCGTTGGGCGAACAGAGAGGCGGGGAGAGGGTGGTGCAGAGGGGGGCGCTGTGCATGGGAGGGCTGCGGACCAGGTTGTATTCGTCGATGAGCCGCACGATGTCGTGATGCATTCTGTCCTGAGCGATATCCCGCGGGAGCCGATCCATGTGGTCTGTGATCTCCCGATTAGCGAAATGCTCGAGAAGAACTTTAGCAGTCTCGTAGCTTCCTTCTCTTGCCGCCAAGAATAGAGGAGTCTCCTCCTGAACATGGGGAAATAATTGGTAAGGCAACAGCATTTTGAAAAAAGTGTTAAAATATCATAGTTTGTGATGCAAACTAATCAAGTGCTGCTTACCTTATTGTTCTGCATATCTTTATTTGCCCCGTTCTTTAGCAATACCATCGCTGCATCTACGTTGTTCACAGCTGCTGCCCAGTGAAGTGCAGATTTACCTGTAGCACAGACAGAAACCACTTCAGCATGTGCTCAAAAACATTAGTTGAGAAAAACAACAATAGCGTTACATGGTAATATATCTAATAGCAATAAAACTGTTTTCAATCAAAAATGTATCTTGCTATAGTATATACACTACCAGGCAAAAGTTTTAATGATTTTTTGTTTTTTAAATAAGTCTCTTCTGCTCACAAATCATTTTTTTGATCCAAAGTACAGCAAAAACAGTATAATTTAGACAAATTTAAATGTTCTGTTTTAATATATTTTAAAATATAATTTATTCCTGTGATTTGAAAGCTAATTAGAGCATCATTACTCCAGTCACATGATCCTTCAGAAATCATTCTAATGTTCTGATTTGCTGCTCAAAAAACATTTTTATTATTGTTATGTTGAAAACAGCTGAGTAGAATTTTTTCAGGTTTCTTTGATAAATAGAAAGTTCAGAAGAACAGCATTTATCTGAAATAGTAACATTATAAATGTTTTTATCATCAGTTTTGGTCAACTTAAAGCATCCTTGCTAAAAGTATTAATTTCTATAATTTCTTTCCCTGACTCTAAGCTTTTTTAATTTCAGATAAATGCAGATCTTTGAATCGTTCTATTCTTTAAAGAATCCTAAAAAATATACTCAACTGTTTCAAATATTGATTAAAAAATGTTTCTTGAACAGCAAATCAGCACATTAGAATGATTTCTAAAGGATCATGTGACACTGAAGACTGGAGTAATTATGCAGAAAATTTTGAAATCTATATATTTTAAATATTTCAATATACTGTAATAATTCAAATAGATGGTAGGTATTTTAAAAGCAGGTATTTTAAATAGTAAAAATATTTTCACAATATTACTGTTTTTGCTGTATTTTGGATCAAATAAATGCAGGCTTGGTGAGCAGAAGAGAATTCTTTAAAAAACATAAAAAATTGTACTGTCAAAAACCTTTAATTGGTAGTGTATTAACAATCAAATTTCATCATACCACATTACCAGTGAAATGTTTGGACACCTCATCATTCTATTACTATTTTCCACAGTTCCACAGAACAAATTATGTAGTGATGTAATTATGTGAAAAATGAATATAACTAAAGACGTTTCTTATGCTGCACTGATCAAAAATACAGTAATATTGTGAAATATGACTACATTTTAAAATGTCTAAGACTATTTTAATATATTTTACAATGTCATTTATTCCTGTGATGGCAAAAGTGAATTTTCAGCAGGCGTTTGTAATATTAGTTTTATAAATGTTTTTAATATGTTGATCTATTGCTCTTTAAGAAACACTTAAAACACTGTATATTTTTGTGGAAATCATCATACTTTTTCAGGATTTTTCGAATAAAAGTGCAAAGGAACAGCAAAAAAAAGATTAATTGATCAATTTAATGCAGAAAAAAAGTATTCATTTAAAAAAAATCTGACTCAAACTTTGGAATGGTATATATTGTGTATCTGATCTTCTCCCAAACAATTGGGAGAATTATTATGACATGAAATCGATCAATTTAATGCAGAATAAATGTATTAATTAAATTTTTTTTAATAGTGTATATATTATTAATTCATGGATCTCTGTCAGCAAAATAATTTTAAGACCAGATCATTTAGAAAGACTCAGTTAATGATAAACATAAATAAAAAGCGTTTTCAAACGTTTGACTGATGGTGCATGCTGCGTACAAGTGAATAAATAAGTGTGCCAGTGTACTAGTCATACCAGAATCATCAATGGCATTGACATCAGCATGGCAGTTGATGAGTTCCTCCACCATGCCCTCAACCGCAAGTCTTGCTGCCAGTATGAGAGGAGTGGTGCCATCATGCATGCGGGCATCCAGATCTGTTGCGCGGTTCCGTATCAAAATCTGCATAAGGACAAAAGTTAACATGAGATAATGATGCATAAATCAAAGGAAATACTAACTATTAAACCTCATACGCATGCAGTTGTGGCTCACATACCTGGAAGACCCCTTGCGCATCTGCAGCCACAGCAGCGTGTAATGGAGTGCGTCCCATATTGTCCTGTATGTTGGCATCTGCACTGGCCTCCAGTAGCCTTTTTGCAGCATCTGATCGGGCATAGCGGGCAGCCAGGTGCAGGGCCGTCTCACCTGTACGGTCTGTCTGGTTGTGAAGGTTGGCACCTTGATAGATGAAGTCATTGATGACGTTGGCCGAAGCATCCTCCTCTTCCTCGCTGTTCCCTGTTTCTAGTCCTCCTCCACTGCAGGACGCAATCATGAGTGGAGTAAAGCCATCTATAAAGGAAAAAGAGAGTGAAGATTATGTTATTTTACATGATGTAGCAGAAGCTTAATACTAAGGAGACCTGTAATTTCAAACTTTTTTTCTAAATTTCCAGTTTCCATTGTTATTTCTACTACACACTTTGAAGAGAAAACTTAAAACAAATGAAAATCCATTGAAAGTGCAAAATGTTTTCTTCAAATAGAACGAGTCTGAGGGAACCTAAAGAAATTACAGACCAAAGTAACGCCAAAGAAACAAACAAATCGAAGTTGGATTTGACGCGCTGCCTTTCTGACTCGCCCCAGATCGCTTCGATAACGGATTGTAATCAAGCGTAGAGGTTTGGTAAATCTCAGGGACGCGGGCCACGCTTTGAAATTTCAACCGCTGGTAAAACAGAGTATTATCACCTCTGAGAAGCTGCTTTCTTTGCTGACTTCGACAGGGGCTTCGTGGCTTCAAAAGAATAGCTATTCCCAGATCAGGCCTGATTTGGTCGATTTAAAAACATCAATCCACACAAAGAGGAAAAAAGGAAAAACGGCTTGCAAAGAGATAGCAAAAGAATGTTGCCTTTGACCATCTTAAAGTGTTGTCAGGGGTATATCGGTGCTTATAGAAAGAGAGGTTGAGCATTTCATAAAGACTTTTAATTAACAAAACACATGTAAGCAGAATGATATCACAGGATGAATCGGTAAGACTGGTAAAAATGTGCTCAGTCCCCAGGGTTTACAGCTTTCAGTCGGAGCCTTTGAAGTGGATTCTTTTCCCCACAGGGCCCTGAGCATTAACTCCTACTTAGAGCTCAATTCAGTTCCTCATCCCAGCACTCGAGAGCGCGCACACACAAACTGCAGAACAGGTGTAATTCATAAGCAAAGAATGCGTTTTACGCTCTCAGGGAAAAAAATCTGAATGAATATCTTCATATGTCTATGTTAATTACAGTAAAATGATTCCCTTGCGTAAATACAGCAAAAATAATATCAAGCTTATTATACTATTTATCACCTAATAATTACCCGGTCAATGAGGCCACATTTTTAAATAAGATATATACACTACCAGTCAAAAGTATTTGAACAGTAAGTTTCTTAATGTGTTTTGAAGAAGCTCTTCTAAAAGCAAAATACAGCAAAAGCAGTAATATTGTGAACTATTTTTACTATTTAAAATAACTGCTTTCTATTTGAATGTATTTTAAAATGTAATTTATTCCTGTGATCAAAGCTAGATTTTCAGCATCATTCACTCCGGTCATTTGATCCTTCAGAAATCATTCTAATATGCTGATTTGCTGTTCAACAAACATTTATTATTATTATTATTATTAATAATAATAATAATAATTATTATTATTATTACTATTATTATTATTAGCATCATCATCAATATTTCAAACAGCAGAGTACACTTTTTTTCAGAAATCTTTTATGAATAGAAAGATTCAAAGATCAGCATTTATTTGAAATAAAACACTTTTGTAACATTATACACTATACCATTCAAAAGCTTTTTTAAAAAATTTTTGGGAAAGAAATTATAGAAATAATATTTTTTTTTAGTATTATTGATCAAGGATGCTTTAAATTGATCAAATGTGATGATAAAGACAGAAAGATTTTTATTTCAGATAAATGCTGT
Organism: Cirrhinus molitorella; assembly: GCA_033026305.1. Lineage (NCBI taxonomy): Eukaryota > Metazoa > Chordata > Actinopteri > Cypriniformes > Cyprinidae > Cirrhinus > Cirrhinus molitorella. The sequence continues at coordinate 33,756,638 of CM065119.1, forward strand.
TCTTCTGAACTTTATTCAACAAAGAAACCTAAAAAAAATTCTAATTGGCTGTTTTTAACATAATAATAGTAATAATAATAATAAATGTTTTCTGAGCAGGAAATCAGAATATTAGAATGATTTCTGAAGGATCATGTGGCTGAAGTAATGATGCTAAAAACTGACCTTTGAAACAAGAATATATTATTTTTTAAATATATTCAAATAGAAAACAGTAATTTTAAATAGTACAAAATATTTCAAAATGCTACTGTTTTTGCTGTACTTTGCTGTATTTTGATCAAATAAATGCAGGCTTGCTGAGCAGAAGGCATTAACAGAAACAATTAAAAACATTAAAAATCTTTCTGATTAAAAACTTTTGACTGGTAGTGTATATATATAAAGCAAGTATAATAATATAATATAAATTTAAATACATACATTTTATATTTTAATACAAATTATAATAAAATTATATGATTCTAAATATAATAAAAAAATCTAATTTAAATTTGAACAAATAATATTTTATTACATTTAAATATATTCAATATGTATATTATATTGTAGATTAAATGTCACCAATAGCCAATAACAAAACCACTATTACAAAATATGAATACAACAATGCCTAACCTGGTCCTCGGGCATTGACATCCATGCAGTCGTTCTCGATCTCGCCCTGAGGGGGTGTGGGAGCGATGGATGGGATTCGTAGATCGGCTGCGTCCAAGTGCTGCTGCGTCCACTGCCGGTGATCTGGCTGATCGTCTAAATCGAGCATTGCCTGCTCTTCAGACTAAAAGAGAACATTAACAAATGTAAAACAAATATTTTAATGAAATCCCAGTTTGTTCTGTTTTTTCTTTCATCCTGTCAGTGAGAAATGCGTTGCTCTGCTCACCCTGAAGCGTTTGGTGTCTGATGGTTCCTCTTCTCCCCATTCATTCTGGTTGTCATCCATTAATGAAATGTCTGAACAGTTCTTAAGTGGCCTGTTTTCAGAAAAATAACCAATTAGACATGCCGAAATAACTTTTTTAGTACAAATCCTATAAGTTTGTACCTTCAAATAACACGACTGACCTCAGACCGACGGAGTCTTCGCCGACCGGCTCTCTCCTCTTCTTCTTGCTGGGCTCGCTGGTCTTGAAACCCTCCGGAAACCAAAGTTGACCGTGTTCACGGCGGCGTTTTCGGGAGGCGACCATTCCCACAGCGACAAAGGCCAGCAGTGCCAGTCCTGCCAGAACCACGTAGACGGGATAGAGCTCTATAGGTGTGGGTCCATCAATCTTACCTGTCACAGGAAGAACAGTTGGCATGTCAAACCCACAGAAGGGACGAGAAGATGTTCCTAATGCAACGATGAGGCACAAATTGCTTGAGATGGGTGGACAAACTAGAACGAGGCACGCGTTTGTGGTAATCAGAATTGCTAACCGCTTCTCATCAAAAAGAAGAAGCTGGCAAATAAGAAAAGGAGGAGGACAGAAAAAAGAGAAGAGAAAGAACACCTCCTCTCCCCTTTCTCAGCCCAGGGTACCAGGAGACAACTTTACCAGTTCTTCTTTAAGGGAAAAAAAGGGAGGGATTAATGAACTTCAAATTACCGCGCACACTTTAAGCTGTAAAGACGAAGGATTTATTAGGATTTTCGAGATAACAAAGACTCCCAACTTCTAGCACACTCCCGATCAATTTTTCTCCTCTCTTTTTTCATGCTCTCTCCACTAACGATTTTGAAATGATAAACTCTGCTCACCTAAACCCTTGGAGATGCATTAAGTCCTGGTACATTCAACAAGGTTAAGGTTGCAGCAGCCCCCATCATTTTCAATTCAAACCATGAATGGGCTATATGCACGCATGTGAGAGTGTCTTGTTGGGCCAAATGAGTTGACATGATTTGCATCAATTAGCTATTTTTGCTGCCTGGAGCCAGCGGATCTGCCCTCAGACTGCCGCATTGATTGTTTAGTCTGTCTAATGCACAAAGAACATTTGCTTCATTGTTATAAGGAAGAAACGTACAAACTTCAAAGTGATCCCTGTAATCCGCAGTAGGAGGTGGTGGGGTTAAAGGTTGGGGAGGGGGGGGTTGGTGCTGAATACATTGAGTAAGATGGGAGGCCTAGTCTTGATTAAGGGCATTATGGGAAGACGTGAGGCACACGACAATGCTCGTGCCGAACACTCACTTGTGACGGCCTCGATGACGTAAGGCATATTCAGATTGCCGCTGGAAGCCAGGGCTCCGAGGAAAGCCGCCACATCGTTTGCACTCTGGAAGCATTCGGAGGTTTGTTGGTAGCACTGCCGGTTGTCAATCTCCAGATACACCACCGATCTGATGGAAATCAAAAGCATGGTTTCTATTAAAACATATTCTTAAAGGATTAGTTCACTTTTAGACTAAAAAATTCCTTAGTTTACTCAGCCCTATGTCATCCAAGATGTTCATGTCTTTCTTTCTTCAGTTGAAAAGAAATTTAGGAGTTTGAGGAAAACATTCCAGGATTTTACTCAATATAGTGGGCTTCAACGGTGCCCAACGGTTTCAAGGTCCAAATTGCAGTTTCAATGCAGCTTCACAAGGGACTCCTAGCCGAGGAATAAGGGTCTTATCTAGCAAAAAGATCAGCCATTTTCTAAAAAAAATAAGTATTTATATTCTTTTTAACCACAATGCTCGTCTTGCACTAGCACAGGTGCTGATATCTTAAAGGACTACTGTGGACAGCTGACTCCTGAAATTTTTAATATTCTTCATATTCTTCAATGTGGTCAGTTCACAGCAGTGACAAAAATTAATATTTTCTAATAAGTTTAAATCGATTTTTTCCTTTTATGGGCATTTTTACCTTTATAAAGCCTTTTTTTCTAAAATTGTGCATCATCTTTTGAGTCAGATTCCTACATTTGGGCTGTTACCAAGCAAATGAAATCAGTATCAACAAAATTCATCTTCGTAATGTAGAGGAAACCCAGAAGCTGCCTCTGAAGTGGCATTTAGATGTATTTACACACTGTGTAATGCAGCTCAGAGATACTTTAAATGTGAAATTAAGTCACTCTCAAGTCATTGCGCTTGAACCAAATCATTTAAAAGGTTGATTCATTTAGTAACGAAACACTGGCATGTTGCTTAGAAACGCAAAACAGTGTGTGGCTGTGTTTGGAATTGTTTTTGTTGGTGAAATGGAGCAAAAACAGGAAATATCACATTTGTCATCATACTGATTTTTGGAGAGAAAAAAATGGCACTCTGTGTGATATTGATGAACTATATGAAATTATATAAATATATATACATTTTCTGCCACCATATCTTGAATTATGTGATCATTCTAAATGCATTTTAACAGACTGAATCATTCACTCTTACTGCTGTTACTAGACTTTATCTCTAATGTAACGTTATGCGTGCACCCTGTAGGTGTTTTGTTTGTTAAAACAATTACAATATTATCACAGACGATATATATATATATATATATATATATATATATATATATCACACACCCCTAGTAGGCGAAAGTACTGACATAGTGTTTACAAAGCGAACATGCAAAGAGAGTCAAACAGCCTTTACCAAAAAATGATGTCAGGTGATTTTAAAGTTGTAGGAGAAAATGCAATGGAGTTTTTTGCCCTACCTTACCTTTTTGAACAAAAGTACACAGACAAAGAACTAACCACACGTGATTTTTTTTAAACATTACATAATGCATGAAGATGCGCTATTAGCCATTATGGCCATTAGATGCTTGCACAGAGCTAGTGGTTGAAAGTATATACTTTTTTTTTTATTTTAGTAAATTACCAATTGTTTCGCTAGGTAAGACCCTTGTTACTCAGCTGGGATCGTGTAGAGTACTTTGAAGCTGCACTGACACTTCAGTTTGGACCTTCAACCTGTTCACTATATGGAGAAAAATCCTGAAATGTTTTCCTCAAAAACCTTATTTTCTTTTCGACTGAAGAAAGACAGACATGAACATATTGGATGACATGGGGGTAAGGAAATTATCAGGATTTTTTTTTTTCTGGAAGTGAACTAATCCTTTAAAGCGTACGAGGCCTCATCTGTCACATACATACCCTTTGATCTGCATCTCATCCAGTTCCCTCCGTTTTCTCCCTCCTTCCACCACTATGTTGTAAATACTGCTTTTTACGGAGCTCAGGACGTTGCTCGAAGCGTCGTTCCAGCCATCTAGCGATCGTTTGATGTTGTGCTTTCTCAGCTCTTGCTCGTTGCCGTAATACGGGTAGATCATTTCCTCACCCTTGGTGTCACGCCGGAAAACAACGTTGGTGTGTAGCACTCGGCTGAGCTCCCGCAGAAATCCGAAGGAGTTGTTTCGGAGCTGTTCGGGCAAAATGTGCACCACCACAACCAGGAGTCCAGCAGCTAACTTCTCGGGTATGTTGTTGGCACAGTCCAGCCCGTCCCATTCACACTCTGCATTATTGCAGCCCTGGTCACAGTGGCCATCTGCATAGTGATCTTTACAATACTGGTCGTAGAGTGGACTATGAGAGAGGAGAGCAGAGTTTAGAAATGACATTTATTCTGGCAAACGGAGGTAAAGGCTTTTTAATTCTGGTTTTACAAGATTTCTAGATGGTCATTTATAGCCAGTAGTTTTCTGAAACTGGTCCACTGATGGACTGGACTACAAGCTTATGGGTCTGGTTTTGACCTGTTAGACCATCTTAGTTAAAATGATTAGTCTGTAAACCATTTTGGCCAAGCTACCATCTTCCAAAACTATCCCACAGAGATTTATGACCAAAGAACAGCTGCATAAACACATCCGTTCTGTGAACTAGTTGTCAAAGCTAATTTGACCAACTAGCAGTTAGCTAAAAGAAAATCAGATAGTCGGATACTTTTCATTCTCAAATTAGACCTAGGAACAGTGTATAATTGAAATAATATTAAATAAATAATATTATAAAATTTGTATTTTTTTTGTTTTACATTTTCATTTTAGTTAAAGTTTTAGTAATTTTGTTGGGTGGTTTTGTTATTTTTTCTTTAAATATACCTTTTTTGTTTTTATTTGTTTTATAATTTAGATAATATTACTATTATAAATTAGTATTTATTTTCATATATTCCATTTGAATTGTATTTTTATTTCATTTATATTTCATTTTAGCTTATTATTTTCTTTTTTTCTTTAAATATGCCTTTTATTGTTTTGTTTTTATTTGTTTTTATTTTTACTATTTTTGAATCAAATGAAAAAAAAGGTAGTCTGCCTAAAATAAAATAAAATACAATATTTATTTTATTCATTTATTTTTTTCTGTCTCATATATATTTAGATTTTTAGTCTTAAGCAGTTTATCGAACAGGCAGATTTCATCAGAAACGATGTTGAAGAAACTATTTATAATTACATAAAATTATCAAAAACGTCTTTAAATTGTTCTTTTAAAAAAAGTTTGAAGAGATTTAAAATATAATTTAATAAAATGACTTTTTCAGACCTGCTAAAATGAAATTGTCTTTGAGTTTAAAGTTTTTATCTTAAAAGGACAGTTCACCCCAAAATTGCAATTCTGTCATTAATTACTCACTTTCATATTGTTCCAAACCCGTAAGACCTTCATTCATCTTCAAAACACAAATTAAGATATTTTTGATGAAATCTGAGATCTTTCTGACCCTCTAAGACAGCAAGGGAATGACCGAAATGTAGTAAGGACATCGTTAAAATAGTCTATATGACATCAGTAGTTCAACTGTAATTTTCTAAAGCTATGAGAATACTTTTTGTGCGCAAAGAAAACAAAATAACTTCATTCAATATATATTCGAGCCATTCATGAAAGTACTTTTCTAGGCCTTGAACATGGTAGTTGTGTTGCTGTCTATGCAGGGTCAGAAAGCTCTCGGATTTCATAAAAAATATCTTACTTTGTGCTACGAAGATAAACAAAGGTCTTATTGGATAAAACGACATGAGGGTGAATAATTAACAGAATTGTTATTTTTAGGTGAACTGTACCTTTAAGCATGATCATTTTAGCTTTAAACGGTTAGCTATGATTGCAAACATGCAACTTGTACCTTTTACAGAAACTCTGTTTAAAAATTCTCAAGCACTCACTTGCACTGGCCCTCCAGTCTCTGGCAGTCAAATCCATCATAGAGACATCCAGCATTGTGGCACTGCTCATCACACTTCCCGTTATTAAAATAGCGCCAGCACTGCAGCGCGGCCGAACAGTTCAGCCACGGGTCGTTGAAGTTCAGCGAGCAGTCCCCTCCATCCCAGTCGCAGGCGTAATTATTACATGCGCTGTCACAGATCTTATTGCTTTTCTTGTTCTCACATTCTGGTAACTCGCATCTCACTGTCACTTTTGGAGGTGTGATATCTCGAGCAGGGCCACCTGGGAAGCTATAGTCCAGGATGTGGCAGAAGAGGCCATTGAAGCCAGTAGGACAGATGCAGTGGTAGTACGGGGCCTCTGAGATATACTCGCAGGTGCCTCCATTGTAGCATGGATTGGTGGTACAGTGACCCTCAGTGGGATACTGGCACTCAGGACCAGTAAAGGCAGGAGTACACAAGCATTTGGGGCTCTTGTGGCCAGAAACACATGTACCACCATTTTTACAATGAAGACTCCCACAGGCATGAGCGTCATATTCGCAGGTTGAGCCTGTGAAACCCTAAATGAGACATACAAAAGTTGTAAAATGTATTTTTAGTAAATCTATATGTAATGCTTTCATCTGGTCAAAAATACAGGTAAAATGGCAATATTGTTAAAATTATTTACAATTTAAAATGACTTTTCTATTTTAATATATTTTATAATGTATTTTATTTTTGTGATGGTAAAGCTGATTTTTCAGCATGATTGCTCTAGTCTTCAGTGTCACATGATCCTTCAGAAATCATTCTACTATGCTGATTTGGTGCTCAAAAAAACGTTCATTATTATTATTATCAATATTGCTGCTGTCACTGAAATGGAAAAGCTAAAGTTTATTTTATGTTCAGACCATGGCTAAATATATCAAACATTATGACTAACCGGTGGACATTTGCAGATAAAGCCATGAGGAGTGTTACTAGCCACAGCGCAGGTGCCTCCATTACGGCAAGGTTTCCCTTTACAGCCATCAAACACTTTGTCACAGCGCTGACCTGTAGTGAAAACACAAGCAAGTTTATTAAACATTGTACAACATGATCAGAATGTGGCCTTACTCTCAAAAACAAAGTAAAATGCTTCACAGTAGCCTGTGCTGTACCTGTGTATCCAGTGCGACACTCGCAACGATAGTTGTTTGTGAGTTGGATGCAGCTGTGCGTGCCACGGGGGTCACAAGGGTTGGACAAGCATTCGTTGACGTCACCCTCACAGCGTTCTCCCACATATCCGGCCGGGCAGATGCAGTGGTACCCACCCACACGGTCCACACAGCGGCCATGGTTAAAACATTTGGGCTCCTGGGTGATGGGGTCGGTAAAGGGTGTGCAGTCATCAATGTTGATCTCGCAGTGCACACCTGAGAGGGAAAGCAGAGATGAAAGGTTATAAAAGCTGCCCTTATTATAAGTAAATATAGGCTCTGTTCTAAAACATAGTGAGCAGCCCTGATTGAATACTGCCTACATAGACTGCTGCCCTCTAAGGCAACATAATAGTCACTAGTGTTAAATTTGCTTAGATCTGATTTATATAGCTGTTCACATTGTTGTTTTAAATGTGGCAGATTTCCAGTGTGAACAGATCATGGTTCTGAACTGACCCGCATACACACACAATAAAAAAAAAAACCAGGGTTGCCAGGTTTTCACAACAAAATCCGCCCAATCACTTCTCAAAACTAGTCCAAAACTATCCCAATCACGTTCCAGGGGGTAAATATCACGTTAGTGAGATCGCTTTAACCCACAGAGTTGAAAAACAATGCACGGTCAACAGTGAAAAAGTAGCCCAATTCCAAAGGAAACACGGAGGACAAGTAAGTGATTATGTGTTTATTTATAGTGTGAAGTTATGCAAAGCCAACATTAAAAATAAAGGCAAGGATATGGCCGAAGACTTCTGAAACTTTTATAATACAGTTTTGAATGTAGCCTTTTAAATTCCAATTTGTGCCACTTCCGTATGTGGTACTAAATGCAATACAGGTCAGATGTTTTGCAATGCGACTGCAGTCTGAACACTCTTACCGGAATTCGTGCAACTTTTAGGTCACAATATCTCTAGATCAACAATCGTCACTATTCTGCACTCATGGGAGTCACTTAAAAAATTTTACATACCCAAAGATATCAAAACAGCGATAGGTAGTCAGTGGAAGTGTGATGTGTCAGAACTCTTAAGTATTACAGTGACAACTCTATGTACAAGCAAAATGAGGGCTTGTATCATAAAAAACTTCTGCAGCAGATCACACTATAAATAAACGCATAATCGCTTACTTTATGTCCTCCGTTTTACTTCCATATGATGCCGTGCTGCGCAAGTGTGGCCAAGTCCACAGTTATCTTGCAGAATTGGGCTACTTTTTCACTGTTGCCATGTACTGTTTTTCAACTCCGTGGGTTGAAGTTACCCCACTAATGCGATATATACCCCCCGGAGGTGACTGGGCTAGATTTTGACTAGTTTTGAGAAGCACCTGGGCGGATTTTGTTGTAAAAACCTGGCAACCCTGTTCGTATTGTTTTTTTGTGTATGCGGGTCCATGCGGAACCATTATCTGTTCACACTGGAAATCTGACATTGGCCACATTTAAAACAACAATGTGTACGGATATACCAAAAAATTGCATCTGAGCAAAAATCTGAATTAAGCAATAAGGCTTGTAGTGTGAACGTAGTCTGATGTGGAATGAAGAAACATGACTTAAAATAAAGAGTAAGGCTACGTTCACACTGCTGGTAAATGTGACCCAAATCCGTTTTTTTTTCACGACCGTGAACAGCACAAACCACATGCAATCTGATATTCTCAATTCCGATTTGTGCCACTTCCATATGTGGTACTAAATCCGATTCAGGTCAGATGTTTTGCAATGCGACTGCAGCATAAAGAGTCATATCGGAATTCATGTGATTTTTATTTTTTTTCTCGTCACTCTAGATCACGATTCTTCGCTCATGGGAGTCAAATATTTCTCACGGACTTCAAATATTTTACATATTTTACATATTATCAAGAAAGGTAGTCAGTGGATATGCGATGTGTCAGAGTTCATAAGTATTATAGTGACAACTCTATTTACAAGCAAAATGAGAACTCATATCTTAAAAGTTTCAAAACTCTTTCATATTTCATATTGCCTGTTCATACTTTCACTGGCTTCTGCAGCAGATCACACTATAAATAAACGCATAATTGCTTAATTTCATGTTCTCTGTGTTTACTTCCACATGATTCCGCACAGTTTTCACATGAAATTAGTCTACTTTTGCCATGGGTTGAAGTGACCCCACTAACGCAATACTTGATTGTGATTGGGCTGGTGATTTTGACTAATTTTGAGAAGCAATTGGGCAGATTTTGTTGTGAAAACCTAGCAACCGTGTTCATATTGTTCTTTTGCATATGCGGGTCATTCTGAACCATGATCTGTTCACACTGAAAATCTGATACTGTCCACATTTAAACAAAAATGTGAACAGCAAAACAAAACAAAAAATCAGATCTGAGGAATTGAGCACTAATAGAGAGTAACTCTGTTTGAAAGTTTCTGTCCAATTCATAAAACAAAAGTCCATCTATGAGCTGTAATTAAGCATGACTGCATCAATCAGAGAGAAACGTCTAAGCCTGCTGATAACGGTTAAGACCTAATTAATGAAGTGTGGATTGGGCAAAAAGAGCAAACCAAAGGAGGAAGTGATAGCTGACCTTGTGTTCCCCGGGGACAGGAGCATTTGTAGGTATTGATCAGGTCGATGCATGTGCCTCCGTTCTGGCAGGGCTGAGACAGACACTCATTGATCTCATCAGAGCAGTTCACTCCATGATAACCTGGCACGCACTTCAAGAAATGAGAGAAAGAGCGAGGCGAATTAATGCCGAACATAAAACAAGCCTGTTTCTGTTTACTTGGCGTTTTCTTCCTTCTTTGCCAAACAAGCAATTCTTTTACAAAGAAGGGAGATTTAGTGGGCATTAACCTGAAGTGTCTTCTTCTAGACACTTCTGTCCCTAACCACTAGATTTTCTTTTTCTTACTTCACAGGAATAGCCGCCCAGGTAGTCCGTGCAGGTTGCTCCGTTCTGGCAAGGATTGGGAATACATTCATCCACCTGCTCCTCACAGTAGCTGCCCGTGTATCCTGCCTGACAGTGACAATAGTGTGTGTTTCCAGCATCCAGACACTGGCCAGAGTTACGACACAACCGGGCCACCTCTACACCTAAATGTGGAAGAAGCAAACATCGCAGCAGATTTGTAAACCATAAGAATTATGTGGAAATTGGCAAACGTATTTTAGGTGCATACGTGCAAACAAACCTACCTTGCTGTTTGGCAGCCACCTCGCAAGAAACACTGGGGACGTCGCAGTATAAACCAGTCCAGCCTGTCTGACACTGGCAGCTGTACCTAGTGCCGCTTTGTCTGCAGAGACCTCCGTTCTTACAGGGAGATGGCTTACACCAGTTCACCAGCTCCTGCAAGGAAGGAATTCATCCAGTGTTCACATTTTAACTCTCATCTCTTATTTCTTAACATTGATCTTTTAATGTGATAATGAATATTGCGTCTTATTTTATTATACTTGACATAAAGTGCTGATATGAATTAGTGATAGATAATTTGATCAATTATTTTAACAGAAAATATTGGTTTAACAAAACAATATACAAAACAGTTTGGCTCATAGCTTATAATTGTTAACAATAACAAAATACCTATGTTAAAAACACTTCTAGAACTAAAGTGACTGAAAAAGGCAGGCTCAGTTATATTATGCATTCTGTTGACTATAACTATAACAGTGTTTGATGCTACATCAAACCAAGCAAAAAAAATAGAAAACAAAAAAAAAATTATTATCATAGCACATGCATGAATGTATTTGTAAATAGAAAACAAAAAAAAAAGGTATTTATTTGAAAATGGAATATAAAGGAAATATGTCTATATGTCTAAATTTATATTAAAATGACAATTAAAACGTTTTATAGATTCATATTTATTTGTTAAGTGTTACTAGTATAATTATTTTAATTAAAATAAATAAAGTTCTACATGCACTGCTGTTCAAAAGTTTGGGATCAATAAGATTTTGAATGTTTTTAATATGATTGTTATGCTCAATAAGGATGCATTTTATTTGATCAAAAAAACAGTAATATAGTGAAATATTATTGCAATTTAAAATAAATAACTTTGATTTAAATATACTTTAAAATAAAATGTATTCCTGTGATGCAAAGCTGAATTTTCAGCATCATTACTGACATGATCCTTCAGAAATCATTCTAATATGCTGATTTATTATCTTTGTTGAAAGCAGTTGTGCTGCTTAATATTTTCATATTAAAAATATATTTTTAAGTATATTAAAATAGAAAACATTATTTTAAATTGCAGTGATATTCCACAATATTACAGTTTTTTCTTTATTTTGATCAAATAAATACAGCCTTTGTGAGCATAAAATACATAAAAAACATCAAAAATCTTACTGATCCCAAACTTTTGAATGGCAGTATATATTTATATTGAAATTTATCCTGCATCAAGAGGACAGTTAACTTTAATACTGTGAAACTGTAAATTATAACACTGTTTAAAAGCTCCTGTCCATTTTCTAAAATAAAAGTCCATCTATGAAAGGCGATTAAACATGGCCAAACGATCCAAAAGTTCAGGGACGGATGTATATATAGATATATGTATATATATTATATATATATATACATATAGTATATGTATGTATATATATATATATATATATATAAAGTAACTTCAAAAAATGTGGAATTAATAGAAACCAAGTATTCAATTTTCAGCTAATTTTACAATTATTCTACAGAATCAACAAGGAAACACTATAAGCTATGAATGTATGATGGATAAATACTAAGTTTTGTCTGTGATTTGTTACCTGGCAGTTAAGGCCATGGTATCCCTGAGGGCAGGTGCACTTGTATGTGCCATAGCTGTCCTGACAGGTGCCTCCATTCATACAGGGTCTGGAGTCGCACTCGTTGATGTCATGCTGGCAGTAGTTTCCAGTGAATCCCTTTGGGCACAGGCAAGTGAAGCTGTTGATGCCATCCACACATGTGCCGCCATTAAAACAAGAGCTGTTTGTAAAAAAGAAAAAAATTACTACGTTATTTGAAAATCATTTAGTTCATTATTTAAGTAATACACAGTATAATTGGATGTGATGCTTCTCTGATTGCATTGTCATTTGTCTACCAGAGGGGGCACTAATAGACAACAGAGGAAGGAGTGCTAGAAGCTTTATGATCTTCTTTATAATGAGGCATATCATTGACTGAACAATGAGACTCTGAAAACAAAGGATCAGTGGTTTCACCTTAGCCATATTGTTTTTTGTTTTTTTGTTGTTGTTATTTTATCAAAAATACAGTAAAATTGTACAATACTATTACAATTTAAAATAACTTTTCTATTCTAATATATTTTAAAATATAATTTATTCCTGTCATTCAGTCTTCTGTGTCACATGATCATTCAGAAATCATTCGAATATGCTGATTTGCTGCTCAAAAAAACAGATATTAATATCAATTAAAAAAAGGTTGTGATGCTTAATGTTTTTGTGGAAACCATGACACATTTTTCAAGATTCTTTGACAAAGATAAGCTTCAAATATACAGTATGTATTTGTAAGAATTTTATTTTTGTCTGTTGTTTCTGGCTTGAAATTGTAACTTCACAAGATACAAATTACTTATAATTTGAAGTGGTTTAAGTAGTAAACTTAAATAGCAAAAAGTAGTATTCACACCAAAGCTATTTAAAGACATCATAAAAAAGGTAAAAAAGTTTAGTTTTTCAGGCTTTTAATTAATCAACTAATAAATAGATGAATAGTTTTTATGTCTTTTTTAGCTTTAAGGTCCTAAAATTTGTCAAAAGATTTTATAGACAAATACAACCTTAGAAAGTTCTCTTCATGAAAATGCACTAAACATCATTTTGCTTTTAAATTTTGTTAAATACATACACTACCAGTCAAAAGTTTAGACACACCCTCTCATTTAATGTTTTTTAAGTTTCTTATGCTTGTCAAGGCTGTTTTCACTTGATCAAAAATACAGGAAAAAAATATTGTGAAACATTATTACAATGTTTTTTCTATATTAATATACATTAAAATTTAACTTATATCTGTAATTAAAGTTGAATTTCCAGAATCATTACTCCAGTCTTCAGTGTCACATGATCCTTCAAAAATCATTCTAATATGCTGATTTTATGATTATTATCAGTGCTGGAAACAGTTGCACTGCTTAATTTATTTTTATTTTTTTTTTGGAAACTGTGATACTTTTTTCAGAATTTTTTTTATCAATAAAAGGTTAAAAAGATAATTTAAAAATATTACTATACAATAGTAATGGTATTTTCATGTCCTCTTGTAGAGTTTCCCTGTTTTTTCTCCTATTTCATTAACTTTTGTTTTGTAAGTTTGCCCAGGACACATTGACACATCTATTGTTGTGCAGAAATGGCATATAGGGTTTGAATTTTAGGTTGGCCAATTGTTCTGAGGTACATATCTGTTACTGCTTTGTTAATATGTCTTTCTAAAAGAGTGGAAATGGGCTTGTCTTGTTGCCTCTTGATTGTAGCAATTGTCTGTTGCAGCCAAAGCATTGACTTTTTGGCAAAGGTCAGCATTTATACAAATAGGAGTGCCGTTGTTACCTCTCAGTACAGTCAGGTGTGTTGTTCTCACAGTGAATCCCGCTGAATCCAGGAGGACAGGTACAGGTGTAACTGTTCACACAATCAGTGCAGTTCGCACCATTTTTACACGGGTTGCTGTCACATTCATTAATGTCCTCCTCACATCTGCTGCCCCGGAAACCTGGCAGGCAGGTGCAAGTGAAGGCATTCACAGCGTCTTCGCACAAGCCACCATTACTGCAAGGGTCTAATAAGAAAAGGACAGGGTTAGACATCAAGACAAGATCAACATGACTGAACTAAGCTGAGCTGAAACAGGACACTCACTAGGCTTGCAGTCATCAATGTCTGTCTCACAGTTGCGGCCCGTGTAGCCTGATTTGCAACTGCATTTATAGCTGCCAATAGAGTTTTGACAGATGCCATCATTTCGGCAAGGGTTTTTAACACATTCGTTGATGTCCACCTCACATGTTTGGCCTACAATGGAGGGAGAACACAAAGTATAAATATAGATGTGCATAGCATTGATGCTAGGACAGATATCCGGTTAGTTTTGTGAATGTTGTACCTTGCCATCCTTCAGGACACACACAAGAGAAGCTCTCGTAGTCTTCGGACTCCTTACACACGCCTCCATTCTTACAGGGTTTAGGGCTGCACGGGGCCAACAGGGTTTCACAGTTCTCGCCTGGAAGTCAAAATATAAAAAAATGGAAGCATTAAACACCTTCACATCTGTGTTTTCACATTTAAGATGTTCTTAGCAGACGTTCTTCCTCTAAGGAGGCCTAAATTTAGAAGGTGACACTGTTTCACTACAGGTTCTGTTGCGATTCCTCTTTTCTCTGTCGGAGATTAGCCTGTCAGTCCTAGCAAAGCAAAGCACATTTGGCCTATCTGTTTCCACGACGGCCGGCCCCTGCAGGAAGCCAGCAGGTTTTCCTGCCATTGTCTGGCCATTTGCGTTTCTGTGAGAGAGGAAGTAGGGCAAACAGGAAACATGACAGGCTACTGTTCCCACCCTGGTACGACTAGATTTTTGTTATTCTTGATATAGTGCTGTGTGGATTTTTCCAAAAAGTAAGTCACTGGGAATTAATATGATTTCTGCTCCAGAGGCAGAACATCATTATCTGTTTTGTCAAATAACACATTGATAGGAAAGAATGTGTCGTCTGTTGAAAACACGTTTTCCTGTACTGTCAACAGAGATACTTCCAGGGCTCTTGAGGGGCCACTGTCAACAATCTGGGACTAGATAGATAGAACATAGTCTGTTGTTACTCATTTAAATTACTACTCATACTATGAAGTGGTTTGAAATATAGTAAAACTATATAGTAAATGAAAAAATATAGTAAAACAAAAAGTAGTAGCCAAACTGAAATATAAAGACCCCATGGAAAAGGTAAAAACTTGACGCTTAGTCTAATAACTATTTAGTTTGTAAGTAATTCAACTAATAATGTCTTTTTTTTAGTACTTTTAGGACAAAAGTTACTTCTAGATTCTATAGACCAAAAAAATCCACTAAAAATTCTTGCACTTTCAGGCCTATCTGAAATTATGTTTAATAAATGCTCCTAAGGAGAGAATGCTTCCTGTAATTAGTATACCGTTGTTCATGTTTGTGTCTTAAAATAATATGTATTGGCTATTTAAAAGAAATAGCCCACCACAACTTCCTGTTTCAATGTGAAATATATCAACACAGGAAGGAAAGCTAATTGCCATAATGTCAACATGGTCTCAAAAATATCTTTTATATATAACCAGAAAAGATTTTTTTTCTGTCAGTGCTTAAAATAGTTTACATCAGACGTTCTCAAACATATCTGTCACTTGAAAATCTCTTTGAAGTAAACTATGTATTTGAAATCCCCCTTGAGATTTTGAGTTAATATTTCCATAGGTTAACAACACAATTGCACATTCATAGTTCTCTGATGTTGATTAAGGGTCATATGACTTACAGGTAAACTGTTTTTCAGGATGTAATTAATTATTAGCTTTTCCTCAATTCCCAAACTCTGGTTTAAGCTGCTAAAGAGTCACAAAAATATCACAATCCACAAATAGCAATCTAAAAATGTCACAAATAAAGCTAAACTCATACCAGTGTAAGGCAGCAAACAGTTGCATTTGTATCCAGCCACGTCGTCAATACAGGTTCCTTGATTCAAGCAAGGGTTGGAGGTGCATTCATTGATATTTGTTTGGCAGTTGGGACCTAAATTAAATGTTATAAAGATATAGTATGTTTGAGTGGGGGTCAAAGGGCTCATACAACACAGTTACAGTACATTAGCAGAATGAATGATACGAACCGCTGAAGCCAGCACGGCATGTGCAGACATATCCGCTGGTCATGTCCTTACAGGTGCCTCCATTCATACAGGGATTGGACTCACACTCATTGTTATTGATGTCACAGTTGACACCACTCCAGCCAGAGTCACAAATACAGTTGTATCTGTAAGTAACAAGATCTGCATTTTACATTTGTTATCCGTCATTGCTGGAAGATCCAGCTTAAAGTGATTTCAGGCTGGTCCTATTTGGTCTAAAACAACATATCATATCTTAACCTGACTTGAACTGGTTTGTTGGCCTTAGCTGGTATAAGGTATCATGTCTGACAAGGACAGCTGTTTTACCTGGCTAGCAGGCTGGTCTCCAAAGTGCCAAATCTACTATAAAACTAGCCAAACAACTAGTTAGATCAGCATAAGCTGGTTTAAGCTATTTTTGTTGGTTTGTTTGTTTTTAGCAGGGTTGGAACCTTTAAACTATTAATTTCTTTTCTTAAAAATATTGTCATCAAACTTTCAATCTGCAATGTACAGTGCTGTTCAAAGCAAAATTTGTAATGCTTTTAAAAGAGGTTTCTTATGCTCGTCAAGACTGCATTTATTTGAACAAAAATACAGAAAATAACTGTAATTTTGTGAAATATTATTGCAATTTAAAATAAGAGTTCTGTATTTTAAATATACTTTAAAATATATGTTATTCCTATGATGCAAAGTAGAATTTTTAGCATCATTACTCCAGTCTTCAGTGTAACATGATCCTTCAGAAATCATTCTAATATGCTGGTTTATTTTCAATGTTGGAAACAGTTGTGCTGCTTAATATTTTTTGGGACGAGTGATACTTTTTCAAGATTCTTTGATCAGTGATTCGAAGATTAAAAGATCAGTGTTTATTCCAATTTTTTTGTTTGGGGTCAGTACATTTTTCTTTCTTTTTTTATTAGAAAGTAATACTTTTATTCACCAAGGATGTTAAATGGATAAAAAGTGATAGTAAAGACTTGCCAAATGTATGGGGACAGGTTTCTAATGAACAGGTTTGACTACTTTAGTAATTTCCATGAGTACTAATATTAATATTTAAGCATATACTGATATTATAGGGAATTGTGTCCTTCCAATTTTATAGTAAAAGTTTGGAGAGGACCCTTATTTATTCTAACATGACAATGCCTCTGTGTATAAGGCAAGGTTCATAGAGAAATGTTTGATTCAGTCATTGTGGAAGAACTTGACTGGTCTACATAAGGCAAATTCTAATCCCTGCTGAACACCTCTGGTGTGACTTTAATGCAGACCTTGAGCCAAAAACTCAGACCAAACACCAATGACTTGTGCATATGGGTACAGTCATTTTAGACACTTCCAAAACTGAAGCAACAGAGACGGAAACACAATTTTTAAATAAATGAATTATGCTTCCATCTTTGTTGCTACAGTTTTGGAAGACAGAAATTTTCTGTCCATATAGTGTATGTACAAGTCATTGGTGTTTAGTCTTTGGCTCAAGGTCTGCATTTAAAGTCACACCAAAGGTGTTCAGCAGGGATTAGAACTTGGCTCATGCAAACCAGTCTTCTTCCACACTGACTGAATTTCTCTATGAACCTTGCCTTATACACAGAGGCATTGTCATGTTACAATAAAGGGTCCTGTCCAAACTTTTGCTATAAAATCAGAAAAACACTGTAACAAAAATTACTAAAGTAGTCAAACCTGTGGCAATATAATGTAAAGATTTCTATTTTGAATAAACACTGTTCTTTATTCATCAAAGAATCAAAGAAAAAAGTATCACAAGTTCCAAAAAAAAGCAGCACAACAGTTTCAACACTGATAATAAATCAGCATATTAGAATGATTTCTGAAGAATCATGTGACACTGAAGACTGGAGTAATGGTGCTGAAAATCCAGTGCTGCATCACAGAAATAAATTATATTTTGTATTTTAAAATAGGAAGCCAATATTAGAAATTGCAACTGCAATAATATTACTATTTTTTTCTGTACTTTTGATCAAATAAATACAGCCTTGATAAGCATAAGAGACTATTAAAAACAGTACAAATCTTACTGATCCCTAACTTTTGAACGGCAGTGTATGTAAATAATACACACCCATTGACTTTGTCTTCACAGTGTCCGTGGATGCAGGGGTTGCTAAGGCATTCGTTGAGTTGTGATTGGCAGGTGGTGTCATGATACCCTTCTCTGCACAGACATCTGAAGCCATTGACTACATCAACGCAGGTTCCTCCATTGTGACAGGGGTTGATGGCACATTCATCAATGTTGATGTTACACATTTTCCCTAGAAAAAAGCAAGACAGAATTATGAAAAGTGTCACATGTCGTATGCTAGTCAAAATAACTTGTGAATCGACGGCATTCATATAGCCATTCCTTGTTTTTCTTGAAATCCTAGGCTTAAGGCCTAGCTTTTAGACTCCACTTGAGGCAGCACCACTATTCACTGAACGCAATGCCAGCATAAAGGCAGAGGTTTCATTTGTCACTTGTCTTTAAAGCACCGGCCAACTTCCCCCTTTTAAAAGATCGACTTTCACAAATCTTTTGCAAATCTTTTCTCCTTTCAAACTCCCAGATGTCCTGGAGATCTCTGGCTGAATGAGGGAGCGGGCTGGCTTGCGTGTCTGCTCCACAGGCGGGGGATTGGGCGAGACTGTAAGCCAACACCACGGCCCAGGCCGAATGTGTGCTCGCTGGCCAGCTGTCTCTCCCCACCCTGCTTTGTTGCCTGTCTCACCTGCTGAACTCTTTGTTGACTCCCCATCTCTTCTACACTGATAAAGACCCGGGCTCAGTATACCACCTAGACTGCCACAATAAAACCACATACGCAGTGGCTTTTCCAAAGCTTAAATGGCTTGGTGGAGTATGTTTTATTTAAGTATCAATTTTGTCCCAGATGTTTCTATTAAAAATCTTAAAAATAAGACTTGTTGACATGCAGTTTGAGTTATGCAATGGATGTGGTTAGTATAGTCTTGGAAAAAAATATATTTGAGTTTATATTGAAATGCATTTGGTATCTTGGCAAATCAGAGCACAGTTTGAGACATTGTTTAGATCTCTTATGAAATTCTAGAGACATGTTGGAGCGCAAGAAAATAAAATATAGAGGACAAATAACTCCATTTGCTCTAGACAAATAACTCCATTTGCTCTACTCCAAAGCCATTCCCTCCCAAGACATAGGCAGCCACCCAGACAATTTTGCTTATAGAGTCTAGGTCAGTTCTCAGGACACCTATTTTAAACCAGTTAAGCACAAAACACACCCCACTGGTCATGTCAGTCAGTGTTTATTGCTTACACAACCCTGAAACAAATGCTAAACCTTAACCCTAACCTTAACCTCAGTGTAGCGTTGGTAGCACATTACAGCATTACTGTTTGTCCCGAACGGATCCATTTTTGAACTTTTGAGCTTTTCTTGACAGGTGATTGAGTTAATCAATAAAAATGGCTGCATGACAGGGTTTGTGCTTAACTGATAAAAAAAATTAACAGTCAAACTAAAAATTATTCAGACACCAGGGCCCGTATTCACCAAACATTTTATCTTACCACTAAGAGTTCTCCTAAATAGCAATAAAAGTTTTTGTCTTAAAACCTATTAACAAAGCTGCTGAGACAAACTTTTACTAAGGAATAGAGAGAAGTCTTAAGCTAAGAGTAAAGGCGGGGTTGACCTTGTTTCTATGGATGATGTCAGCATGCCTACTAACTATGCACACAGTGATTGGCTGACAGGGGAGGAGTCTCTGTCAGCGATTTGTTTATAGAAATATTGTAGAGCGTGATGTATGTTGCCATATTCAAATAATTAAACAAGTATTTGTTCAACTGATTGTCAGCCTTTTATGTGCTTCTCATAAACAATTAGCTGATATGCATATAAACAGCCTTGTAATTAACAGAACAGAATAATCATGGCTTATAGTAATATATGCAAACGTAAATGAAAATCAAACTGGACTCTAGAGCAGCTGTTACTTCTTGCCGAACTTATTAATGAAAACAAGGATATAATTAAAGGAAAATTTGGAGTTGAAATAACCTCCAAAACCAAAAAAGTTGCGTGAGAAAACATATGTCTGCAAATAAATGCAGTATTTCTAAAACATTTAAGTTCTGAGGCAGATTGCCAGCAACAGCCATTTTAGAATAGTAGGGATTTGGTCTTAGTGACTTTGGAGTCCTCTTCACTACTCCTAATGTTTCAGAGATTTATTTAGCAAAATTTTAGGAGTCCTAAATTTAGGACTGACGCGCCCATTATTTTGAAGATTTTCTCCTAAATTGGCAAGTTATGAGCTACTTTTAGCCTTAAGATGTTTTGTAAATACAGGCCCAGATATAATTTTTTATCTTTTTTCCTAGTGTGTGCAGGACACTATAGTTCATTTATGTAAGTGAGGATTGCAAAATAAAGTAAACTGTGACATATCATACCCAAAAATTCTTCATACTCTGAACTACCAGTAAAATTGATAAAAATGTGGGACCAAAAATTAGATTTGACACTTTGACCTGACCATGTTTTGCTACATACCTTTCTATCAGAGTTATCTGACATTATCAAGATGAATTTGTTCTGACACAGTTTAACTCTTTCCTTTCATATATTATTACCATTTTCTAAACTAACTAAACTGTGATAATGTGCGAAATGTTGAAGGTGTCTGAATACTTTTTTGTTTGACTGCATTTTGCTAAAAAATCTTTAGTCTCATTGCTGTCTGTAAGAAATATTGAGATTTATCTCACTTGTTTGTTTTTTTCTGTCATAGTAGGAAAACATAATCAGAATGATCAGTTTTACACACACACATATATATATACGTATATATTTTTCTTCAATTGTAGAGTAAAAGATCTCTTGTGTACTTGTAATTGATCGCTATTTTATGTAGAAAAATTCAAATACACAGAACACACATACAGACATACAAGATTATCAGTGAATAATGATGCAAATTTCAGTCTGTTTTTTACACTTGTAGGCTTTTCATAGTCATTTTATATTTTATAAACCTTTTTGAAGCTTGACAGCCCATGGCCACCATTAACTGTTGTTGTATGGATTTTTATCTTGTAAAGATCTTGAAAAATGAACAGTATATGTGACCCTGGACCACAAAACCAGTCATTTGACATTTTTTTGAGCTTTTCATTGATGTATGGTTTGTTAGGTAATAAAAGATATTTGACCCAAATACAAAGAAAATCAAAATATTGAGAAAATCGCTTTTAAAGTTGTCCAAATGAAGTTCTTAGCAATGCATATTACTAATCAATACTTAAGTTTTGATATATTTGAAATTTACAAAATATCTTCATGGAACATGATCTTTACTTAATATCCTAATCATTTTGCCATAAAAGAAAAATCTATATTTTTGACTCATACAGTGTATTTATTGCTACAAATAAACCTGTGCTACTTAAAACTAGTTTTGTGGACCAGGGTCACATATGGGTTTGGAATGACAAGAGGGTGAAATAATGACCAAATTTTCTTAAACTCGCATTTCAAATCAATATGACTATTTTATTGCCTATTATTGTTTTTTAAAACACATTATATAAGACCTCTCACCTGTGTATCCTGGTTCACAGGCACACTCGTAACCATTTATCTTGTCAATGCATCTTCCAAAATCGCATGGATTGCTCTGACAGTCATCTAGGTTAACCTCACAGTTAGCACCTGTTTACACAAATAGAATTAAATGACCACAAGAGCTTTTGACAAGCTGGACAAATTTACATGTTCGGCCGTTATAGTAAAAGTGGCACCTGCGGTTCCTTTAGGGCAGATGCATAAGTAGGCGTTCTCACGGTCCTGGCAGGTGCCTCCATTTTGGCATGGCTGACTGAGACACTCATTAATGTTGATCTCACACAGACGGCCTGTAAAACCCGCACGGCACATGCAGGTGAAGGACGCCAAGCCGTCTTTACAAGTGCCGTAGTGACATGGGTTGGATAGACACTCATCGACATCTGTTTCACAATGCTGCCCTGTGTATCCTAAAAAGGAAAACAGATTCATTTATTATATTTATTATGACATGAGTTTCCTCACATTTAGGCCTTGGAATTTCCATGTTTTTCCATGACTCAGAGAGAAATTTATAGCCAAACAAATATTTCAGAGCTGCAAAAAATTATATTCACAAAAAATAAAGTTTTATGTATTTAATACTTCATACCTTCAGTGCACTGGCAGGTGTACTTGTTGGATCCATCATTACACTTGGCCCCATTTTTACAGGGGGTGCTGGCGCACTCATCAATGTCGAACTGGCACTGGCTACCCGAGAATCCTGAGAGGGAGGCGAGAGGAAAAGGAAGGGGGTCAATACAAAAAATCCTCTGGTTTGCGCCCGCTTCATTCCTCCACGCTCGGCCAGCGTTCATTAATACTCAACAAGCTTTACCCCTCTCTCTCAGGTTTTCAAGCTGCTTTTCAACAAACCATCAGAGTGAGAGGGGGAGAAGGGTGTAAAATGGCGGTAAAAACCTTCCAAGGCCTCCTGACCAAGGGCACCAGACAAAGAGGAACTGTCTATTCAGTGGCATGCCAAGCCATGCCGGTTGCCTCCTTTGTCCTGTAGAAGTTTTCCATCACAATGTGCATTCTCCCATCCAGCCTTTGCCCCCCTTTCTGAGTCTGTCTCACCAAAAGAGCCCCACGCAACCCCTGACCTCATGCTATTCAGCAACCCCATCGCTCAGGAACCCCCAACACTTGTGCTTTCTCCCTCAGTTATTTTAATCCTTCACTAAAGACGTCTGCTGTTCAAATATACAGTCTAAACACATTAAGGGCTACGAATCCATCAGTGTGGAGACTTATGGCACATTCATCACAGTTGAAGCAGCAAAAAAACAACTAGATTTTTTATTTATTTACTTTTTAAAGTGCAGTGGTTTTTTTACCCTACCTCCAGACTCTTGGTTTCTAGATATGGCTTTAGAAGGGGCCTATGATTTCCACAATGCAGTAAACAAAGACAGAATCGCGGAATCCAGCCATAAAAATGGAATTTACTGTATAACTCAGAATGTCTCAGAATTTGCAGATTTTTGGATGTATAAATCAAAAGTAGGTCAGTACTCTTAAATCAAAATGCAATATGAACTAGTGTGTGAGTATGTTAAGCCACAAAAATACTATTTAAATATGAATCCTGCATGTTTTGCGTGTCTCTGTGTGAATGAATGGCTCAAACGCACAGTTTTATTTACTACATACATACTGAAGCGTGCATGACACTTGTTTTCAGCCTCTGTCTCCTCAATATGAACACATGAAACTAGAGCTGCAAAACTATTAATCGCAAATTCAAAATAAAAGTTTGTTTACATACTACGTGTGTGTACAGTGTATATTTATTATGTATATATAAATACACAAACATACATGTATACATTATGGGAAAGTATGTTAGATTTATATGTAAAATATTTATGTTTATATATAATAGAAATAATATTCAAGTTTACATACAAATACATGCAAATATTTTGTAAAATATATAAATATGTTTGTGTATTTAAATATACATAATAAATATGCACAGTACATACACATATAGTATGTAAACAAACTTTTATTTTGAATCGATTAATTGCGACTAATCATTTGTCACATACACAAACAGACACTTAAAGGTCTTAACAGCAACCTGTCAAAATAAAAGTTTGGTTTAACTTGAAGATAAATATATTACTCAATGTAATGATAGTACTACTACTACTAGTGATTTTACTAAAATGTAAATACATAGCACAGAATTTTAAAAAAATAAACAAATAAAAAAAGTAATAAATAATTTTTAATAAAATCAATTAGAGATGTTTTTGAGCATTAAAAATGTAATGAAACCATTAAAATGGAATCCAGAAAACATTTCATACGGCCTTACAAATGTAATTATTGTTAAACTTTTACTAAATTGATGTTAAATTGTGGAAGTTTCATGATTTCAATTAATTAACATGCTTTTTGTAGAGTCTAGAAAAATTTTAACCGAAAAAAAAAAACAGATTATGGGATAAAATAAAACGTACTTTAGTGTAAATCTATGGGATTTTTCTTTCCTTTTTATCATCCGCCAGGTTAGAATCACAAGTCTGATCACACATCTTGTATTATTACAATGATAATCCTGATAACAAATTCTGAACTTGTTTATGCCATTCCCTGAGACCCCCTGGCATCACTAATCAAGATCTGTCCCATGCATCTTAAGAAAAACAGGAATTTCTTCCGAGCCTCTAAAATGCCACATTTCAAAAAGCACCTATTGTGGTTGCTATGGATTCAGTGTGTACACTACTGAAAAGGATCCATGCACTGCATGTTGAAAAGGAGCTCTGATTTCCATCTGAAACAGTGAAGGGGCCTAGCTTCCACTTCTTCAGCTTACCACCTCCCAAAACACCACCCTTGGGGGTCCCCATAGGCCCCTCTCCTTACACAACCTCATCAGGCCCAATATTGTACCTCTTCTACCTCTTTTCATTTATGCATGAATTCCTCTGCATCCTAAATGTGCTGTTTTTCTACAAGAAGAGCCTTTCACAAACCTACTTGATCAACAAAATTAGTTTCACGTCAATGGAACTGGACAAAGGATCAAAGTAGAGGGGAAAAGATGTTCTTAAGGTGTGATTTACATGAATAAATCATTCAACAGTGTTAAAGAACTGTGTTTAAAAAACGCTGACACTCTAGTATGAAATCACTATTAATACCATAAGCAGGTTTTTGCTAGATATCATCTTGCTCAAGCAAAAACTGTCTGAAATTCTAACTTTCCAGAAGCTTTCATATGGATTTTTCGGATAATTTTAGCCGGGGCTGTGTAAGCCCGCCTCAGGGCAGGGATTAATGTTCTCCTCTCTGTTCTGTCCTGGGAGGTGATTGACCCCTGCTTGCTCACCTGTGGAGCACTCGCATTGGTAGTTGTTGATCTTGTCGATGCACTTCCCATTGTTGAGGCAGGGCATGCCGGCGCACTCATCGGTATTGATCTGACAGAAGACTCCCTCGTACCCTGCCAATTAACATAAGGGAATAAGCTCCAGACTTAGCGAGAAAATTCAGTGCTTCTATTAGTGCTTCTTTTGTGTAAAATAAACAGAATATATTAACTTGGTGTAGTGTTGCAGCCAAACAATTTATTGGCTCACAGGTTGGTCATGTGAGGTAATGACATCATCAGCATAGGGTAATATATAGAGAGCATTTAGATACCCTAAATGCAGCAGATCTTTTTGTTACCTGGCATACAGATGCAATGGAAGCCTCCGATTTGATCCAAACAGGTAGCGTCATTCTGGCACGGGTTGGACAAGCACTCGTTTATGTCCAGCTCACATCGAGCACCCACATATCCCTGCAGACATTTACACTGGAAGGATCCTTTTGTGTTTATACACTTTCCAGCATGTTCGCAAGGGTTTGCACCTAAAAGAGGAGAACAAAAAACACCCTTTAAACATTTACAATTAAAATATTCCATTGTAGCAACTACATGACTAGTGTCACTAGTGTGCTTATCAGCCATTTTTTACCCAGCGAGCATTCGTCAACGTCTTGGTCACAGGCTGGGCCAACGTAACCCAGAGGACAGGTACAGATGGCCTTGCCGTTGACTGGATTGGTGTCACAGTTAGAGCCTTTCTGACACGGGTTACTAATGCAAGCATCATTCAGGTGACACAACAGACCTGAAACACAGAGACACACAATGAGAATTAGCTTGTGCAGGAGTTTATGAATGTCTGCTTTTTAAACAATATGGCAGATTTTAAAGACCCTGTGAAATCAAAATAGATGATTTATGACACTTAGTTCTTAGCTATTAACTTTATATCATCTATGTGCAAGTGTCCTCCTAAAAGATAAATGCATTTTAGCAGATTAAAAAAACAAGTAAATTAATATGTCCCATTCCAACTTTCTGCTCCAATAGAAAATAATATGTAGAGACTGGAATGTATGAATGGAAAAAGTTTTTTTTCAGAGTTGCGTAATACAAACTTCTGACTTTTCTTCTGCCAACTTTTTTTTGACCTCAGAATTGCGAGATATAAACTTTTTTCTCAGAACTGTGAGATATAATTAGCTATTTTGAGTTATAAAGTCCAATTCTGAGGGAGAAAAAAAACCTGATTTGTTCTCTTGATAGTTTAGAATTGCAAGTTTAAAATCCCGACATTCTGAGTACTTTTTTTTGTAAATGCGTTTGTATCTCGCCATTCTGACACTTCTTCTCGCAATTCTAACTTTTTTCTCAGACTTGCTAAATATAAGCACAATTGCGAATAAAAAAGTCAGAATTATGAGATAAAAACTCACAATTCTGACTTTTTTTCCCATAATTCCGAGTTTATATCTCGTCACTCTGACTTTTCTTCTCGCAATTCTAACTTTTTTTCTCAGAATTACAAAAAAGTAAGAACTGCGAGATATAAACTCACAATTCTGACTTTTTTTCTCAGAACTGTGTAATTGCAAGAAAAAAGTCACAATTGCAAGATATAAACACTCAATTCTGACTTTTTTTTCACAAGTACAAGTTTATATCTCATCAATCTGACTTTTTATCTCACAATTCTTAAACTTTTTTCTTAGAAATATGAGAATTAACAATTGAGAGTTATAAAGTCCATTTCTGAGGGGGAAACAGACTTTCTTAGTTTATATCTCACAATTCTGACTTAACTCAAAATTCTAAGGAAAAAAGTCAGAATTTCGACTAATTCACAGAATTGCGAATTTCAGGGTTCCCACTCTAAGCTAAATGTCAAATTCTCTGACTTTTTCCTGACTTTCAGTGACTAAAAAGCTGAATTTCCATGACCTATAATGAACGGATCCATCTATTTGCAAGCTATATTTACTTATTCACAGACGTTTTTAGTACAAAACACACATATACACTACTATACACTTTTTTTTTTGCTTTTACCCGTTAAATGCACTTTTTCTACAGAAATGAATGTATGGTTTTTATGCTTTCATAACCTTAACCTAACCATAACAATAGGCAAAACGCGTGAAACAACACGATAAAACTAAATGCGGTATAGAAAATTTACATTTTGATAAATGGAAACAAAAAATTGAAAGCAACAAACAAAAAACCCTTGATTTTCCATGACTTTGACAAAATAAATATAAAATTCCCTGACTTTCAATGTCTGAAATAGACCTTTAAAAATTCCATGATATTCCAGAAATTCCATGACCCGTGGGAACCCTGGAATTTATATCTCTTGATCATGAGTTTTTTTCTCGCAAATGTGAGTTTATATCTCCTAATTTTGAGTTTTTTGTGAGTTTGTATCTTGCCATTCTGACTTTTTAACTTTTTTCTCAAAATTCACAATTGTGAAAAAAAAAAATTTGAATTGCGAGATATAAACTCACAATTCTGACTTTTTCTCACAATGCCGAGTTTATATCTCGCCATTCTCACTTTTTTGTATCTCACAATTCTGAGTTTTTCTGGCAACTGGGAGTTTATATCTATCAATTCTGAGAAAAAAGTTTGAATTGTGAGATATGAAGTCGCAATTACCTTTTTTATTTTTTGTTCAGTGGTGGAAAATTGAGTGGTTCATTAAACCAAAGAATTAAATTCTCTTTGGTGCATTTGCTCAAATCCCACAAAAAAGCTAATGCTCAAATAGCAGAATGAGTGCTTCAAACCATGATGCATATGATTCAAGAGAAAAAAAAATGAGTCACACCTGTGCGCCCATGAGGGCATTCACACAGGAAGAAGGCCACCCGATCGTGACATGTGGCTCCTGCATAACAGGCTGCATCTGCGCAGTCATCGATGTTCTCGCTGCAGTCGTCCCCTGTCCAGCCGTTCACACACACACAGTTGTATCCACCCTGTGTGTTCAAGCATGTACCACCATTCTGGCAGGAGTTGGGCATCAAATCGCACTCGTTGACGTCTTCAGTACAGAACTGACCTGAGAAATTAATATATACATATATATATACAGCCATTAATTTCACTAATTTCTTTTCCAAACAGATCAAATTAAAAGAGATTTCACCTACTGAAGACTAGTTAGTCTTACTGATTCAGAAATGTCTGTGTGTAAGTGAATTGTAGGGTTTGAGTAGAGAGTTGGTACCTGTCCACTCCGGCTTGCATTGGCAATTGTAGGTGTTCACTCCATCCACACAGGTCCCTCCATTAAGGCAGCGATGGTCTGGACAGTCATCAATGTTCTCCTCGCAGTTCTGACCACTAAAGCCTAGAAAGAAATCAGCAATTTCATCAAAAAATGTCTTAAAAAGGCATAACTGACAATATTGTTCACAAACTGCCTGTTCAAAGTGACACTCCTAAAATCAGCATATTAGAGTGATTTCTGAAGGATCATGTGACACTAAAGACTAGAGAAATGATGCTGAAAATTCTGATTTGCATCACATTTTAAAAATATATTTAAAAATATATTTTAAATAGAAAAACTTTATTTTAAATTGTAATAATATTTCACAATAGCATTTTTGCTATCATCAAGTACAGGTTACTTTCAAAAACATTGAAATGAAAATCTTACTGAACCCAAACTCTGAAAATAGCCTGTATCTTACCAGCAGTTTGAAATAAAAATCAGCACTTAATACATACCCTATTATGTCAAATATTCTAGACATGGCTAAATATTTGAGCAACTGTTTGCTGACAGAAATTATGTTTCCTCAGAAAGAACTAAATATTTATATCAGATTGCACAGCACAGATCCTTTAACACAAACATGCAAATTCAATTGTTTCCAAGTATAAACAGAGGGATGAAATGTTGTGAAACATTCGAAAACAGTTGTTACTGCTGTCGCGGTCAACAGTCTTCCTTTTCTGAGAAGACTGGCAGTACCGGGATTCTGTTAGAGGTACCAACGACAACAACTCAACTGACTCTAACCACAATTTCCTACAGTTTAACTCCAAAAAGTGCAGCTATGGTATATTTTCTAACTGAACACAAAATAACTTCCTTCTTCAAAACTCATGAATGTATGGAATAAAAGAGGAAGAAGTAACTTTTTGATGTTTTCTCAACTCTGAGGTTTAGGTAATATCATCTGGCATGATATGAGATCCACGTAGTTCGAAGGGAATAGTGATAGGAGGCGAACACAAACGCGCACACACATGCATTCTCATTCTCCCAACACTGACTCTAACCCAGGGACACCAGCATAAGGATGTTGTCGTTCAGACATTTCCTCATGATAAGCGCAAATATTTTCCTGCCGGCCTGTTCACACACACACATGCAGACAGACCTGCAGCAGGAGTGCAGATACTATGACTAGGCCGGGTTTAAATGAGGCTGAGAGAAGGGCATTCTGGGAGAGGTAGCCAATCCCATGTTCCAAACTTGTGGAAAACACTGATACTACATTGTTATTGCAAACTCACTGAGCTCATCTGAAATCTCCAGCTTCAGTGTTGACCCGGATAGAAGGCCGATATCATTTGTCTTACCGCTGGAACAGATGTCGTCAACAGGACACTTGTGAGTCAAAATAAGCTGAGTGGATTTCCTCTGAGTGATCAAAGTTAAGAAGCTGCCATTGATCCGTCATTTAATGAACTAATTTGTTACGTAACTAATGTCAGTTAAAGCCCTCATCATGATTCAGATGAGTCAAGCTTTAGACCCCATAATCATGAGAAGTATTTAAGACAAGCCTTTGAATTGTTAGCATAGTAAACAGATCTTAAGCCACGAAACGGTATATGCCAGGACAAGTCGGCAAAGCACATAATCACATAAGCCTTAGACCTAGGCAATTTATCAAATATTTACAATATATTCATGGTGATTTAGCTGGCGACATTGTGAATATTCTGTTGATTTGAATGATTTTCATTAGCTTTGTTCCATGACTTTCTGTCTCAATCCAAACTATATTAGATCTGGTAGGTTTTATTCATTTCCATGATTAAGTTCACCACTTCCATGAATTCATGGTTCAACAACTTTTTATCTCACAATTTCTTGCAATTGCTTATATCTTGCAATTCAGATTTTTTCTCAGAATTGTGAGATATAAACTCACAATTCTGAGAAATGGAGTCAGAATTGTCATATAAACTCGGTATTGCGAGTTATAAAGTCAGAATTGCAAGACATTTTTCTAGGAAATAAAGTAGCAATTCTGCCTTTTTTTCTCAGAATTACGAGTTTATATCTCGAAATTGTGTTGTTTTTTCTTAAAATTGCGTGTTTATATCTCACATATCTCATATTGTGATTTAATAACTCGCAATTGCGGGTGAGATATTTTGAGAACATATCAGTCTTTTTCCCCCTCAAAATTGGACTTTATAACTCACAATTGTGAGTTTGTATCACGCAACTGAAAAAAAAGTCTGAACTGTGTTTTTGTATCATGCAATTCTGTAAAAAGAAGGCAAAATTGTGAGATAAAAAGTCACAATAACCTTTTTAAACAGGCTTCCATAAGTACAAACTGTCCATTTCAATCGATGAAACTATTATGTATCATAAGTATGTATTTGTGCGTTTATGTATTATTCTGTTTTAATTGTATTGTATGCCAGATATGTTTTTGTATTGCCAGATATATACTATTACTAATACAGATATATTTTATATATATGCTTAAATATTTAACAAAGAAAGAAATTTTAAATAAATAATTTAATTGTACAAAAACAATGAGAAAATTAATATCATGGAAAGATTCAGTATTTTTAATATATATTTTTAGCTTTATTGCCATAAATAAGCATCAAAACTCAAGTCAAGAAATATTATTTATTAAATACAGGGTTTTACACAAGACTTAAAGGCGCAATATCTTTTTGCTGACTTGTGTACTTACATTATCCCAAATGTTTCCAAAAATGTTTAAATCCAGATAAATAAGCAATTTTAACTAGTGGCCCATGTCAATGCGCACCTGCCAATTGACGTCATACACCCTCGATTTCGAATATGTCCCTCCAGCGGCGAAAATTACATACTGTGCCTTTAATTTAATTCGGCAGACTATTATTAATTCCAGCCAGTAAACTATTATTATTTTGTTAGTCAGAAAGAAATTTTTACTAGTTCCTTTGCTTTGCTAGTTTGGATGAAGCATGAGGAAGTCTAACTAATGGAATTTGTTGGTAATGGTAATTGTATTACTTTATAACAAACAGTAACTTTAAACTCATGTAAACAAACAATGGATGCCAGAGTGCAGGTTAACAGGTTAAGGATGTCTACCTGGCAAACAGGAGCATTCGTAGCTTGTCTCTCCCTTCTGGACGCAGGTGCCTCCGTGGTAGCATGGTGAAGGGTTACAGGGCTGATAGAGGGTCTCGCAATGTTTCCCAGTGTACTCTGCAGGGCAGCTGCAGCGATAAGTGCCCACCTCATTCTCACACACACCACCGTTCTTGCATGGAGAGGGACTCTGGGTGCACTCGTTGACGTCTTGTTTGCAGGTTTGGCCTGAGAAGAAGGGCGTGCAGTGGCAGATGTAGTCGGAATCAAAGGGACTACACTTACCGCCATTGGCACAAGGATTTGAGGCACAAGGATCAGCTTGATGGCAGTTCTTACCTAGAGATGAAGAGCGTTTTAAGGTCAGAATATGCTCACCACTGTCTGGATTCGAGATGTTAGTTTATATTCCTCATTACATTGTTTAAAACTGGATGGTGGACTCACCTGACCAGCCTGGTGGGCATTTACACTTGTAACTGCGGATGCTTGTGAGTTCACACGTGCCTCCGTTTCGGCACGGGGAGCTAAGGCACACGTTATTGGTGGGAGTGAGACATATTCGGTCCGTGTAGCCCAGGCTGCAGTTGCACGAAAAGTCCACGTCGTTGACAGAAGTTTTCAAATGGCACACGCCGCCATTTCTGCACGGGGACTGGAAGCATGGGTTGCGGAACTGGCACGCTGTGCCGGCAAACGGCTCAGGACACCTTTAGAGTGGAAAAACCAAGCATAGGTGCAAATTAGTACTGGATATACTGCGTTCAGTAAATGATTTACACTTTACAGTCATAAAGCCACTTCCAATGGCATTAGCCTAGTACTGGATAAAATGTCAGTATAATTCGAGCTAGCTGGACTGTAATGAAAATGTTTTAGTATAGAAATGACCAAAGTTTAAACATCTTACATTTTGTAGTTAAACAAATAAATAAAAATAAAAAACAGGTACTAAGAGAGAATATTGGGATTCTTGGACATTAATAGGTTTCTTGGATCAACTGGAAATGTATTATTATTCACACTAATGAATAATGGCGTGAAACCATTATTATGAAAGTTTTTAACATCTCTTAACAAACAGTACTAGTAACTAGTAATGTTATTATTTTGGACTTGAAACAGCCTAGAAACAGCTTGTTAACAGTTGCACAAAAATAGAATAATATATATAGGTACAGGTATAGAAGAAAGCATTTTGACTCCAAAACTATTATTCACACTGAACATGTTTGTGAGCAGGGTAGTGGAATAGAAAAAAAAATCTAGAGACACGTTTTTAAAAGTTTAACTTTCATGCACATGCGTGAAATTCAAGTCAAACATGTCCAAATAGTGCATATTTACTAGGGGTGTAAGAAAATATTGATACACGTGTGTATCGTAATATTTTGTTTGGCGATACAGTCATCTTATTTCTTATTTCTGAACTTAAACAGTGACAGGAAATACTAGCATACTAGAAAACTTTTTTCAAGTTGAGTGAACTTATAATTTTAAGGCAGCCAGGTAACAAATTATTTTAAGTTGTTTAAATTGTTTTTTAAAGTGCAGAGGCACTGGGGACACAGTGAATTAGTTTTGTTTTTGGTGGTAACGTGACACCAAATACACACACAAAAAAAAAAAAACAGAAGAAAGGGGTGGAGTGAGCAGAGCTCATTATCATTTAAAGAGACATGCACCGAAATGGGTCACTGTTTTTGACAAGGTAAAAATGGTGTTGTTTTACGTGACCATTGAGGAATTTTTAACCAAAGTATGTTGCATATATATATCAAAGGCAAAAAAAATATCTGGCTGTTTAAAAGTATATAAAATGGAAATGATTGTGCTTTTCTGAATATTTAAGGTTTTCTCACAGATTTGAATTGAGGTTCACAGTTGTAATCCTGTTTCAAAAGGATTTATAAAAGTCAGCCATCCATCAGCGGCTCTTAGGAGAAAATTTGAGCGCCTCAGCCTTTCTGAATGAATCTGAATTCATTCACTCCAAAGACAAGGCAGTGTCTATACAAGGGTCTTTGAACCCAGGCCTAACATTATCAGGACTTCAAAGCTGTCTTCCTCCACCTCAATGCCTGCTATTCTTCTACAGTAGAGAGTCTCCGCAGCATCAATCAGAACCTTGGGAATACAAAGATGGCACAGCAAAAACGCTGTAAAAGAGCCACACAGACTTCATAACAGGTTTTTCCTGGGTTGGCTTCAAAATAATCTTTTGCCGATTTTACTCAGCGACACAAAAGGGGCCCTCCCTCGACATGACTATGCTGAAATAACCTTTTGCAAAAAGCCTAAAGCCATCCAGAGCCTCTGGAATACCGAAGCCATGTTTTTGGCCTAGGGGGGCAGCCGGAATATCTCAACACATTCCCAGTGCAATGTTCTCTGATCCAAACAGGGCCCCCCTCGGTGGGTTGGATGTTTTTACTGTGTCTCTCCCAGGATTAGGATGGCCAATAACTTCAACCAAGAAAAGAAAACACAGGGGACTGAGAACCAGGCACAACAAAGCCATTAAGTGCACGGTGGGAACCGCACTGTTGCCCACAATGCTACCTTTCCTCCCATTGTCCTATGGCCACTTCGGCACATTTCTGGATGTTTGTTTAGGTTTTTGTGATTATTACACAAACAACACAAACATCTTATGCATCACTCGCACAACAACAAACTCTAACGTTATGTAAGTGTCATAAATTTTGACGCTGTAATAGAAACGTTTCTAGCCTGTGGAACAGCCAGAAATTATCCATTTATATTGAAAGGGTCATTGGTTATTTTTCTTCACTGTGGTCCAATTATACATTTTTTGTGCCAAAAACTAGTTTTCACAACCATTTTCCACTTTCTTTCTGACCCTGAGGATTAAACAGTCTTCAACAGACTATAAAGTTGTGTGAAATGTAAGCAGCGACAAATCTTTTCTTCCGTATTGTGACATACATCCAAGTTAAACAGATTATTCGAAAAGAAAAAACTGTAGTTTGGGAACATGGTTCAGGTCTGAAGCTTGCAGACGATTGTAAGGAAGTGAAAGTTTTAAGTGGACTATAATGAGTGCTGGGTTCATTACTTTTTCCAGTATTGATTACACATTACATGATGAAAACTATAGTTAGTATCCTAATCTATTAGATTACACATTTTAGGTCAATTATTCTAACTACTTTTTGATTATATTCGACCTAATTTTTTATCCAAAAGTTTTGAACACAGTTTATCACATAACAACATAAAAAGCATTACATGGTTTCCCAGACTGGGGTTTGTGAAGGAACTGCAGGGTTTGTGAGTTGTATTTGTGAGTACAGTGAAAACAATACTTGAACATTAGAAATAGAAATATTTTATTTGTTGACCTGCATTTCAAAATAAGTAAAAAAAAATCAAAAAGCATGTCTAAATAATTGAAATCATAAAATTGACACAGTTTAACGGCAATTTATTAAGCGTTAAACAAAAATGACGTTTTAAGGTCCTATGAAATATGTGTAATTTTTTTTCTCAAATTTACTTTGTTTACCTTTATTTTCTAATCATTTCCAAGATTCCATTTTCATTCAATTTTAATAATTTTATAATCTCTAATTAATAAATGTTTATAAAAATACATTCTATTATATATATATATATATATATTTTTTTTTTTTTTTTGTTGTTGTTTTTTTTTGTTGTTTTTTTTTCCAGAAAATCTGAGTATTTACATTTTTCTCGTAAATAAATTTTCTGGTAAATATTCTTTAAAAAATAATTGTTTAATAATAATTTTGTTAATAGTAGTAGTAGTATCATTATATTGAGTAATATATTTCTGTCACACTTTCTTCAAGTTAAACCAAACTTTTGATGGGATGCTGTGAAGACCTATCGTTTCTGTTTGTATAATTGTATAATACAGTACTTTTGATTTATTCATCCAAAATGTGGCAAATTCCATGACATTCTGCATTATACAGCAAATTTCATTTGTATAACTGGATTCCGCGATTCCGTCCATCACAGAAATCATAAGGCCCTAAATTAAGTTTGACTTCCCCATCCTTCCATAACAGCCTCTTTACAAAATGACAGATTCATAAAGTCTGCACTAAATGTGCTGCATAAACAGCAGAACTGAATGTGCTGTTGTAAAAAATACACTTTCTAACTTCTTACATTTCTAACTCTTCTAATTTCTTATACGTTTTTTTTCTATATATATAACTTGACAGAATTAACTTACGACAAAAAAAGATGATGTCACAACTTTAATGAGATTTGAGATCCGCTGCAGAAAAATTAGGCTGATTTAGCCCAGACAACACATAGCTGTGTGCAGTTATGAGCTGGAATAATGCGCCAAAGGGCCTGTGTCGGCCTTCCAGAAAGGCCTCAGGGAGCAGGTGCGCATGCTAATGAGGGAGCGGCAGCTGCTGGTCACAGCGCACCCGACTCCCTACTCATAAACTCCCCTCACACTTTCCCAAAGAGAATAAGAGGGCAGAGGCAGCAGGCAGTTGAATGGTTTGCCCACCACAGAGCAGAGCAGACAGGCTCCATGAGAAGGCCCATTGTTCCTGCCACCATTCAGAGCGGAGCTGACCGCAGTCTGGGTGCCTCTAACCCCTCTGAGTGTGCATTCAGCTGTTAAACCTCCTCTTCTTTCCCCTCCCTTCCATCCCATCCCTCGGTCACCTCTCTATCGCTCTTGTTCTCATCATGGCCTCCCTTTTTAATCTTCCAGCCTCCTCTTCACTTCCTTCCTACTTGGCTGGGCCAGAGCTGTAGTCACACTCCTCCACGTATGCCTTTCACTGCCTCCCGCCTTCAACTCTCATCTTCAGCGGTTCCTGGTTTATCTGGATGATGAGGTCATTTTTGAATCACACACCTCAGCTCTGGGATGAAAGCAACTCCCTTTACTGGTTTTAAAGGTTACAAAACTTAATGGGTTCTTTAATGGCCTGTGTCAATATCTATTTGTATACTGCTATTTAGATGATACACTACCATTCAAAAGATTTTAGACTGTAAGATTTTTAAATAAGTCTCTTCTGCTCATGCCTGCATTTGTTTGATCCAAAAAACAGCAAAAGCAGTGATATTGTGAAATATTTTTACTATTTAAAATAACTGCTTTCCATTTGAATATATTTCAAAATGTAATTTGTTCCTGTGATCAAAGCTTAATTTTCAGCATCATTACTCCAGTCTTCAGTGTCACATGATCATTCTAATATGCTGATTTGCTGTTCAAGAAACATTATTATTATTATTATTATTATCAGTATTTAAAACTGTTAAATAGTATTTTTAGGATTCTTTGATGAATAATAACATGCAAAGATCAGCATTTATCTGAAATAAAAAGCTTTCGTAACATAAAGACATTTATAATGTTACAAAAGATTTCTATTTCAGATAAATGCTGTTCTTCTGAACTTTCTATTCATCAAAGAAACCTGAAAAATTCTACTCAGCTATTTTCAACATAATATTAATAATAAATGTTTTTTGAGCAGCAAATCAGAATATTAGAATGATTTCTGAAACATCATATGTCCTTTTAGGAGTAATGAGGCTAAAAAAACAGAACTTGAAATCACAGGAATAAATTACATTTTAAAATGTATTCAAATAGAAAATAGCTATTTGAAATAGTACAAATATTTCAAAATGTTACTGTTTTTGCTGTACTTTGGATCAAATAAATGCAGGCTTGGTGAGCATTTAAAAACATTTAAAATATTACTGTTCAAAAACTTTTGACCAGTAGTATAGATTAAAATGTTATAATGTTGTGATGCCTAAATTCACTTCAGTGTTTTATTTTTAATTCATATACATAAAATACAAAATAATTAATATTGCCCATATATCCATTTTCAGCCATAACCAGAAAATAAATATCAAACAGAATTACATTTTTTTTTTTCAGTTCCAATGCTGATTATTATCGATCAAGTAGACCGATAACCGATATCCTGAACCGATATATATGTCTGGTAAAAAAAAAAAAAAATTAATGTCAAAATTAAGAACAACAAGGGCTCTGACAAAAACTATATTATTTTATTGCCAACTCCGTTTTGAAAATGGCTGATACTGATAACCATTAAATTACTTGATATCTCAACCAACAACTCTATTTACATTGGCGGAATTCATATTTAGAGTAGTGGTTTATTATGTTAGGGGTAGAAATGCTTCTTAAGTACATTATTTAATAACTACATTCACTTTTAATCAGAATTAAACATCTATCTGGCCCATTTCACATATTCTGTTGTGTGGAATGAAGAAAACTTTCCAAACACTTTCAATAGCACACATTAGTCTGACAAGACTATCTCACTAAAAGCCCAAATTCTTTTGCTGTTCTTCAATTTAATTTCCCAAAACAAGTCTGGTAGGATTCCATGATGGATGGACCTGACTCACAAGCTTTCTGAGACAATGAAAATGAACCTGGTTTAAGGGATTTTTGCATTGCCTTTGGGGAGGAGACCATGGCCTTGCTGGAATGTAACCGTTTACATTAAAAATTCACCCCATTCTGTGTCCCCATCCCTGACAGCACTCCTCAATGGAGAGCCCTGGCAGCCGCACTTAACGGCACCCTGCGGAAAATCACACCACCTTTGAAAGTCTACTAGACCTGCCCGTCCTGGCAAACAGTCCCACTTCTGGAGGGGGTAAATACATAGGGCACTTAGTCAGCCTTGGCTTCGCTAGTAAAGCACACATTAGGGAATTACGGTGAGTACACTGAGGACCTCAGTTGGAAAGCCTGCCAGTTTGCTCTTTAACTTGGCAAATGCTTGTCACATTAGCAATCAAGCTACTTAAAGTGGCATGAGGCCACAATGGAGTAGCCTACTAAGATAAAAATACATTAAAGAGGACAAAAGCATTGAGGCCGGGTCTGTTTTTGGCCCTTATTTACAAGATTTAAAAGCTTTTAAAAAAATATTCTTGCTCTGTAGATGCATAAGAACCTCCAGTGAATGCTTTTCTCCATTGTTTTAACAAAATGAGGAAAACATCCAAATGATTTTCAATGGTAATTAATAGCATATACACTGTCAAAAATGAAAATTTCAAAGTTGTAAATAAAACACTGGAGTTTATTTTAAAATAAATAAAAAATTTTAAATAAAATTTCAGTTTTTATACGTCAAAATGTCAATGTTTGCTGTTCCTTTTTTAATAAGTAGGAAATTTACTAGCAATTTCTAAATGTGAAAAGTTTCCACACCAATTTTTTTCAGTGTATGATCTAAAAATATACAATGTGATGACTTAAAAGTGTATTTAACTATCTCTACTCAAATCTCTTCCTCAAACGTCCTGTTTTGCTTTGCCTATAAAACACAATCAGTGCATTTCTCTATTCTTGATTAAAGTCAGTATATATATATATATATATATATTTTTTTTTTTTTTTTTTTTTTTTTTTTACAGCAGCATTCCCCCAGTCTTTATGACCCTAGTAAAAAAAAATCTCCATTTACAAATCTCCATCCTTAACTCGGACAGAAAAATCCCATAAAATAAATCACTTTTCTGTAAACAGACCTAGTTCGTGTTTGATTCTGTGACCAGAGAATGACCCCGTACTGTTATTCTACCTTCATTATCTTCACAGAAATACCTTTGTCCTTTGGAAAGTGATGGGATTCATTCTGTGGCCACCAGTAGCCCATGACAACAGGGTTTTACTAGTGCTGCAATGCTGGCCCAGGCCAGAGCAGATGTTTTGTTGACACCTGACCCTCAGCCAGATGAAACACAGGGGGTTTCCACCCACTGCGCTCCAATCTGCCATCTGCCATTGAAAGGTCACAAAGTGAAGGGGGTTGTCTCTCACAACAAAAAGTTTAAAGTCTAACTTGAAGGCCCTTTCATGGTTGAACTACAGGAAAACAAGACTGAATACAGAATACTGTAAATACAGACAGACATTGAATGAACCAGCACTGTGTTGTTCGGACATCATACTATAAGTGTAATTAATGGATATTTTAATACAAGTTGAGCTCTGTCAACAGTGTTTGTGCATAATGTTGATTAGCACAGAAATTAATTTCTTATTTTTTCCTTCTTTCTTTCTTACAAAAAGCAAATATCAGAGTTATCACAGTTTTATTAAACTACTTACATGATAATACTGCTGTGATGTTCTCCTTATAAAGCTATTTTATTTTTTGAAAATGTATAACATATAAAGTTGAAGGGTTAGTTCACACAAAAATGAAAATTCTATCATTAATTACTCATCCTCATGTTGTTCCAAACCTGTAAGACCTTTGTTTATCTTCAGAAAACAAATTTAGATATTTTTGATGAAATCTGAGCGCTTTTTGACCCTGCATAGAGAGCAACATGGCTGACACATTCAATGCCCAAAAAGGTAGTAAGGTAGGGCTGCCCTTGACTAAAGATTTTTCTGGTCAACCAGTAGTCGTTAATTTTAAGCATTAGTCGACTATTAGTTGAACGTTTAATAATAATAATAATAATAATAGTAATGAGCCTTTAATTGCCTTATGAATGTGTCAGGGAAAAACTGCAAAGAGACCGCATTAACGTTTTAATAATTTATAAACTATTAAAGCGTTTTTTGTTTTTTTTTCGGTTTAAGAGATGAAGTCGGCAACACTGACTTTCATCTCCTCAGTCATGGATACATGCATGTTTCATATGGATTACATAATCTGAGAATATTTGTTTTATATTGGAATTGCTTCATTTAAAAGTGTACATTTTACTCTGTATACATATATTTTTCATGTCCGTAAGGCAAGTATACACCGATTTTCATCGTTTTGTGTTCAAGTTCCTGTCTGGTTTAATTATTTTACAAAAGCACAATGTTTGTTGTTATTGTGAGTGCACACAAATAAACGTTGATGAATGATAGGTGAGCGTTTGGATGTCCTGCCCAATGTACTGTATTACCACACAGACCAGCCATTAACAATCTGTCTGTCACAGACTGCGTGACTTTGCCACTTTCTGTGGAACTGTTTTCTGCAACTAACCGACTAATAAAATTTTGGTCGACCAAGCCTCATCTTGTCGACTAAAGGCTAGTCGACTGTTAGGGGGCAGCCCTACAGTAAGGACATCGTTAAAATAGTCCATGTGAAATCAACCTTAATTTTATGAAGCTACGAGAATACTTTTTGTGCACAAAGACAACAAAAATAACAACTTTATATAGATATTATAATAATATATTGAAACTTGATAAAATTACGGTTGAACCACTGATGTCACATGGACTATTTTAACGATGTCCTTTGTACCTTTCTGGACCTTGTCAGTTGCATTGCTGTCTATGCAAGGTCAGAAAACTCTCAGATATCTTAAAAAATATCATAATTTGTGTTCCAAAAATCAACAAGGTCCTACGGGTTCGGAGCGACATGATGGTGAGTAATTAATGACAGAATTTTCATTTTTTGTTTGAACTATCCCTTTAATCCATATTACTCCTGTAATAGATTTTTGCGCAATTTTAACATTTTTTTCAAAAAGTTAACCTCTGCTCTAGCTCATAGCCATGCAGATAGCCATTATCCAGTTCACAAAACTGGCCTGAATGAATCTTTCATAAATCAGACTGATCCGGTTGCAAAGCTTCTCAAGTTAACAGCTCACTGGAGGGGAAGATTACTGGTAACAATTTAAATTTCGGTCTGTTTCTATTCCAAAGCTATCATATGACTTTAGAACACTACATAACCTGTTGTATCCTTATAGAACCAGTACATAATTTAAAAATATTTTTTTTAACTATAATTTAAACTATATTTACTTTTGAACTATTTTTGAATGTTTATAGTAATATTTAGTGTTCTGTTTACTTGTATTAAAAGTACTTAACTAACTGTGAAAAAGGAGCAAAAGTTGAAATTACTTACTTTGGTTGTTAGCATTATGCCTTGAATGGCTTTAATAGAGCTTAGCTTGTAAGAAACCTAGAACATTCCTACAGGCAATTAGCTAGCATTAGTTGTTTGTGTGATGACAACCTGTAAGATAGTTGTTAGGTTTTGTTAGGAAGTTTGTTGCACTGCTAGCCTGTTTTGTACCTTTGGGCAATGCAACAATAACACAAAATCTACTCTCTTTTAAACCCTAATTTCCTGTAGTCAGGAGTTTATCTTTGAGGAGCCTTTGAGTCTTGTCTGTTCTTTATGAAACAACGGCCCCAGGCTCTTCGCACTCTCTCTGTAATCACCGGAGGAGACCTGATCCTCCAGGCCCACATCTGTTAGTGTTCATTACGCCTGTGTTTATTTGTCCCTTGTACTGTGGGACCCTATGGGAATGACAGTTCCGCTGAGGGACAGGGAGCAGCCATTAACGGACCCAATACTTTTCTAATGAGTGTTGCTCCTGGTGGTTTTATGAGGTGAGGGACTGGGTTAATGTTCTCAGATGTCCTTGCTGAGTAGTAGTAATTTTGAGGGGAATGGTGCCGGACATTTAACAGGAAGAGGATTTATTTATTAAAATATCAACCCCTCTGACAGTGTGACAATGTGAGAGGAAACTTTCAAACATCTGCCACTGCCAGGGATGAATAGAAAAACCACAGGAATTAGCGGGTATTATGCTGTAAGTAGCAGCCATTGTACACAGTGAATTATTTACCTTGATACTGATCACTTGTAATGCTGTGTTCCACAGGCAGATGGTTCAGGTCAAAAGCATCAAACAAAAACAACACACGCCTGGTGTGTTTTGCTTTTTTTTTGTCGTTGGCCAGCTGTACATACAGAACACAATCTAGCAATAACAGAATGTACAATCAAAGTTTGCTGAATTCCTGATACAAATAAGCCAGAATCAGATTTCAACTCGCCAACACAAGCCATAAAGTTCATGTCAAGAATGGGACACTCAGCATCTTAATGAAGATATTAGTTCTCTGTAGTGATAAGAGACTACAACTTCTCTTCCTTTGGCACTGGCGTCCATTTCCTGTATCTAAATGCAGTAAGGAACTCTAGCAGACAAACAGAGCTTGTATTGAAACTGTCCTGCACAAACAAGTGGTCATTCTGGATCACTGCATTAGACACACCACACATGGCCCAGGATGTAAATTACAACCATTTTGGCTCAAATTTACTTAAAACTCAAATTAAAATGTATCCTGCATATTCTGACTTGAAATATATGTAAGTGATCATTTGATATCAATCTCAAATTTTTATGTAATTTTTTACGTTTTTTTCCCCCTAACATAGCCATTTTTTTAAAATAAAATTAATACATTAAATTGATCAAAAGTGATGGCAAAGACCCTGTTCTTTTGAACTTTTCACATTCATCAAAGAATCTTGAAAAATGTATCACTGTTTCCACATATATATTAGGGATAGGGATAGTTCACCCAAAAATGTCAATTCTGTCATTAATTTCTCACCCTCATGTCATTCCAAAACAGTAAGACCTTCATTCATCTTCAGAACACAAATTAAGATATTTTTTATGAAATCTGAGAGCTTTCTGACCCTGCATAAACAGCAATCCAACTAACACGTTCAAGGTTCCGAAAGGTAGTAAGGACATCGCTAAAATAGTCAATGTGACATCAGTGGTTCAAACTTAATTTTACTAAGCTAGGAGAATACTTTTTTTGCACAAAGAAAGCAAAAATAACAACTTTATTCAACAATTTCTTGTCTTCTGTAATAGAAAAAGAACATTGGGCTTTGGTTGCCTAAATTTGTCAGTATCTGACAGCAATATGATGTTTACTTGAGATGTTGGCTCAATGTTGGATTTTGGTTAGTTAATGCCACAACCTAAAACTTAAAAACGTCTAATGACGTTAGAATTTGACGTTGTGTGGACTTTACCATTTTAATGTCTGGGAGACGTTGAGTTTTGGCTGCCA
Organism: Cirrhinus molitorella; assembly: GCA_033026305.1. Lineage (NCBI taxonomy): Eukaryota > Metazoa > Chordata > Actinopteri > Cypriniformes > Cyprinidae > Cirrhinus > Cirrhinus molitorella. Next base: position 33,800,061 of record CM065119.1, read on the forward strand.
TACCTGATGACTAATTGTCAGTATTTGACATCAATATGACGTTGGCTCAACATTGGATATTGGATAGTTAATGTCTTCAACACGCATTCACGAGAGTGCCACAGTACAACAGTTTTAAGTTTTAAACATGGTAGTTGCAGGGTCAAAAAGCTCTCAGATTTCATCGTAAATATTGTGTTCCAAAGATGAACGAAGGTCTTATGAGTTTGGAACGACATGAGGATGAGTAATTAATGACAGAATTTTCAATTTTGGGTGAACTGTCCTTATAAATAGCAACTGTTTTAAACCTTGCAAATCATAAAAATTCCAAATATATTAAAATAGAAACTGTTCAATTGTAGTAATTTTTCACAAATGACTGTTTTTACTGTATCTTTCATCAAATAAATGCATTCTTGATAAGGATAAAAGCAAAGAATCTTGAAAAAAATAATAATAAAAATATGTATAAATAATAATAATTAAGAAGAAGAAGAAACTGCTTATTTACAGTCAAACCAAAAATTATTCAGACAGACACCAGATATCATTTTTGATATTTTTGTACTAGTGTGTGCAGGACACTTTTGTTCATGTATGTAAGTGAGGATAGCAAAATAAAGTAAACTGTGATATATTATACTATATACATATATTATGTGATATATGCATAAGTGTTTTTTCTTTAATTGCTAATGCGACCGTTTTACACCACAGACTGAACAAAATTAAGGAGTTGCTTGGTATTTGGACAACAAAGTATTGATAGTTGTGTAAATATTATCATACTAAGAGTTGTCTTCAACATGTTCTGACGCAGTTTAACTCTAAGTCCTTGTCATATTTTATTATCATTTTCTAAACTATAGCGAAAAAACTGTGATAATGTGAGAAATGTTGAAGGTTTCTGAATAAATTCTGGCTTGTCAGTATACAATAGTACTGTTTTTACTGTATCTTTGATTAAATAAATACAGCCTTTATAATCATAATCCAGAAGATCTTAAAAATGACACTAGAAACTATCTAGCACAATCCTGACAACCATTTAGAATTGTTTACACTCACTTCAGCACTTTAGTTACTGAAAGTTTTGAAAAGTCTAGCTGAAAAATAGAGTTACAAATGAGGATGTCAGAAACATTGTCCATGCCTAGCAACAGTTGACTTCTGTATTCCATATCTTTCAAGGCGAGGGACAAGATGTTATAATTCCTAACCACAAACACTGGAACTAAACTGCAATTATATAACTAAGCTCCAAGTATGAGATGAATTATTAAATGGATACATGTTGATGAATTATGATGAATGATGAATTAAACAAGGTGTATCCCACCTACATCAGTTTTTTCAGCTCTGCATTCAAATCTTAATGACTCTACTGGGACCCAATCGGAAGACACTGAGCTCTTTTTGCACATTACATTAAGAGCCGCCCATCAAAGGCATTGTCGGAAGGTCTGAAGTTCGCATGTGAACTTCTCCTCATCTCCCTCCAGTCTTGCATCTCTCATCTCCTTGTCGAACACTAATCCTTTTGATTCAAATCTGCCGTCCCTCATACATACAAGGAATTCAGATGTGGAAGCTGGTTTGTATTACTGTCAGTTGGACTTCTGGCCTTGCCAAAGCGTCAAAGATAACGACTTACTCACTCCTTTACGAGCCTGTCAGAGTGCCAGATATGAGTGTTTGGTATTCCTGGCATGGAATGTCAAGTAGAACCAACACATCTTTCCAAAAGAATATAAGACCTGATGAACAGTGCTGGATTTGAAATGATCTACATACAGTGACACTTTACATGTACACTACCTGTCAAAAGTTTTTGAACAGTAAGATTTTTAATGTTTTTTAAAGAAGTCTCTTATGCTCAGCAAGCTTGCATTTATTTGATCTGACGTACAGCAAAAACAGTAAAAGTCTGAAATATTTTTACTATTTAAAACAACTGTTTTCTATTTAAATACATTTTATTTGGTTTCATTTATTTATGTGAGCAAAACTCCATTTTTAGCATCATTACTCCAGTCTTCAGTGTTATTTTAATATGCTGATTTACTGTTCAAGAAATTATTATTATCAATATTTAAAACAGTTGAGTACAACTGAGTACTTTTTTTTCAGGATTCTTTAATGAATAGAAAGATCCAAATATCAGCATTTATCTAAAATAAAAGCTTTTGTAAAATTACACACTATACCATTCATAGTATATGGTATGGGAGGGGCATTTATTTATAATGCTAAATAAAAGCATTAATTTCTAATTTTAGAAATTAATGCTTTTATTTAGCAAGGATTCTTTAAATTGATCAAAAGTGATGATTAAAGACATTTATAATGCTACAAAAGATTTCTATTTCAGATAAATGCTGATCTTCTGAACTTTCTATTCATCAAAGAAACCTGAAAATATTCTATTCATATGTTTTCAACATAATAATAATAATAATAATAATAATAAATGTTTTTGAAGCAGCAAATCAGAATGTTAGAATGATTTCTGAAGGATCATGTGACTGGAGTAATAATGCAAAAAATTCAGCTTTGAAATCACAGGAATAAATGACATTTTAAAATATATTCAAATAGGAAACGGTTATTTTAAATAGTAAAAATATTTCAAAATTTTACTGTCTTTGCTGTACTTTGGATCAAATAAATGCAGCCTTGGTGAGCAGAAGAGACTTCTTTAAAAATCCTACTGTTCAAACACTTTTGACTGGTAGTATATATAGATTTTACACTTAATGTGAAACATTAACTTTCTACACTTCCATGTTTTGTCAATCAATCTAATGTACTTAATATTGAAATTATTTTATTTTAATCAAGTAAAAATGTTACATTTTTTAATTTTTAAAAAAGATTTTTAAAATAAATAAATAAAGTGATAAAATTAAATAATTTTTTTATAATGTGTTCGATTTTACTTTTATTCTGTTTGGATAAAACTGTATAAACTAAACATTTTAATAATTTTCATAATCAAAGGAAGTGTGTTTTAGGAGCCCATGCACAGTTAATATATTTGTTCAAGAAATGCAAAATGTGTCTATTGTGAAACAAGTAACATCACTAATACAATTAATATAATTAGATTTATTATACACAATTATATATAAAAATGAATAATGCATACTTTTTTATATTATTTAAAAATGTTACCTAATATGACTGAATCAACTGAACCTACATTCAGTCATTTTACACATTTTGAAAGTCAAAAAAGTGCCTCACTGGACCAACATGAGGGGGAATAAATAATGACAAAACTACATTTTTGGCAGAACTATTTCTTTAAGAGAACAACTGCAGATCTTCAGTATTTACAGTGCGGCAAATAAAAGCGCAAAGGATGTCACAAAGCATTTGAGGGCATTCACAATGGATCCATTTGATTAGAGGGACAGTGTGGCCAAATCTGACCTACGAGCTCACTTTTTGCCAAAGTTTGTCAGGCATGTTACAGGACCACCAGTTTGCGTTTGTTTGTCCACCAGTTGCATTTGAACAATAGATAAAAGGTACTAGACATAGTAACGTGCCATCCTGAGCGGGAGAGCGGCCTTCGTTTGTATCTCCATGTTTAATTAGAGGAGTCTGAGTATGATAGGGGACAATGGTGGCTTTGTGGCCCGACTGAGGCAGGGAGGCTGCCAGACAGAATTAAGATGTGGCCCACCGCCAGCACGGCTCCATGTGCTCGCAGTCCACTGAGGGAGGCCAAAAACAGAGCCGCCACCATCCCGCTTCAAATGAGCCCTGCCAGTGTGCTCCTCCATAGCCACCCTGATAAACTCATTGATAGCCGGAGAAAGACAATGCAACCCTGGCCAAATACGTGCAACCCAATCCCACATTCACATCAGAGCTAAAGTAAAAAGCACAGAGGGCCAAAGAGAGTTAACCCTATTAGAAAATTAACCAATGCAGAGCAAAAAAGCAGTCGACCATCGTGTTTGGGCACAGTAGAGAAATGAGAGTTATGTGATGCTATGCACGCTGAGGCAACCTGTTTGCTCTTGATTTTCCACTGGTGCAATGCTACCAATTATGAAAACATCCAGTCCAATTACACTCTACTGCCATCTGTCCTTCCAATGTAAATCACAGAGAGTGAATGGGCATTCAAAATAGGACAAAACACCCGAGCAGGGGCAGGGCGCGTAGAGGGGGGGCCTCAGGCATTCTGGGAAGCCTCAAACAGATTAGTCACACAGAATTAATCTAGACTGGAGAACAATGGTCGCCGAGCTTCTGGCAAACCCCAGCTGTCGTTCCATAAAAGAAAAGCGAAATAAGATTTAGGACTCCGGGTGTCTCCGAGACTTGGGCTGGAGAAGTGGCCCGTACTCACGACCAGCCGGAGGGGGGTGATGCCCTAGACCCTCTTCATCAGAGGCTGTGTATGTCGTTCATTAGCTGAGGCCATGTTCTTCAAGGAGAGAAGCACACTTTGCTTTTGTTTGCAAGGTTGGGATTCAAATCGATCGCATGTGTTCTGGTATGCACCAGTTTTTGCTGAAACTTTTGGAACCGGATCACAAGGAGATCTCAAACCAGTGATGTGTGCAATTCATAAACACTGTATTACAGTTCAGAAACCGCAATTTTCTATAACTGAGTTCTAATTACTTACTTGCATTCTCCTCTCCCATCTGCAGCAGGTTCACATGTACCACCATTTTGGCATTTTTCTGAACATTCCAGGCCTGGAAACACAGAAACAGGGTAATACATTTTTACTGAGGGTTACCACTCATACCACTGCTAAAGGTGGTCTCATCCTTAATTTGAAAAGACACCAATTGAGATTTTAATAATAATATTTACTACGCATTCTTGACCTTTAAATCTGGTTCCAAACTGTGCAAATGTTGGTAAAATGCTAGGTAGAAACCAAGAAAGTGTGACTCCTAACACCTTAAAGTGATGTTTGTGGACAGAGGGACTTGACAGCACACTGCTGTGAGCATTCTTCATTCTGCAGCTGTTCTAGGGGAATGTACTATGGCAAGCTGTTTTAACAATTATTTCTTAAAACCAACTAATATCTATACTAGTAGTTATTTTTTAATTACTAGTATGCAATCTAAAAGAGATTTTTATTTCACGAAAACCTATTCACAATATTCCATAGAACACTTTTTTTCAATACAGATTGTTTAGTTAATTAGCCACTAGAACTATTTTTTGTCTTATTAGTTAAATTAAAAAAGTTTTTTATGTGTCACATTTAATGCCTAGCCATGAAAGTGAATAGCTGTGAGTAAAAATGGAATAGTCTCACTATTTGTGACCCTGGACCACAAAACTAGTTTTAAGTAGCACGGTTGTAGCAATAGCCAAAAATACATAGTATGGGTCAAAGTTATTGATTTTTCTTTTATTGCCAAAAATCGTTAGGATATTAAGTAAAAATCATGTTCCAAGGATATTTTGTAAATTTCCTACCGTAAATATATCAAAACTTAATTTTTGATTAGTAATATGCATTGCTAAGAACTTCAGATGGACAACTTTAAAGGCGATTTTCTTAATATTTTTATTTTTTATTTTTATTTTTTGCATTCAAGTATTGTGTAATAGACCATAAAGCAATGGAAAGCTTATTTATTCAGCTTTCAGATGATGTATAAATCTCAATTTCAAAAAATTGACTCTTATGACTGGTTTTGTAGCCCATGGTCACATTTGGTAAGTGACTAAAAGCAATGCAATAGGTATTAGCATGTAATGAATTACCAATGAAATCCGTGTCAATAGTTACTAAAGAAATTGCAAAAGACACCACTCACTATTAGATTAGGCTACTCACTAGTATATAAAAGTAAGCAGGCTACTGGTTACATAAAAACAGATACTAGTTGAATACAAGCGGCTTGCCATAAATGTACCTTGAGTAGCATCTAACTGCAAAAGTGTTGAAACTTCAGTCAAACTGATCCAGAGCAATAGTTGCCACTATATACTATAACAGCATCGAAACCGCCATGTGGTGTGACTGATTCAAAACGCATTTTGATGCGTTCAAATCTATCATTACCAGCGACGTACGAAACGTAGTCAACTTTTAGTCTACTAAAAAGATGAAAGATGATTTTTGCGTTAGAGTAGCCTAAAACTAGCGACAAGTTAGCAGTCTTTGTCCAACATAGTTTTGGTAAATAGTTTGTGAAACAGTTACAGGTAAGAAAATTAAACTTCAATCTGCAGAATATCAAACGATTTGTCATGTCTGCACTTTCTGTAGTTTGAATAAGTGAGCGGACTTCGTACTGACATCAGTGCGCAACAAGTGATTTTTCTCGGACAAGGTGTTCAATTTTGCATTAAATGTAAGAAATGAGCAGAGATGAAACAATAGCAATCATGTTAACCATAATGTTAGTAAGAGTAGAAATTGCAACTGGCGGCTAATGAAGCATCTTCCAATGAAACGTACCTTGCGTCAAAGTATTGAGTGATATCAGAAGAATTAGTTTCACGAGGAAAAGATGCATTCCTTCTTATGGGTAGTTGTGGGATTCCACGCAGGCTTAACATATATCCAACATTGGTCTGTTCAATAAAAGGAAATTAATCACGTAAGTATAAAAAATAGTTCCCAAAACAGCACTTGTGGCTTGTCCTAGCGAACTCCGGTGTTGCTCGTGTAGTCTCAGCTGAGTGAATGAGATCATGTATTCAGGGCTTCATTCTCCTGCTCTCATCCAGAGGCTCCTTCCGCCACACCACTTCACGAGCTGTAGCCTTGGCTATTCATTTACTTGACAAACTTTTTGAAATGGCAGTGGGAAAAACACGCCCTCCCTTTAAACTCGGTTGGGGATTTCAAAACATGCAAGCGGGAAAATCTCAGCACCAATTACTCGATGTTGTTTAAACAACAGTAAGATTACAATCATTGTCGAAAGACAACGCATGAAATATCGTGTTTTACATGGATTCCATGATTAAAGCTTACATTGCACCTATAGGGCAACCAATCTGCCAAATAAATAAAAAAATGAAAATAAATTGATAAAAAGAGTAATTCATTTTTTTACATTATTTATTTATTTGTTTGTTTATGTCTTATTTATTCTTATTCTTATTATTTTGGGTGATTTTGTCATCCATATACACTAAACTATCCTAATTTTTCTGCTTGTTTTAATGATGATGCAGAAAGTTCAATACTTTTTAAGATAACTAATGTCATTTTGACTTTTAGTATAAAAACTCATCCCACAGTAACAGACATTACCTAATTAATGTTCATTATGTGTAGATACAGTTTAAGGCTACAGATTTTTTTTTTATTTGCATGAGTGATGCTGGTTTCTGATAAAGTGCGCTTAGGGGTCGGAAATAGTTGCATATAGAGTATGCAGCATGCTGTGGTTTGGGGGTTGACATTTTTCATTTGACAAACTACAGGTTTGAGTCAGACTGTTATGTTTAGGAAGTTATCATCCAATTTTAGAGTCATAAATTAATCAAAAATGCTCCAAACATTTAAAATGTATAAACTATCTAACATACATTTCATATACACTGCTGTTAAAAAATGTTTGTATTTTAAGATTCATCTGCTCATCAAGGCTGCATTTATTTGCTCAAAAATACAGAAAAATTGTAATATTGTGAACATTATTTATTTTCTATTTTAATATAAATTAAAATGTAATTTATTCATGTGATCAAAGAAAATTTTCAGCATCATTACTCCAGTACTCAGTGTCACATGATACTTTAGCAATTAAGCACTTTTTTAAGGGTTCTTTGATGAATAAAAAGTTAATAAGAACAGCATTTGTTTAAATAAGAAAAAAAAGTCTAACAATATACACAACCGTTCAAAAGTTTTGGGTCAGTAAATTTTTATTCAAAGACATATTGTTATTTAAGATTTATATTTTGAATGAATGCTGTTCTTTTAAACTTTTTATTAATCAAAGAATCCTAAAAGAAAGTATCACAGGTTCCAAAAAAATATTTGGCAGCACAACTGTTGCCAATATTGATCATTCTAATTATAATTCAGCATATTAGAATGGTTTCTGAAGGATCATGTGACACTGAAGACTGGAGTAATGTCTGATGAAAATTAAGCTTTGCATCACATAAATAAATTATATTTTAAAGTATATTAAAATAGAAACCATTATTTTATATTGTAATAACATTTCACAATATTACTGTTTTTTCCTGTATTTTTGATCAAATAAATGCAGCCTTGATGAGCATAAAAGACTCCTTTAAATCATTATAAGTCTTCCTGATCCCAGACTGGCAGTGTATTCTACATCTCCAATTTAGAAATTGGTGCCTCTGCAAACACTGTAGTTGGCCTTAAATTGAATTAACTGCTTCAGCTTCAGTTACAGTATTTAACATAAATGCAGGGTGTGACATGGTTTATATTTCCTTATGACAAGTACAAATGCTTGTAAAAATCTGTTCATCCTTCAAATATCGTCCCTAAATAAACATAAAAAATAATAAGAAAGTTTGTTTTTTGACACTGACCAGAATTGTAAACATGAAAATAACAGCAAAACTCAAAAGGGAAAAGGTCTTAATTTCATTAAGAGGTGAGAACTCTAGTCAGGTCCTAATTGCATCTCCACGGACTTACAAAATGAGGCCACTGCTGTATATTTTTAATGGAATTGTGCAATGCAAAGTCAGAACATGCAGTGATGAATCACAACACACAAAGGTTATTCACATTCTCACTTTCTCTGAACACAACTGGAAAGTCCCTGTGCTCCATAGCTGTGAACCACAGGAGGAATATAGCAGATCTTTGGAGTATCAGGCAGAGAAAACCGGACATGCTTTGCAGTTATGCAGCAATTATATTTGAGACAACACTATTCAGACCATGATCTCTATAAACAAATGATTTCTAAGCCTGCTTAAGACTACATACAGTATTAAGCACTTCTGAGTAAACTACATTTAATCTTGGCCAATGAGCGTTCAGGTTATGACAGGTTAGGAAAAGACACTAAAAGCAGCAGTTATAATGGATGAATGCATATATTTACACTGATCATCTTTTTCAGAATACTAAATAGCTCCTGAAAAGAATGAATCAGAGAACCAGATAATGAATGTATTTTTATTAAAGGAGTAGACAAATCACTCATATTTAAACAAATGGAGAAAATTGTAACATTGTCTGATTATTTACTCTTTAATGTGCACTTTTGATTAACAGTTTTAGAAATTCCAGTATTTCCCCATTTATGTAGATAAGGCTGTCCAGAAAGTATTCAGACATGTATTATGAAATATAGAGACATTAATGATCATTATTATTAATGAATAGTTTACAGTACAGTCTTATGCTAGAGAAGTGAACATCAGAGTTAATCAGCTAAAATGAAAAATGTCTATAACTCAAGTATGTGAGAACATGCAATCTAAGTGGACAAATCAGTTGAACAGTTAAACTGCCTGCTGTTCTTCAGAAAAATCCTTCAGATCCCACAAATTCTTTGTTTTTTCAGAATTTTTGTGTATTTGAACCCTTTCCAACAATGACTGTATGATTTTGAGATCCATCTTCTCACACTGAGAGACAACTAAGAGACTCATATGCAACTATTACAGAAGGTTCAAACACTCACTGATGCTCCAGAAGGAAAAAGGATGCATTAAGAGCCAGGGGTGTAAACTTTTGAACAGAATGATGATTTTCTTATTTTGCCTAAATATCATTTATAGCTTCTTTTTTTTTCATTTAGTACAGCCCTTTAGAGACTACAGAAGATGCATGCTTCTCAGAAGACAAAACAAGTTAAATTTAGCCTTATCTTCAAATTCAAAAAGATTTCACCCCCAGCTCTTAATGCATAGTGTTTCCTTCTGAAGCATCAGTGAGCGTTTGAACCTTAAGATGGATCTCAAAATCATACAGTTATTGTAGGAACGGGTTCAAACCATTTCATTTATACAACAGCGGAAATATTGAATCTTCTGGAAATAAAATGGTCATTAAATGTTCTAAAGTTTGAAGAAATGCACAAGATATTTAGAGAATTTTGAGATCAAAACTGTCATCAGTATTTTACTTAATGTCTTCTTTGGTGTTATACAGAAAAAAGAACAACAGAAAGGTTGAGTAAATTATGACCAATTTGCAATACAAGAACTGAGGAGACAAAACCAATGTGGTTGAAAAGCCATTGTAATGGTCAAAGACAGATAATAAAAAGAGCACTTCTTGTGAATGTCCTGCATACTGGGATGAAAATTTCAGACCAGATTCATAAATTATTCTACTGTAGGCCTTTCTGGAGTGTAATAAAACATAAGAACACTGATGTATTTGTAGAGTTAGCATGCAAAGGGTGTGACTTGCATATTTTAGCACCCGCAGGCAGAGTTTTGTGTTCCAAATTATATTGTATTCTATAAACCTTTGTATGTGTGTGTTTGCGTATTTGTGTATGTATGCATGTCAAAATGCTTCAGGTAAGGTGAGGGTGTGCGGGAAATGTCTCAAGATGCAGTGTGACCTGAGGGCCAGGGAAAACTAAGAGGCTACAGAGGAGGTGCTCACGATAAGGAGATAATTGGAGTTGTGTGTGGACATGCAGAAACACTTCCCACACTCAAAGCTGGCATCAGAAGCGTGAGAACTGACATCCTATCTGGCACCTGCATGTGCTTGCAATGTTCAACTTTTGTTTGCGTTTCAATTTGCGTACTTCATTTTGTCAAGTAAGCAGATTGCCTTAATTTTTGTGTGTTTCTTAAAGACTCCTACGCTAGCCAGCTCACTTTTAAAGAATCCATTTCATAAGTGATTCTTTAAATCTGATGAATCACTTCAGAGAACAAAGACAAGCCTGACATACTTATTGAATCTAATATAGGGTACAGTTAAAGGGATAAATCACTTAAAAATGAAAAGTCTGTCATCATTTACTCTCAACCATCAAGTTGTTCTAACCTGTGTAAGTCTGACACAAAAGAAGATATTTTGACAGTAGCCACTGACTTCCCATACTATAGAAGTCAACAGCTACCATCAAATGATTACCAACATTGTTGAAAATATCTTCTTTTGTGTTCAGCAGAAGAAAGAAAGTCACACAGATTTGAAACATCATGAGGGTGAGTAAATTATGACATAATTTTCACTATTTCTATAAAATCCCCAATTTTTTCCCCCCAAATCACTAGGAAGTCAAATTTTTGAACCAAATATACTCCGTGAGTCTATTAAAAAGCATTAGTGGTGTTTTTCACAACAGTTGTCATGCTAAAAAGAACAGTAGGTTTTCTCCTGTGAGTAGAGTCTGTTGTTGTGGACTTCTGTGCATATCTGTGGGGACCCACAAACCACAACATTCCAGTCAGCACTGTGCGCTACTAACATTTTCTATGACTAAAGACCGTCTAACTGGACATTTATAGAGGTTTTATGTGTCAGGATAATCCATTAAGGCTTTTAGATGTGAAAGTGACACTAGCAAGTGGCTCAAATGGTATGAAATGGCCCACTTGAAAACATTCAAAGTATTTTCCCTCACAATAGCACTCCAAAAATATCTGGCAGCATACTTCATGACTTACAATGCTTGTTTGTAAACGTATAAAGATATATATCGCCACTACAGACCCAAAGTTTATAGACGTACATTCTCATTCTTTATTGATGAACAAGTGAATATGGAAGTAACACACTGCAAAGTAATTATTGTTCTGTAGTGGAAAGTTCTTTCGTGCGGAGTGCTGTTCATAAGAGGTATATCAGAGATAAAAATCAATGTTTCCCACAATTGTTTTGGAACTCATACTGTTTATTAGCAACAATGATATATTATTAATAAAAACATTAAACTGACAATCTAACACGTTTTATAAAATAAAAATAATGTTTTTTAATATGATACCATATTGATTTTGACGCATGGACATGATTGTTTAAAAGAAAGAAAAAGCTATCTCTTAAAAAAATCTATGAAACATATTGTGGTGCTGATGAACAATAGTATAACTTAAAGGAAAATTCTCCAAAACATTGTGGGAAAACTATTTATCTGTCTATCTGTCTATTTTGGACCATAAAATGGAAGTCAATGGTAATGAACCCTGTTTGGTTGCCAACTTTCTTTGAAATATTTTCTTTTGTGTTCCACAAGTCATACAGATTTGAGGCAACATAAGGCTGATTGTGAGAATATATTATTGTTTACTGACACATTTGAAATTGTTTAGTAAGAGATATAGACAAAAACTGTAAAATACTTTACATTTGAAACTTAAAGGAGAATTTCCTGATCATTTATTCACCCCTATGTCATCCAAGATGTTCACGTCTTTCTTTCTTTAGTCAAAAAGAAATTAAAGGAACATGCCACTTTTTTGAAAATAGGCTCATTTTCCAACTCCCTTAGAGTTAAACAGATGAGTTTTACCATTTTTGAATCCATTCAGCCGATCTACGGCCACGTACACACTGCAAGTTTCAGGAGTGACAACCGCATTTAAATGCGGGAGTGAGTCCCGTAAATTATCGTTCCATGTGTGTACGGAACAGCCACTCCTGCATTTGTAACCATAGCAACATTTTGCCATCTTGCAGGAGTGAATAGCCCTTTAGTATCTGCAAATTTTTGGCTAAAGACTCTTTTTGTCCAGCGATTTGAACTAAACTACCACTGATTAACGTGCTGTGTTTTGTTTATGCTCGGGAGGCAGAGAGCGCGGTCTTGCAGTGTTGCCATGTCCTTGTATTTACAAGTGCTTTTAGGCATGTTACTTGGCCTTAGCTAATAAAGCTAGGCACTTTATGGAGTTGATAAAGTTGTCTGTTGCGGATATGAGATATATGATTTTTTTGGTGTTATAATACATAAAGCATTTGGGTGTTTTACTGTTTTTTTGTGCTTGTCCTTGTTTGTTGTTTTTTTTTCTATGAAGATCTGGCAACACTGACACTTCACTGCAGGGCTCCTGAATACAATTAGCCTAGCCCCGTCTCCAAGCTAAGGATAAGACTTCTTTCACTGTTATTTTCTTGCATCTCACGTACAGATGCGCGTTTAGATACGTCATTAACAACTAGTTGTTCAGTTCGGTTCTGTACACACTGCATAGAATTTCTGTAGTTAATGCGGTTGTGGAATGCGGTTGTCACTACCGTATTTTAGTGAATTATGTGTGTACAGAACGCGATTAAGGAGTAAAAGGTGAACTGACAACCGAATTTAGCTGCAGTGTGTACGTGGCCTACGGGTCTGCCGGTAGCAGTTTTAGCATAAATCATTGAATCTGATTAGACCATTAGCATCTCGTTAAAAAAATGACCAAATATTTTTGATATTTTTCCTATTTAAAACTTGACTCTTCTGTAGTTACATCGTGTACTAAGACCGACAAAAAATTAAAAGTTGAGATTTACCAGGTTGATATGGATAGGAACTATACTCTTATTCTGGCGTAATAATCAGGGAACTTTGCTGCTGTACCATGGGTATATATAGTTCCTATCCATATCAGCTTGGAAAATCGCAACCTTTCATTTTCTGTTGGTCTTTGTACACAGTGTAACTACAGAAGAGTCAAGTTTTAAATAGGAAAAATATTGAAAACATTTGGTCATTTTTGAACGAGATGCTAATGGTCTAATTTCATTAATGTGATTACATAATGTGTGAGGTCAAGCTAGTGCAAGATGAGCATTTGTGGTTAAAAAGTTTGTACATTGTACATATTGTTTTCAGAAAATGACCAATTGTGTCACTAGAGAAGACCCTTATTCCTCAACTGGGATTGTGTATAGCCCTTTGAAGGTGCATTGAAACTGCAATTTGGACCTTCAACCCGTTGGGCACCATTGAAGTTCACTATATGGAAAAAAATCCTGGAATGTTTTCCTTAAAACATTTTCTTTGCAACTGAAGAAGGAAAGACATGAACATCTTGGATCACATGGGGGTGAGTAAATTACCAGTGAACTTCTCCTTTAAGCACTGAGGAGGCAAAACTAGTGTGGTTGAGAAGCCATTGTAATGGTCAAAGACAAATAATGGGCGGAGCACGGAGTGAAAACACTGGGATGTAAATATCAGAGCAGTTCACAGCTCATTTCCACTCACCTCTATATCTTCATAAACCGATCATTCTTGATCCTTAGCAAACATATTTTATATAAATGACTGTACATACACTGTGCATACAATGCAATGGGTGATTATAGGCAAACCCCAACAACAGACTAGAAAGGATTTACTGTTTGGTCTTGTACATTCCTGCAGCTCTAGCACACCTGATTCGATTCATTCTTGTTTGTAGTAGTGTGCGTGTGAGATTAGTAAGGCGCCTACAATGTGCCATACAGGGGGTCCTGCAGGAATGGATTGAGAAAGCTTGCTTTAAACCGACAGACGGATGGGGCACCTGGCCAGTGAAGATGAAGGTTTTCTCTTGCTGTGTTCACACTCTGGCAAAATGCCACTAATCACCAAACACCTCACTGAGGGTCAGAGGTGTAAATAGCTTTAGGATGTGCAAAAGACTTTATTACCGTGTGCGCCAAAAGACAGGACGTTATTTACAGTATTTACTTAAACTCAATACTTTCCATTGCAGGAACCTCAAAGATACTGTTACAGAGGCAATTATGGATCACACACCTTCAGTCTTCTGACTGAGAAATCTGACGCCTATACTGATGTCTGCTGAATAGGAGAAAGGACATATGTTATTGTCCTTTGCGTTATTGTTTAGCTTCAACATGGAAATCCTGTTGGTTTTAGGATATCTATTTCTACCATTCAAGAGTTTTGTGTTTTTTTTATGTTTTCAAATGCTCACCAAGGTTGCATTTATTACATTTATTACAAATGAGCAAAGAATATAAATTGTATTTGTTTTTAGAAAATGAAAGATCATTTTGCTAGATAAGCTCCTTATTCCTTGGCAGGGATTGTGTAGAGCCCTTTGAAGCTTTGGACCTTCAACCCACTGATCCCCATAGAAGTCCACTATATGGAGCACTCCTGGAGTGCTGTCCTCAAAAACCTTATTTTTATTTTTTTTTTCAACTTCAGAAAGAAAGACATAAACATCTTGGATAAATAGAGGTGAGTATTTATCAATAATTTTTTTATTCTGGATGTGAACTAATCCTTCCAATCCAAATCACAAGTATCAGGTTTATGCCTGATGTTTATTATCTGAAGTCTCCTGTTTTAGTGAATGAATCCTGCCATTGTAGCTTCAAGGCTGTCTGTGGGATCTGCATATAAGGATTTCTGGTGTTTCTGGAGGACAGCCCACCTAAAATTACTACAATGTCCTATTGTGGTTCTATTGTAGTGTAATAGTTTCCTTAGTGAATCAGCGATTGATTTATGCATCCTGCTCCTCTGGATTCTTCTAACAATAGATGTCTGGCACCTTACTGTTTGAAATATGAGAACATTCTAAGACATGGGTTCCTTGTAGATATAGAGCTCTTGTGTGCCAAAGGGTGAGATATTAGTGAAGCAAATGGTAAAATTCAAATTACAAAATACATTTCAACCCAAAAAGCTTGTGACATGTTTACCGGCTGGTTGCACTATGAGGCTTGTCTGTTTTAGAGAGACCACAGCTGCTTCCCAGCATTGTACAGAGATACAGCGTGTGGACAGACACCCAGCGCGCATGTAATGCACCATAGAGCTGTAACTGCAGGACAGTTCCCTTACAGGCTTTGTTTTTGGCTACATAATCACAAACAGGAAGTTGCTTTGGGCCAGTCACACAGAGGTACTTCCCCCTTTTGTTTGTTGGAGGTTGTGTGAAAGTTTGTGGTACAGACCCCATGTCGCCCCATTTCTCTTAATTCTCAACAATCTGTGTGTGCATCCTTGATCATTTAATGACCAAAATGTGAGGTCAACATTTTGATCTGTATATGTACGATAGAAATCTTTTCTGATTTTCAGATTTCCACCTGTCACCATGTTGAGTAAAAACTGGACCAACAGTAATTCGGAAGACTGGTTTTAACTGTTTATTGACTATGAATCCCATACATGGCTCAGATAAGTTTTTTAGATCAACCTGATTGCATGTAAAACCAGCCTAATATGATAAATTTGTTCAGACTGTCTGTTTTAATGCTAACATCAGGAGACAAGATGTGTATTATGTTACTGGTGAAGCTATGACATTAAAAATGTAGTTCATTCCTGAACTAAAAATTTCCTGATAATGTACTCACCCCTTTGTCATCCAAGATCATGTCTTTCTTTCTTCAGTCGAAAATAAATCAAGGTTTTTGAGGAAAACATTCCAGGATTTTTCTTCATATTTTGGACTTCAGCGGGGATCAACGGGTTAAAGG
This sequence comes from Cirrhinus molitorella, assembly GCA_033026305.1. Classification (NCBI taxonomy): domain Eukaryota; kingdom Metazoa; phylum Chordata; class Actinopteri; order Cypriniformes; family Cyprinidae; genus Cirrhinus; species Cirrhinus molitorella. The sequence goes on from CM065119.1 coordinate 33,816,394, forward strand.
TCCAAATTGTAGTTTCAATGCAGTTTCAAAGGGCTCTACATGATCCCAGCTGAGGAATAAGGGTCTTATCAAGCGAAATGACCTGTCATTTTCTAAAATAAATAAATAAATACATGTATATACTTTTTTTAGTTTAATGTTTTGTTTAATGTTTATTTTTTGTAAGGTAACTTACTATACAAAAAAATATATTATATGTTTTAGAAGACAATACAACACAATAAAACACAATAATTTAATGTGAAATATCTTAGCAAATGTTTGTAGAAGTAAAAAATTACCGTAACATTTATGAGAATTTACATTTAATGAGTATCTATACTGTATGTATACATGAAAATGATAAGTTTTTGTCTGTAAAAACTACAAATCACCATAGAGAAAGTTTCGTTTCCAGAATTCCCTGAGTGAAGCATCAAATTTGTTCAGATTTTCTTTTTAAAAGTTTCTTCCTGAACATGAAAGTTTACTTATTTTTCGTTATGTACATTGAACTGTTTTTGCTACTTTATTTGTTGGATATTTATTTGTAGGTTTTGACAATTTTGTTTCTTACAGACTATTATTGTCTTTTAATGATGGATTTGTTTCTTACAAACACAAATTTTACTTCACAAGATGTTAATTGATGGACTACAGTTGTGTGGATTACTTGTGGATTATTGTAATGTTTAATCATCTTTTATTCTGACGGCACCCATTCACTGCAGATAATCCATTGGTGATCTAATGTAATGCTAAATCTCTACAAATCAATAAAGATTCCTGAGGTTTATTAAATTATCAGCGAATTTTCATTTATGGGTTAACTGCTCTTCAAAATTCAGTAGAAAACCAGAAAATAGAAATGTACTGGTAATTTTCTTTCTATATCAGATTAACTCCAAAACCCTGACTCAGGTGTGTTTGATTAGAGAACTAACCCCACAGACAGGTAGACCTCCAGGAGCAGTGCGGAAATGACGAGTGCAGTAGCTCATGAAAATTAACATCACTCTTGTTCTGATGTCCAACTGAAACTAAAATATCTGCGTAACTATAAATTATAACAGAGAAAGAAGCAAAAGAAAATCACCCTGCTAGTCTTGAGAAGACAACATGAAATGTGGAATGCACACACACAGCCTTGTGTTTCTTAAAACTCAAAACAAGTGGTATGGTCCCATTTTATATTGGGTGTCTTTAAAGGGATAGTTCACCTAAAAATGGGAAAATTTTGTCATTAATTACTCACCCTCATGTCGTTCCAAAACGGTAAACCTTCGTTCATCTTCGGAACACAAATTAATATATTTCTGATTTGAGCTTTCTGACTCTGTGTAAACAGCAACACAACCACCACATTCAAGGCCCAGAAAGATAGTAAGGACATTGATAACAGTCCATGTGACATCAGTAGTGGTTTAACCATAATTTTATGAAGCTACAAGAATACTTTTTGTGCACCAAAAAAAAAAAAAAAAAAGTTTGCCCCAAAATTTAAATTTGCTGGAAATTTACACACTATCAGGGCATCCAAGGTATAGACGAGTTTGTTTTTTCATTGGAAACGATTTGGAGAAATTTAGCATTACATCACTCACTAATGGATCCTCTGAATGGGTGCCGTCAGAATGAAAATCCAAACAGCTCCATGTGATGTGGTATCCACAAGCAATCCTGACCAGTCCATCAACTACCATCTTATGAAGTAAAAAGCTGTGTGTTTTTAATAAACAAATCCATCATTAAGACGCTTTTACCTTCAAATGTTGCTTCTAGCTAAAATATACGTCTCACCCATAATATTGTCTTCTTCAATAAAAGGTTGTCTCGTCTGAATCTGAAGAGGAAAGATCAACAGATCAAGCACCATTTACAAGCAAAAATAGTCTAAAACAGTTTTAAAATATGTCAGTGGATTTTGCTGTGAGACAACAGTAGGTGATGGCCTTTTTCACTGATCAAGGATTATGGATCATACAATTATGCAATTGTATGAAGTTAAAATGCCTTAATGATGGATGCACTTTTCGCTTCACCAGACACTGGATTACTGGACTACAGATCAGAAATCAGAATCAGAAAGAGCTGTATTGCCAAGTATGCTTGCGCATACAAGGAATTTGTTTTTGTGATATTAGCTTCCACAGAGACAACAACAACACAGAGACAATAAAATAAGATGAGAATAAAAAATACACATATGTAAATATAAATAGACAAAAAATATAGAGAAAAATAAATTAAGAAATAAGTGATATGTACAGTGCTATAGAATAGAATAGAATAGAATAGAATAGAATAGAATAGAAAGAGATGCAGTGATGATGTATTAGGATGGAGGTGGTAACAAATAAATATAAGGTTATTGCACTTTTTTATTGCACAGTGGGGGGAACATTTAGCTGTTCATAAGGTGGATTGCTTGGGGGGGGGAAACTGTTCTTGTGCCTGGTTGTCCTGGTATTTGGGGCTCTGTAGCACTGGCCAGATGGCAAAAGTTCAAAGAGGGAATGACTTGGATGTGAGGGATCCAGGGTGATTTTCTGAGCTCTTTTCCTCACCCTGGATGTATACAGTTCTTCAAGGGTGGGCAGGGGAGCACCAATAATCCTCTCTGCAGTCCGAACCGTTCCCTGTAATCTGATGTCTGATATTGTAGCTTGAGACAAACCAGACAGTTATTGATGTGACTTGATAACAGTAGAACTGTTTCAGCAACTCCTGTGGTATAGGTTGTACTCCCTCAGCTGGCAAAGGAAGTACAACCTTTGTATTTACTTATGAATTATTACTGAGATGTTTTTAGCACCTGTCAGACTTTCATTGATTGCAAAGGATCTATTGATGAGCAAATGATGCAATGCCAAATTTTTCCAAAACTGTTCCGATGAATAAGCAAACCTAGTTACATCTAGGATGGCCTGAGGGTCACTGTTAAGTCAACAGTCTAATTATAGCTATAATTAGATCATTATTACATGCTTTTAAATGTAAGTACAATGTAAAAACAAACATAATAAAAGGATTGTACTGAATTAATTTAAATGTTAGTTATAGTAGTTAAAAGACATTTCATATATAACAATCCAGTTTACAATTATACCCGCATTCCTCATTATTTCTTTGAATTCCCTGAACATCGTTAGTGGTTTTAAATAATTTTAAAAGTGAATTAAGTGGTCAGTCTGATGTTTGTATGTCACTGAAGGATCACTGATCAGAGAGAACACATTGGCTCCATGCAGTCTGGAACTCTGGGTAAATAACTACAGTTCATTCATGGGAATGAAGCTTAAATAAAGTTCCACCGCTGGGACTGTGACACATGGCCCCATAACAGAGATGACATTAAAACGGCCCTATCTTTAGCTCCTTTTCCCTATTGACTTCAGCTGAATTTGATTTCACTGTAATTTATACAGTTTGACATACTGCTCTCTTTGTAGAAATAACAAATAACAGATGTCAACATACACAGTTGTCCATAAACTTTACTAACCCCTGTGTGTTATTATGCAGGATAATGTTACTGCAATTCAAATATTGTTGATGTTGTTCACTGTTTAGGTCACAGTTCTCTAGAGAAATTTAGGCAGGGAATATGAGGTGTTTAACAAATGTAACTGCTATGCTAGCCTAGCTAAATAGGATCAATCATACCTTGTTTTGTCATTGGTCCATGAGGAATCAGTGATGCAACTTCCGCTTCTTTCTTTTTCTTGAGACTGTTATCAGTCACTGTGGTGGGATCAAAGATGCCCGTGTCTCACTAGATGATAAGACTGATGTCATAGTTAAAAAAAAGCACAGCATACGTTAAAAGTTCCTGCTGAATTTTCTTTGAACTCTTCTCTGTTTACTTAAGCCCCTGTTATCTAATTCAGCCTTATCACACGTGAGCCACCTTTCTCAGATATTCCTATGGTGGTGCAGCTAAGCGTTTTCACAGGCTCCTCAAATGTCCATGAAGATTCTGGACAAAATATGTCAATTTTAGTTTTTGACACCATTCAGGCCTGTTCTTGTTCAGCCGGGGAGTGGTGTGAAGTCTTGTGAAGGAAATGTCGTTGAGATGGGAAACCACAAAGGAAAATCTTTAATAAAGAATGTGGGAGGGAGTGTGACTGTGAGAAAGGTGGATGGAGACAAAAGGCTAATTTACGTTTACTAATCCTGCACAATTATTCTGTTTTACAACATCTTCTATTCAGCGTGCATGTAAAGAGCCTCTGTTTGTGATTGTCTACCACTTTCTCAGTAAAATGGTCACATTCACCCTTAGGAAAAAAAAAAGGTTCATTAGGGTTCTTTACTTAACTACACAGAAATCTTAATGCCAAAAAAGTTGTATATAACACAAGAAAAGAGTGTTAGAGAATACTTTATAATAATAAATTAAATAATACTTTAGGTTCCAATAAACAATATCTTAATGTGCTATGCGTATGACTACCCTGAAATATTCTGTCACTGAAACAAAAAACACAAGTAAAATGAATGAAATTGTGTGACTTAAACTCACAAATGGAAGTTATAAAGTCAGATTTGTGAAATATAATCTCAAAATTGTGAGTTATATAGACAGAATTGTGAGATATAAACTCATGTGATATGAACATTGCTTGAATTCTGAGAAAACGAAGTCGCAATTCTCACCATAGAACACAATTTCTGAGTTATTAATTTACAAATGAACTCACAAATGGAAGTTATAAAGTCAGATTTGTGGGATATAAACTTGAGAAAAAAAGTCAAAATTGCAAGATACAAACATGCAATTCTGAGAAAAAAAGTCAGAATTTTGACTTTATTTCTCACATACAAACACAAAGTTCTCAGAAAAAGTTAGAATTGCTGGATAATCAAGCAATTGCAAGAAAAAGTCAGAATTGCACGATACTAACGTGCAATTCTGAGAAAAAAAAGTCAGAATTGAGAAAAAATTAAGAATTGGGTCCACAAACAAAAAAATTCTGAAATGCAAGTTATAAATTAATAGAGTTAAAATTCAAACTTTATTTCTCACAATTTTGCAAAAAAAAGTCAAAATTGTAAGATACAAACACGCAGTTCTGAGAAAAAATCAGAATTGGCTGTTTATATCTCACACTTCTGATATTATAGACTATTGATAGAATTGCAAGTTTTTTTTATCATACAGATCTGAGAAAAAAATCCAAATTGCCTGTTTATGTCTCTTATAACAATTCGGACTCTATTTCTCGCAATTGTGAATTTATCTCTTGCAATTATATTTCTTGTAATTTCAAGTTATCTTGCAATTCTGACTTTATTTCTTACAACTGCGAGTTTTTATCATGCAGTTCTGACTTTATTTCTCACAATTGCGAGTTTATTCTGACTTATTCTATATTTCAAGTTATCTCATAATTCTGAGTTTTTCTCATGTTTTCTCGCAATTGCAAGAAAAAAAAGTCTGAATTGTGAGATACTAACGCACAATTTAGACAAAAAGTCAGAATTGTGAGACTAGCGCACAATTTACTGAAAAAAAGTCAGAATTGCGCAATATGAAAACAATTGGCAGAAAAAAAATTTGAGTTGGGTGCACAAACACGATTCTGATAAAAAATAGTCAGAAATGCGAGTTATAAATTGCGCGTTATAGAGTCAGAATTCAAACTTTATTTCTCACAACTGCGCGAAAAAAGTAAAAATTGCGAGATACAAACTGAGAAAAAATCAGAATTGGCTGTTAATATCTTGCACTTCTGATATTATTTCTCACAATTGCAAGTGTTTATCATGCAGTTCTGAGAAAAAAAGTCCAAATTGCCTGTTTATGTCTCACAATTCTGACTCTATTTCTCGCAATTGTGAATTCATCTCTTATCTCTCGCAATTTCTAGTTATTTTGTGATTCTGACTTTATTTCTTACAAATGCGAGTTTTTATCATGCAATTCTGAGAAAAAACTCAAATTGCCTGTTTTGCAATTCTGACTTCATGTCTCACAAGTGCAAGTTTATATCTCGCAGTTCTGACGATTTCTCGTGATTTTGAGTTATCTCGTAATTCTGACTTTTTCTCAAGTTTTCTCGCAATTACAAAAAAAAAAGTCAGAATTCTGAGATATGCACAATTTTGAGAAAAAAGTCAGAATTGCGAGATATAAACACAATTGGCAGAAAAAAAGTTAAGAATTGGGTGCACAAACACAATTCTGAGAAAAAAAAGTCAGAAATGCGATTATAAATTGCATGTTGGAGTCAGAATTCAAACTTTATTTCTCACAATTGCGCGATACAAACACGCAATTCTGAGAAAAAATCTGAATTGGCTGCTTATATCTTGCACTTCTGATATTATTTCTCACAATTTTTTTCATGCAGTTCTAAGAAAAAAAGTCAAAATTGACAGTTTATATCTCACAATTCTGACTCTATATCTCGCAATTGCGAGTTTATCTCTCGCAATTATTTTTCTCGCAATTTCGAGTTATCTCGGAATTCTGAATTTATTTCTTACAATTACGAGTTTATATCACCCTCTGACAATTTCGAGTTTGTATCTCACAATTCTAACTTTATTACTTGCAATCGCATGTTTATATTTCCCATTTCAGACTTTTTTTCTGGCAACTGAGAGTTTATATCCCACAAGTAATAGCGAGAAAACTTTAAGAAAAAGTCATAATTGCGGGATATAAACTCGCAATTGGCAGAAAAAAAGTCCGAATTTGGTGTGCAAACACACAAAAAAGTCAGAATTATGCATTAGAGTCAAAATTTAGCCTTTTTTCTATTTCTATTAAGAGTTTATATCGCAAATCACAATTCTGATTTCATTACATTCATTACTGAATTGTGTTTATATCACCCAATTCAGAGAAAAAAGTCAGAATTACGGGATATATAAACTCATAATTCTGAGAAAAAAGTCAGAACTGCGAGATACAAACGCAATTCTGAGAAAAATATCTGAATTGTGAATTTTATTTAGTGGCCGTAATGGGCTTCCATAATAAAAAACAAAAAATGTCAAACAAAAAAAAGGAAACAAAGTGAAGATTCAGATTATGCACTATTTCTTATTCATTATCAAATATGTAAATTAGTGACATTGATCATGTGATTCTTGTTTTCTTCAGATGTTCTTCTATTGAAGCACAAGATGCATTTTGGATCATTTCAGATCATACTGGAGAACATGATCATCATGTTTAGACACAAATCTGTGGACTTCATGCAGTAAATGAAACTAAGACATTATGCAATTGTGGATTTTTTTAGTTCAACTTTCCACTCAGATTCTTATGCTGATAACACAATGTGTAATAGGACAAAACCTAATGCTAAATAAAACATTTTCGGTTTCTTTAGTTTGAGGCACTTTTAAACCCCATTATATCAGAAAGGGGTTTAATAGAGAATTCCTAACGCGTGACATTTCAGCACCTTTAGGTTCACATATAGTATCTTAATGACGTGAGCATAATTTTAATGACATGGCTGATAGACAGAGGGAAACGACACCTGCATCAGCTCCCAGCAGGATCACTAACCCGAACAAAACAAACAAACAAAGTGTTTCTGTTAGAGCTGCTTTCTATTTGCTGACTTAGCTGTGAATGTGTGTGTGTCTCTTTGTAAATTGCTCTCAGATTTGCCTCACCTGTCACCTGCCCACATACACCATCACAGCAAACGGCTTGCCTGTGAAACAAAGAAAGCAAGTTAGAGGCAGCGAACAGTGTTTATTATCCAACCTGATATCTCTTTTCCCAGCTTAGTTCAACTAGTTCTGCAACCAAGCCAAATTCCTCTAGAGCCTGGGAACTAAGAGGCATTAGCGGAAAATGACAACTAGCCAACCTTTCTATTTACAGTAAACATCTAGAAGCCCGGAGATGTCTTTTCTGTGAATGTGTGTTGTGGTTTTTAAAAGTCAAGAGATAATGTCAAACAATATGTAAATCTCTGTTTGTTGTTCAAAACGGTCTCTTCGGAACAGACCTTGTGAAATGCAAATTCATGCAGAAAAAAATGTACCAGAGAACTTTCTCTCTGCCTTATGCTGCATCAGGTTTTCTATGAAATGCCAGTGGTGTTTCTGAATGTTAATAAAATTGTGATCATTTTAGCTTGTGATCAGTAACTACACAAGTTTTCATAATGTTTATTGTGTCTTCTGCGCATGTAGAGTTAAAAGGCCCATGGAAGGATATTTTGTTAGATGACAGCATCTGTGGAAGCTTGGGATAAAAGCACAGGCTAATCCATGCATGTGTTTGCTGACAGATAAGGGTGCTTGTGCGTGGAGGGCCATGTGTTCAACTTCATTTTAAGGCCCTTGAGGAACAGCCTTGACAGGCTGAGAGAGATTGTTGTGGCCTTAGATGGACATCCAGTTGTTGACTTTAACATATGAGAGACAGGTGAGCAGGGATTGAACTGAGGGTATAGTGCAGTCACTTAAAGTCAAGCTTCTTTCTATGGAGTAATAAAAAGAGTATCAGATGTTTACGACAAGATCATTTTAGCCACACATAAAATAGAGACATGAACAGGGTAATTCAGTTACTTATTTTAGTTATTTTTACTAATTTATTAATCAGTTAATCAAATCTTGGCGTGACAGACTACAGTGGAGAGCTCTGGATCTTGTATTCTTGTAGGCTGATTTCCTGCTTGTTGTTGTTCACCGGATGAATTGTTTCTGAATAAGCATATTGTTCTCTTCAATGATAAGCTGGAAGTGGGTTGACTATAGTGCACTGACATTTAAATTTTAAATCTAAGACTGATGTTTTCCATCAATTGACTGTATCTGTCCAAAAGGAAGTCACAAAGGATGTCTGGGAAGTACAATATGAGGAAAATTAATTCATACAAAATTGCATGATACACTAGTCATGAATAAAACTAAAGGCAGGAACTGAAGGGTCATATTTCTGGTAAAAGCTTTAAGCACTTTGTCCTCAAAGATGTGTTAACCATTGTTAACATTGTCTACTAATTTGAGGGCACAGTGTCTCCTAAAGGCATTTGTTGTGGTGGAATCCACTGCCTGCTCTCTTTAACCTTTTACTTTGAAACCCAAGATGCATCAAGAATGTGTTCATTGTTAATTTAATTTGTACTGTTATGTTCAATTCCCTTAGAAGGATGTCTGTCTGGTAGCAGTTTAGGGATGTCTCACTCCAAGGACAGGAATATGGACACTTTAAAGGTGACTTTGTTTTCGTTCACAATGGATGGCAGTTTTTCACAATTCACATTTTTTTCTGTGTTGATGTATTTCAGATTTAAATAGGAAGTCAGGGCAGGATATATATCGGCCTCATCCTTTTTTATTGAGTTTTAGTGAGTTTTATGTCACTTCCTGGCAAACCCATGATTTGGTACTTCTTATTGCTTCACTGAAAAAACATAAAAATAAAATCAGGTCACAAAATCCAATGTTGGCTTTGATCTGGATCAAATTGTCAGTTTGTGTTGTTCAAAACTTTTTAGTAAGATTGGGATACATTTGATACAAAAGAAATAAATAAATTACAATTATAATGATTTCAGCATAAAGGTGGTTTTCAGGAACAAAAATATAATACAGTTTTTAAACTGTTTAAAAAAGAACAACAAACATACACAAACGTTATATAAACAGTATACCGTTAAAGTCAAAAGTTTACATCCCCCTTTCAGAATCTGCAAAATGTTAATTATTTTACCAAAATAAGAGGGATCATACAAAATGCACATTATTTTTTATTTAGTAGTGACCTGAATAAAATATTTCACATGAAAGAAGTTTACATATAGTCCACAAGAGAAAATAATAGTTGAATTTATAAAAATGACTCAAAAGTTTACATACACTTGATTCTTAATACTGTGTTGTTACCTGAATGATAGTTGTTCATGTTTGTCCTCTTCAGAAAAATCATTCAGGTTCCACAAATTCTTTGTTTTTTCAGCATTTTCATGTATTTGAACCCTTTCCAACAATGACAGTATCATTTTGAGATCCATCTTTTTACACTGATTACAACTGAGAGACTCATGTGCAACTATTACAGAAGATTCAAATGCTCACTGGTGCTCCAGAAGAAAAAAAAAACGATGCATTAAGAGCCAGGGGTGAAAACTTTTGAACAAAATGAGAGGGTGTGTACATTTTTCATATTTTGCTTACATTTTTCGTATTTTTTTCATTTAGTACTGCACCTTCACAGGCTACAGAAGATAATTACATGTTCCCCGGAAGACAAAATAAGTAAAATGTACCCTGATCTTCAAATTCCAAAAGTTTTTGCCCCCGGCTCTTACTGCATCGGTTTTCCATCTGAAGCATCAGTAAGTGTTTGAACCTTCTGTAATATTTGCATATGAGTCCCTCAGTACTCATTGTAAAAGATGGATCTCATCTTTTACAATGAGTCCCTCAGTACTCAGTGTAAAAAGATGGATCTCAAAATCATACAGTCATTGTTGAAAAGGGTTTAAATACACAAAAATGCTAAAACACCAAAGAATCTGTGGGACCTGAAGGACTATTCTGAACAACAGCTGGCAGTTTAACTGTTTAGGACAAACAAGGGATTTATAAAAAAAATAAATAAAAAAAAGGATCATTCAGGCAACAACACAGTATTAGGAATCAAGTAAATGTAAACTTTTGAACAGGGTCATTTTTTATAAATTCAATTATTATTTTTTCTTTTGGACTATATGTAAATGTCTTTTATGTGAAATATCTTATTCAGGTCAGAACTAAATAAAAAACAACATGCATTTTGTATGACTCCTGTTATTTTGGCAAAATAATTCACATTTTGTATGTAAACTTTTGACTTCAACTGTATATAGGCATTAGACAGGTTGATATTAGGCTACCTCTCTAAGCCTTTCAATAGCCTATGGTAAAGTAGAACAGAGCTTTTGGTGCCATAAAATAATCCTCAAACAGCTTTCAGTATCAAACAAAATTAGTATATTTAAATTAAGTGTTATCACTGTTTGTAAACTACATTGGCACAATCATCAGAGATGACCCAGTCAAAAGTAGTTATATGTGAGTGAACGCAAAGTTTTGTGTGTGAATGCAATGCAAAACTTTTCTGAGAGAATACAAACTGAGAGAAACTTTTCTGAGAGAATATATTTATTTTTTCCCCCCATCTCATATTTTTTCCATCACCATGTCCCTTTAGGGACTCTGTAAAGCACTAGTGATCCAGATGTGGTATCTGGATCATTGTGATCCAATCAAATTTTGCTTTGAGAAACCGCCAGAAAAGTAAAATAGATTATTTGATCCTGGATAGCAAAACATGGGATTTCATTCTGATCCAGATTAAGCTTTTTGAGCAACTGACCCTAGATTTAAATTTAATATTAATCAAAAATGTTTATTTTCCCAAAGACTAGTAAAAATGTTATTTATTTTAAAAACATACATTAGTATATTTTCTTTAGACATAAGCCAAAATGTAGGTCAATATAATGTGATTTTCCACTTTTTCTTAATATTTTTCTGATACTCACTACTTTATCTGACTAATTAAAAAAAAAAGATCTGAAACATAAATAAGGACCTGAAAAATCAATCTGAGAAAGAAATATAAATATAGTGGAAGATTTCTGAGAAATGTAGTCTGCAAATAGAAAAGAACAAATTCCGCTCTTCCGGAAAGAGAAGTGGGTAATGTAAATGTAAAAGTGAAAGAAAAGTGAAAGAGAACTATAGAGGAAGCATAAAAGCATAAACAACACGTTTTAAGAGTTTTTGGTTGAGTGATGTATGTATTTTGCATGACTTTTATTAAAATCATGTTCCAAAAATGTATGTTATTTTCTATTTGTTTAATATATATATATATATATATATATATATATATATTTTTTTTTTTTTAGAAGTTACAATAATGAAACATAATAATAAATAATTAATGAAACCTAAAATAATAATACAATAAAACCTACTAGTTATTTAATTTTATTTGCCAACGGCTTTTTTTACTATGGCGAGTGTTAATTTTGGACCCTGCATATATATTTACCCTTCCATTTACCTGATCAATTGCAGGAAGAGAAATGTGACAAGGAACTGAAGAGCATTAAGTGGAAGTTGTCATTGTATTCAACAGGATGTCGGTTTTCTTTGTCCAGGTGTTGACACTAGTCATTAAAACGGAGCAATTTACAAACCAATTTTCACCTGTAGTCCTCAGGACTGTGAGAGAATCACCACTGCCCCGCTGCAACCCTTGTTTTTCTCATGACCATTTTTCACTTCACAGCCTCAAATAAATGTTTATAAAATAACCATCGTGGGGGTAGAGGGTGGGAAAGAGAGAGCAGACAAGGGAAAAGGAGGAGCGACGGATAGTGAGAGAGAGAGGAGTGAGTGATGTAAGAATGGCATAAAGCAATGCGAAGGCAGAGACAGGAAAACTGAGAGAGAGAGAAACATGTTGAATTAGTGCGGGTGGGAGGGACAGCGCAGGGTCCCAGACCACAGGGAGGATGGAGGTTCCCATGCCCTGGGGGCCTCTTGAGAGCAGCGATGGCAGATGTGACTTCTGGGTCTCCATCCTGGAAGGACCACTATGGAAAAGACATTATCCATCAAGCACAGGTCCAAAAAAATCAGCAGTTAAAATCTACACACATATAGACAAAAGTCCTGTTATCATCTCAGAGCATAAACATACCATAAAAAACCCATCTATGTTTAGCACCCACAATTCTGGGAATTTGGAGAGATTTAGGGTGGGAAAAAACATGTAAAGGTGAAAAGTTCAGGTTAAGAGTATCAAGGGTTCGGAGCCAAAAGGGCATAAGAGCAAATGTGTTTTGATACACTTATGCCCAGTTGACTCCAAACCATTGAAATGATTTCATGCTTTATCAAATTTATGATCAAATGAATATCCATGGAGTGAGTCTATGAAAACAAAAGTACTTTATGCTCAGCTTAACATTGCATATGCAACACCCATAGCAATCCACAACAGATCTGGTCAGTATTGACTTGCTCAGACATGTTTCTCCATCTGACGTTTTACATGCTGCTCTAACAGTGTGATGCAGAAAAGGAATTTAAAATTCCAAATATGTATGGCCTACTTTATTCAATGAAACACAAAAGGAGAAATTTAGAAGAATGTCCAGGCTGCTCTTATCATACAATACAGGGTTTGCATTTACATTACGATACCCGGATGCTCGCCATATTGGCGATACTCTGAGGTAAACAACAGCATGGATTGCACGGTTCATGTACTACTGAATACGTTGTTCTGCTAATTTATGCTGTCTAAACCATAGAAAAAATGTGTGGAAGCTGCTAAATCATATAGAGAAGGACTTAGTAAGCAGGAAAGAGCACAATATTTTGACAAACTAAAGTTCATAAGTGGTAAAGATATGTACAAGCAGTTTTAAATAAGATATTAGCCTAATATTTCACCTACCTGACTGGAAATGATCAGAACAAACACAAATGTTGTCAAAATTCTTGCCATGGAAATCCTGGTTCAGTTTGGCCAACCACAAACGCCTTTTGTTCCTTTTTAATTTGTTATAACTTTTGTCAGTTTATAGTACTCTAAATGTTTTTCCCAGTCTAAACGATTAGTACTGCTCAAAACATGTCAATAATTGACCACTTTTCAAGGAAAAGCACATAAAAGAGTAATTTTAAACATCAAATTCTGACTTGAATTATCTAATTAATTCTTTACTGAGGTGAATATCTAATGAAAGTGAAAAAGAAAAAAAAAATTTTAATTAATAATTAAATTTATATATTATATAATCTAATAATTATAATTATCAGATTACTCGATTAATCATCAGAATAATCCTCAATTACCTAAATAATCGTTAGTAACAGCCCTGCTGTCAAGCTTCAAAAGAAGAAAAATGCACTAAAAATACAATAAAAGTATTCTGTATGATTTGTACACTAAGTCTTATGATAGCTTTGTGTTAGATATAGATCTAAGTTTCTACATTTCTTGCAAGGTCGGTTTTAAATCTCATGTAAACATTTAAATTTGCAACATCTAGGGGTGTGACGAGACACTTATCCCACGAGACGAGACAAGACACGAGACTGGGTTCACGAGAACGAGACGAGACAAGATTTTTAAACTTTTTAAAAGAAATCCTCAATAATGAAATATATAGGCAAAATTGTATTTTATGCAACTGAAAACACAAAAATATAGGTGCATTTTGATATGAACTTGTACTTTATGAAATTAAACTTCTATTTTAATTAATTATATGCAGTAATAAACATGTAATAAACTAATGCTACATGATTCTGGATAAATTAAAAACTTTTTTTAATTAGAGATTACGATTCTCATGATTCTGAAGAAAAAAAGATTAGAAATCTAAACAAAATAACATAACTTACTAGTGATTCTGACACGTTCATTGCTTTAGTGTTTTTTTTATATATATATATTCAATCTAATTAATTTTCGCAATTAATAAAGACTTAATTTACTATTGGAATCTCCTGAATGAATGATTCGATGATAAATGCGTTTTTAAACGTCCAGATGTCGCCACCTCCTGGCAGAAGAGGATAAGCCTTTTAGAATACATACACGTGTTTATATCAAGCGGCAACCTCCCGCTCTCGCTCTTGAAACAATACGGAAGTGACTGAAGCTGCAGTTCATGGGCTGGCCGCTTGAGGCTGGCTCCAAAAGGGAGCAAATCCCCATAGACTCTCGTGTTAAAATGTTCAACTTTATAACAGATAAAAACATGTTTACAGCCTGGTACAAAAAGTGGTTTTGGTTTTTACAGCTAGTTTTGCCCTTCATGACAACTCTGAGGGAGGTGAATTTTTTTCTAACTCACCAGTTTAAATTATATTAAGCATTAAAATTCTGCATAATTAAGGGCGTGGTCACTCAGTGGCAGGTGTCAGGCAGCCGTCACATTACCTCAGCTTATTCCAGCAGTTGAACTTGGCATCTCACCCGTGTTATTTCTTAGGGTGTTACTTTATCAGGATTTTAATAAATTTAAAAATATGACATCTTAGCTCCACCCACATCCCGCCTCTTTGTCCATTTTCTATTTTCCTGGAGCGACACGCGGTGACGCGTTTCCAAAATGGCGACGACAGGCCACTGACACTACTCCATGTTTTGAAACTTTGAAGATACTTTCATTTTGATCGCTATTATAGACATTAAGTCTTTGTACCCAAACTATAAACTTTTATTCTTGTACTTCTGTTATTTAAATGTCTGTAACACAGAAATAATGATCATTATGTGGCTAAAAGACAGGAATAAGATTGACTTGGTGTTTGAACAGAGATTGTGATCTTTTTACTATTAATTGTGCAGCTCTAATGTAAACACTGCACGTACTATCACGTTCTGGTGCCACGAGATCTCGTCACATCCCTAGTAACATCATAGAATGGCATGTGAAATAATAATGTTTAACTTAACTGATTTTTACTGAAATAATTACTTAAATAAAATTTTATTTGCCATTGTGTGCCATCATATTATTATATTATATATTATAATGTAACTTATGGAAATTAGCAGCAGGAACATTTTGTGAAACATCTTATTTTGTGTTCAACAAAACACAAATAAGTCATAAGGGATTGGAATGACATGAGTAATTTGATTTTTGAGCGCACTATTAATTTCAATTTTAAGGGAAGAGAGAGTGACAGATGGAACAAGAGGGAGAAAAGTTTTCCAAGAAGCTGTCAGCATAAAGCAGCTGTGTAGAAAAGACCTTTATCTTCTAATGCACTGTATTACAGAGTCCTCGGAAAATGCTTCATTCCTACGAGGGTGGATGAAAAAGATTTGGAGCGACTATTTCTTTAAATAGATTATAGTGTGAGCAGTCACACATCTTTAGCCATCACATTTCCTTTGAAGCCTTAGAGAAGCTGTCGACAGTCATCAAACACTATCAGACCGCATGTCTGCTGAGATGCCAGGCCAATCCGAGGCCTTAAGATGTATATCCATAGGCGATGGGCTGCTTGACACACACAGTGATTGAGTAATAAACCTCTGAAGTGTGTCACTGAACTTTGACTGTGTGGAGGCTATGAGAATGTCAGAAACACTGCAACCAAGACATTTTCCATGGTGTCATAGGAAGCAGACCCTGGAGCTGAAAGATAGTGTGGAAAGGGTGGACTTGGGAGTTCAAAAATGTTTGTGAGAAAGTAGGGAAAAAAAGGAAATGGAGTGTGTGTTTGAGGTTTATTTACAAAACATTACTTAAAAGTCTTACACGTTTGGAAGAACATGAAGGTGAGTAATTAATGACAGAATTTTCATTTTTGGGTGAACTAACACTAAAACACTTGCAGGTAGCATTGAAGTCGGTCAGTTTAGTTTAAAGCCTACTGGGCCTTAGTAATCACAATCTTTTGTGATATTTTGAAGCATCTGACAGATATAAATTCATAAATGCTTGAAATCAACTGCAAACAAAAAGAAAAAAAAATCATTTGTGACCAGTGTTAAGTTTAAAAGTTCTGTCAGGACCACTGTCATCAAAGATAACTTACAATTAGCATATACAGTCATGGTCAAAAGTTTTGGCAGTGACATAAATTTTGTGTTTTGCAAAGTTTAGTACTTCAGCATTAGTATTTTCCACATGTTTCTGTGGTATACTGAAAAACAATGATAAGCATATTATAAGTTTTAAAGGATTTTATTGGCAAAAAAATTATAATGAGTCAATATTTACAGTGTTGACCCTTGTTCATAACCTTTGTAATTCCCTCTGTCATGCTGGATATAAGCTTCTACGTCAAATCCTGCCTGATGGCGATCCATTCTTGCCATATTAGTTCTCGGAGTTGACCACAATTTGTGGGCTTCTGCTTGTCCACTCGCCTTTTGAGGACTGACCACAGGTTCTCAATGGGGTTGAGATCCGGGGAGTTGCCTGGCCTAGGATCCAAAATTTCAATGTCATGATCTTCGAGCCACTTCTTTATCACTCTTGCATTGTGACATGGTGCTCCATCATGCTGAAAAATGCACAGATCATTACCAAATTGCTCATGGATTGTTGGAAGAAGTTGCTCTTGCAGGACATTTTGGTACCATTCTTTATTCATGGCAGTGTTTTTTGGCAGAATTATGAGAGAGCCCCTCAGGATGCTTCACTGTTGGCACGATGCAGGACTCATGGTAGTGTTCACCTTTTCTTCTCCGGACAATCGATTTTCCAGATGTCCCAAACAGTCGGAAGGGAGCTTCCTCAAAGTAAATATCTTTGCGCCAGTCTTCTGTTGTCCAAGCCTTGTACTTCCTGCAGAATTTTAGTCTGTCTTGATGTTTTTCTTGGAGAGAAGTGGCTTTTTTGCTGCCCTTCTTGACACCAGTCCATTGTCCAAAAGTCTTGGCCTCACTGTGCGTGCAGATGCTCTCAAACCCACCTGTTACCATTCTTGAACAAGCTCTGCACTGGTTGTGGCACGATTCCGTAACTGACTCCTCAGGAGGAGACGGTCCTTGCTGGACA
The DNA here is from genome assembly GCA_033026305.1 of Cirrhinus molitorella. Classification (NCBI taxonomy): domain Eukaryota; kingdom Metazoa; phylum Chordata; class Actinopteri; order Cypriniformes; family Cyprinidae; genus Cirrhinus; species Cirrhinus molitorella. Next base: position 33,833,892 of record CM065119.1, read on the forward strand.
CTCTGGGACATCCTGAAGACTTCTTCTCTGCAGTTGAACCTCTTTCCTTAAAGTTTTTGGTGATCCGGTAAATGGTTCTTTCAGGTGCAATATTCTTTGTAGCAATTTCCTTGCATGTGAGGCCATTTTGATGCAAAGCGATGATGGCTGCTCACGTTTCTTTGGAGGTAACCATTGCTGACAAGAACATAATGATTGGAAGCACTTCTTCCCTTCTTTTATAGCAATCAGTCTGCTGTTACAATCTAATTGGCATGATAGTGATTTCACTAGTGCTCATTCACATTTTCACAAGTGCTGCTGATATTAGTCCATTGTTGTTAGCAGATCAAAAAACAGTGAAATTGTTTTTTTTTTGTGCAAAAATAATTTTTTTGACCAATGAAGCTTATAGCAATTATATAAAATGCATCTGATCACTCTACACAATAATCTAGAAACAATGTGAATGAACACCACAACAGCTTAAGCAGAAACCTTTCAAAACACAAAATTTATGTCACTGCCAAAACTTTTGGCCATGGGTTAGTATTTTAGGTTGGGGGTATGGTTCTGTTCTGGGCAAACACTCCCTGACCATCCATGCAGCCTAGCATCGATAGGAGCAGGGAGAGCATGAATAACTCCCCTAAACAGAACAGAACCAACATCACTGATTAATTGATGATTAGCTCCTGAGCAAAGCGCTAGCTGCTGAATCATGACTGAATGGACCTTATAAAGGGAATTATGATTGGCGTCATATTCCTATAAGTAGACGTGGATCAGCTGCTCATCAGCTGATGCGAGCTTGACTAACGTGACCTGCCAGAACTAATGCTGTGCTCCATTAATGCATTACAACATTGTGTTACTTTCTAAAAAAGTAACTAATTATGTTACTTAGCTACTTTTTATGGAAAGTAATGCGTTACTGTTACAAAACGGGACGTGGACAGGTGGATCCACGTGCAAGCTTTTATTAATAATCGTGGTCAACAAGCAGGGTCAGGCAGGAACAAACATGGACAACGTAGAACAAAACAAAGAAGCGCCAGAATCCGAGCATGAAGGTCTGGGGCCGGCAGCGAGCAGAATAATCCAAGGGCAGGCAAGGGGTCGAGAGGCGGGAGGAGGAGACTCAGGAAACCAGGGAACAAACAAACAAGCAACGGGAAAACAAACACGGGAAAACGCTCGGAATTGACAGAAACTGAACAAGACTTCACCAACCCCCGGATCCAGCAGCTTTTCCCTCCCCCAGCTCAGCCATGGACCCCTTTGACCATCTATTACTGTGCAAACAAAGAGGTATGCCCATTAAGGATTATGTTTGGAGGTTTTGCGGTCTCATGTACCAGGACTACTTTATGGACATTTTCCACAATGGTCTCGATGAGCCCCTCAAATCTAGGGTGCGACTTGAAGCTCCATGCACGTTTTACTGACTATGTGGATTATGCATTGTGGTTTGGGGACTCATCATCGGCAGTAATGGCGGGCGTGCCGAAACGCGCTCTCAAAATGGCGGCCGCGCCGGCGCACGATTGCAAAATGGCGGCCGCGTCGGCGCGCGTTCGCAAAATGGCGGCTGCGCCTGTGCACGATCACAAAATGGCGGCCGCACCGGCGTACAAGAACATGAAGGCTGAATTTTCCTCCAGTGATAGCTTTCTCCACGGACTGACTGTCAGCATGGATGACCTCCCACCGCTGCTAGCACCAAGAGGTCTGCACCCGACAAGATGGCCGCTCTTCCAGAGTCAGTACCTGTCATGGCCGTCCATCCTGAGTCACGCCCAGCCGTTGTTCCAGTGTCAAGTCCAGTGGCAGCTGTTGTTCCAAGTCAAGTTACAGCCATTGTTCCAAAGCCAAGTCAAGAGTCAAGTCTATCCACAACTGCCAATCCAATGTCAAGTCCAGTCCCAGCCCTTACTCCACAGTCAAGTCAAGTCTCTTATGTCACCACAACACTCGACCGGTTGGAGAACATCCTAGCAGCACTCCGCGAATTACAACAAGCCGCAGCAGTCCCCTCAGACCCAAGTCAAGTTACAACTGTTTCTCCAGAGCCAAGTAAATTCACAGCAGTTCCTTCAGTGCCAAGTCAAGTCACAGCCGTTTCCCCAGTGCCAAGTCAAGTCACAGTTCTCCCTCCAGAGCCAAGTAAAGTCGCAGCAGTTCCCTCAAAGCCAAGTCAAGTCACAGCAGTTCCCTCAAAGCCAAGTCAAGTCACTGCTGTTCTTCCAGAGTCAAGCCAAGTCGTCGCAGTCGCTTCTCCAGAGCCAAGTGATGTTGTAATTGCCACTCCAGAGTCAAGCGTCATCGTCACAGCTGCTCCTTCCTCAGAGTCAAGCCCCGTCGCAGCTGCTCCGCCTCCAGAGTCAAGTCCCATCGCAGCTGCTCCTCCAGACTCAAGCCTCATCGCCGCTGTCTCCCTTTGTTTCCTGGTTCCCGTGATTGTTCTCCGCCTGCCTTTTGACCCTCGCCTGTTCTTTGTTTTTCCGATTGTTTGCCTGTGCCCCTTGTGACTCTCTGCCTGGACTGACCACGATTTGGATTACCTGTGTTGTACCTGTCTGCTGTTATTGATCCCGCCTGTCGACCACGATTTTAAATAAAGTCTTGCATATGGATCCCCCCGTCTCAGCTCAGTTTGTAACAGTTACGTTACTTTTGCATTACTTTTTAAGTCTGGGCAGGGCTTGCTTGATTGTTTTTAATATAAAAAAAAAAAATTTTAGCAAATGTAAAAGCCCTTACACACCAAAAAGTGAAACAAATAAGGAAAATAAATTAATGTCTCTGTATAGTGGAACGCAGGAGAAGAAGGTTCAACACTCTTCAGCAAAAAAAAAAACAAAAAAAAACAATGAGGCACAAATGTTAGTTTATCTAAAGATCTAAAGTCATTTTTGTGTATTAGTAAGGTTGTAGTAACTGTATCAGTTCAGCAGACATTGGTTAATAAAATGGGATTAAACACATAAAGGCTATTTGTGACCCAAATTTATACATTTTTATATTTATACATTATCTGAAAACTGAATAAATAAGCTTTCCATTGCTGTATGTTAGGATATGACCATATTTGGCTGAGATACAACTATTTGAAAATCCGGAATCTGATGGGGGGAAAATCACAATATTGAGAAAATTGCTTTTAAATTTGTCCACATAAAGTTCTTAGCAATGCATATTACTAATCAGAAATTAAGTTTGATTTGTTTATGGTAGGAAATGTACAAAATATCTTCATGGAACATGATCTTTACTTAATATCCTAAGGATGTTTGGCATAAAATAAAAATCTATAATTTTGACCCAACTATTGCAGATTTGTATCATACTGTAAGTTTGCATTTGACTGTTTTAATTAATTTTGAGGAATACTGAATCTGTTTATTTTTATTTAGTTTTTTTTTTGCAAGTGAGATGAATTATTGCATGTTCACATTTGGTCATAAACTACAGTAACATCACATTTACACAGCTCACACAACACCTGGGGACAGGAGAGCTGTCAGTCAATAAATGGGAAAAAGTAACTTCATTAAACTTCGTAAATTAAAAAGTAATGCGTTACTTTACTAGTTACTTGAAAAAAGTAATCTAATTACGTAACTCATGTTACTTGTAATACGTTACCCTCAAAACTGGTTGTGACTGATATGCAGCGGTTATTGTTGTAGCCTTCTGTGAATTATTGAATAAACTCTTAAGCTTCCATTACAGTGTCACCTTTCAGCCTGTTGTCCCTTTCCTCTTTTTATGTGCTAGACATCAGACCTTGAGTGAAGAGCTCAAAGAGATTTACAATGTATAGTCAAACAAACAAAAAAAGCGTAACCACTCGAATTCACAAGATGCCTTTGAAATAAATATGGTTTTAGCAAGTGTTTAGCAGGTAAGAACTGTGGCCTGTGGTCTTCTGGGAGGGAATTAGTTTCCATTCTCTGTAAATCCCGCTGGGAAAAAAGCAACAACACGTCTGAAATAAGAGGAAGTCACTTGAGGTTTCATTCTTCCTCAGACAAGCCATCTATGACTTTGGAGAAGAAAATTTGGGGCACATACAAGTTGTAAATGGTTTATCAAAGGGCAAGTTACACGCTGCAATCTGACGCTATTGTCTTTTGGCAAAACAGGATCGTTGGGCAAAGCTCACAGAAACAAAGAGACTTCCACTAGACCTCCATCCTTTAGTAAACCAGTGAGATTGAGTTTCCTTGATTTTACTCCACCCCGCTGATAGGAGAGACAGAAGCTGATTTTTAGCTACAGCTACATGATTTTTTATGGATTGTGTAATTGGCTCAAAGTGTTCTATGTTCTTATGAGCAAAGATGTCATATATATCAAATCGTGTACTTCATTGAGACAAATGTGAATGCTAATGGATAACTTCCTCTGGGTATTACAGACCTCATTCGCTGCTCCTGAGGACAGACACTGGCTAAAGTTGATGGTTGCAGCACTGCACCCTACTGGAGAACAACTTGTCCGTTCATAGACAGCTAAACCTTAGGAGTGAGGAAAAGAAGCCCATGTGATGTTAATATTCTGTAAAGCATCCCTGTTATCCACTGTAAGAGGATTTTTGACTCCGTCAGCTCCTTTTTACAACATTGATCTTCTCTTCAACTAACAAATAAAGCAACATACACAATCGCAGCAGGAGTAATATGTACGTAACAACATAACTCCACTAGATGTTACAGAAAATTGTTTTAAATTCCACTTTCAGTTTGAGTTTTATAGGAAAACATTGTATTCAAAGACTGATGATTTAAGATGGATGTTGCGTAATGTGGGGGAGCAGCGTTTTGACAAGAAACGGTCATACAGTTTAATCAGAAGAGACTATCAGCCTGTGATCATTGAGTCACAACTTAACATGAACCCATTGTCATGATGAAACAAAGAATTTTTAATGATTTCAACATCAATAACTTTTTTGGTTGCAAGTAGTTCAACTAGATAATACGATTGAAAGTTGAGGAGACTTGACTTTTGATGGACAAATTTGAATCTTAAAACAACATGACTTTTATGAATTTTAGACATACTTCTAGCTGTTAAAGGTATTGAAATCACTCATGGTCATATAGAGGGTTTTGCAAGTCATGATTAGGTCAGTTACCCGGATACACAGACATATTGGAAATACTCAAATGTAAGACAGAGCATGGATTATACTGTTAATGTACTACTGAATACGTTGTTCTGCTAATTTATGCTGGTTAAACCACAGAAAAATTGTGTGGAAGCTGCTAAATCATATAGAGAAGGATTTAGTAAGCAGGAAGGGGCGCAATATTTTGAAAAACTAAAGTTAACAGATTGTAAATATATGTACAAGCAGAATTAATTAAGATATTAACCTAATATTTCACCTACCTGACCGGAAATGATAAGCACAAACATGAACGTTGTCAAGATTCATGTCCTAGAAATCCTGGTTCAGTTTGGCCAACCACAAACAGATAGTCCTCAGACAGTTTTTTGCACTCTTCTCCTTGATTTGTTATAACTTTTTGCAGTCTATAGTACTCCAAATGTTTTTTGCGGTCTGATTGGTTAGTACAGCCCAAAACATGACAATAATTGACCATTTTCAGCAGCAATAATCAGCTAAATATGCAAGTTTCTTTCGGTTCATTGGCACTGTTTATGCTCAGTGCTGCCAATATGGCCGATTAATGATGCATCGTGAAAACACTATCCAGCTGTGAGGTTACTGACTGAGGTCTGGAAATTTTTCATGTTCAGAAATAAAATTTGTTCTCTGAATGACTAATTTGCTGTTTAAAACTCACTCATATGAGTGTCTGCATGTATAATTAAGTTTAGACAGTTCGCAAGAAATGTTTAGCATTCTTGGTATTAAAATGATTGAGTGAACGAGGTTTGAGAGAGTTGGTTGCCAGGTCTGCATAACAAAACCAGCCCAGTTGGGACTCAAAAGTCATGGCCAAAACTAGTCCAATCGCTCAAAATCACTTCCATGGAACGGGAGATTTCACTTTAAAAAAAAAAAACAAAACAGCAGTAGTACTAAGAAAGTAGCCCAATTCTGCTGAAAACCGCTGTCTTGGCAACAGTGAGGCATCATATATCATGTTGCCAGATGCGCCTATTTTAAGCGTCTTTGGACTTGTCTTTCCCTTTTAATTTGACACTTTAGAAAGTTAGCAAAGTGGGAAATTGGATATAGGATTAGCAATATATTTGTCCTATCTTATTTGGAAAAGATTTGAACTGATTTCGGTTTATTTGTTTTTATTTTTGGTTTTTAATAGTATTTTTATCAATATCTGGCAACACTGCGATCGAACAGTAATCAAAAAAGCCCACAGACAAGTTATTGCGGACAGCATACCACATTCAGTGGTACATAATCTGTCAGAAACATTATCAATGCTCTCAAAAACAGTAGTATTTAATACTAGTACACAGATCTGTAGAACAAGTAGGTTACAAAATGAAATTAAATATGCAAAAAACTAGGCATAAAGAAGTCTATGCTTTTTCATTTAGTACAGTAAATTTTCAGTAGTTAAATAAAGTCATGCTAAAAACATCCATAAGAACACTAGACAAAGTTATCTTCTGTATAGCAGTGGTTATTAATGAAAACTATAACACTAATATGTATTGTTGCATGAATAATGAACAACAAAATTATTATTTATATTATTTAATAACTAAACTGTAACGCTGGTTCTTATCTAGGAAAATCACAATTAAGGTGTCAAAATTGTTTCTCCCATTCCATTAATAGGCAGAGATTTAGTTGAATTCTAAAATGATAACTGAAAAAAAAAAAAACTGAAAACAGTCAAAATCAGCAGAATTGCTTTCCAGTAAGAGGAGGAAACAGGCTGAGATTGCTTTTGTAAAGTTCTTTTGTTGAGCAAGATGTGAGATATTAATCATCAGGAGTGATGAAGATTGAGAGTAAAACTACTCAAAACACTTGGATGATGCAATTGTATTGGATGTTTTGGTCTGGTTTGATTTCAAGATCTGAACATCTGAACCCTCCTTCTTAGATATGTCCAGATATGCTACAACGTTCATTTAGAGATTTACTTGATTTACTTGGTCTACATTTGATTTCAATAAAGTACCCTGGAGCTACTGAAAAAGAAAACAATCTCTGATATAACTTAAACTGAAAATCGTTTACTGTTAGTAGTACACTCTCCTTTTTGTCTTTGGTTGAGAAGACAGGAAATGCAAGGCATGACTCCTGAGGTTTCTCCGCCACGCCTCATTACAAGACTGATCAGAGCCTCAGGGTGTAACGTGCGCCTGGCGTCTGCTGCCGCCGCTATCATCTTTGATTAGACTACACAGAGTTCACTGCCACTTGCAGACGGTGATTGCGGTTAACTCTTCACGGTTACACACACAAATAGCCTAAAGCAGCCTGATCTGCACCTGCTCTTCTCTTTACCCTAGGCAAACACTTGCAGGAGGACAGGAGGTTGGAGAGTTTAGGAGATACGGATGAATAAAAAGACTGTCAAGGAGGAGGGGTGCTTTCCCTTCATTTAATACACCTGGTTAAATGCCCAATGCACTGATATGACTGACTGACTGACTGACTCGTGATTGAGTTTTAGTCTTTCTGCAGCTGTGGGATGTATTTAAAAAGTGTGTGACAGATTTAAAAAGAACATAAAATATTGTCTTTTATGTTTTTTATTAGGGGTTTGAATGCTTAATGCTGTAACCCTATTGTAAATGTTAGAATGGCCAAGGATTAGCAATCTCCACATAAAACTGATCAGGCAGACCAAACCGTAAGTTGTAGAGACTTCAAACTTGGAGAGATGGTAGTATACACACCATCTACAATGTCAACAATCTCGCCACAGCGCTACAGTGATCAAAAGTATGAAATCGCTCATAACTCGTTGGAATCCTTGGCTTACACCAGACAAAACACATGGTTTGGAACCTGTCCTAGGTTTTTCACCCGATCGGAATCAAACCAGTGCGGGAAGATTCTCTGGAGTGTGAATATCAATAATTATCAAAAAACATTTGAAAGGGGCAGGGCTGTCTTTACTAAAACAGCTATAACTTTTGAACGGTATGAGATATTTTTGCCAAACTCACAAGGCATATGTAAGAGCTCAGTCTGAGGTCACATGAAAAAAGTTGCTGAGCTCTGCCACTTGGTGGGACTATAAGAGGGAAATAACTATGCAACCGTTTGTCCTATCGGCCTGAAATTCTGTACACATGCTCTTGGTCCAAAGTGCCAAAAGTGGCTATAAGGATATTTGTATATCTCAAAACTTGGTGGGCCTGTTTGACTCGCAGCCCTGTGAGAAATTTGAAAGAAATTGACCACTGGGGGGCAATATCGCATTTTTCAAGGCCATAAGCGATTGTAAGGTCCTTCTCAAAAAATTAGCATATTGTGATAAAGTTCATTATTTTCTGTAATGTACTGATAAACATTAGACTTTCATATATTTTAGATATTTACACACAACTGAAGTAGTTCAAGCCTTTTTTTTGTTTTAATATTGATGATTTTGGCATACAGCTCATGAAAACCCCAAATTCCTATCTCAAAAAATTAGCATATTTCATCCGACCAATAAAAGAAAAGTGTTTTTAATACAAAAAAAGTCAACCTTTAAATAATTATGTTCAGTTATGCACTCAATACTTGGTCGGGAATCCTTTTGCAGAAATGACTGCTTCAATGCGGCGTGGCATGGAGGCAATCAGCCTGTGGCACTGCTGAGGTGTTATGGAGGCCCAGGATGCTTCGATAGCGGCCTTAAGCTCATCCAGAGTGTTGGGTCTTGCGTCTCTCAACTTTCTCTTCACAATATCCCACAGATTCTCTATGGGGTTCAGGTCAGGAGAGTTGGCAGGCCAATTGAGCACAGTAATACCATGGTCAGTAAACCATTTACCAGTGGTTTTGGCACTGTGAGCAGGTGCCAGGTCGTGCTGAAAAATGAAATCTTCATCTCCATAAAGGCATTTTGGCATTTCCCTCTCCCCAGTCTTCCTCCAGACTCTGGCACCCTGATTTCCGAATGACATGCAAAATTTGCTTTCATCCGAAAAAAGTACTTTGGACCACTGAGCAACAGTCCAGTGCTGCTTCTCTGTAGCCCAGGTCAGGCGCTTCTGCCGCTGTTTCTGGTTCAAAAGTGGCTTGACCTGGGGAATGCGGCACCTGTAGCCCATTTCCTGCACACGCCTGTACACGGTGGCTCTGGATGTTTCTACTCCAGACTCAGTCCACTGCTTCCGCAGGTCCCCCTCTCGTTGTGCAGCGTTTTCTGCCACACTTTTTCCTTCCCACAGACTTCCCACTGAGGTGCCTTGATACAGCACTCTGGGAACAGCCTATTCGTTCAGAAATTTATTTCTGTGTCTTACCCTCTTGCTTGAGGGTGTCAATGATGGCCTTCTGGACAGCAGTCAGGTCGGCAGTCTTACCCATGATTGCGGTTTTGAGTAATGAACCAGGCTGGGAGTTTTTAAAAGCCTCAGGAATCTTTTGCAGGTGTTTAGAGTTAATTAGTTGATTCAGATGATTAGGTTAATAGCTCGTTTAGAGAACCTTTTCATGATATGCTAATTTTTTGAGATAGGAATTTTGGGTTTTCATGAGCTGTATGCCAAAATCATCAATATTAAAACAAAAAAAAGGCTTGAACTACTTCAGTTGTGTGTAATGAATCTAAAATATATGAAAGTCTAATGTTTATCAGTACATTACAGAAAATAAATTGAATCTAAAATATATGAAAGTCTAATGTTTATCAGTACATTACAGAAAATAATGAACTTTATCACAATATGCTAATTTTTTGAGAAGGACCTGTATATTGCGGGCTTTTTCACACATACACACAGTATTTGTATCATACGATTAGGGTTGGATATTGTTTGAATTTTATTGTTTCCGATTCCGATTCTGCTTATCGATTCCGATTTTTATCGATTCCTAATTCCGATTCCAAAAAAATCCATTAAAAAGTTTTAAGTCAAACATTTAGATGTCAAACATATTTATTCTGTCTTTTGCCTATGGTTTTGCCAAAAAATACCACATAAAAAACAACTAGACTAATATAAAATTCAAACATTAAATTGTTAAAGACAAGTAATAAAATAGGAACAAACAAATCAATTAGCAATAGCATAAATAAATAACACTGAACAAATGACAGGTACAGAAACTGAAATAAAAAGTTTAAAAACACTGCATAGTTTTCTTTTCATAAATAAAATATTGATTAATCCTAAAAAATAAATTTACGACAAATATTCAGTCAGTTAATGATTTTCTGTCTCTTTAACACCGAACACTGTTACACATGCATTTTCTTTCTCATCTGTTTACGTTCACTTAAGACAAAAAACGCTGTGTTTATGATGATATAATGATGTATTTCGTGCATGCTGGTCAATAAACATAAAAGAGAAGCAAGTTCCGGCCTAGAACAACCTTTTCTGCAGTGGAAATGCACGAAACAGTTCGAAAATGGACACAGGTCGGGAACCCACATCGGGACCTCTGTTTTTGTCCTCGCGCCTCAGATGTGTGCGTTGCATGCAGTTATTTTCCTTCCTGCACTGAAATAGTTTAAAAATCATATTATAATGCGAACGTGGGAATCATTAAGCAGAATCAAAACGCACGTCTTATCGAATACCCGGTTATTGGAAATTCAGAACCGGTTCTTGAAAAGTTCTTGGCCTCTAGACTGCTGTCAATCAAACCATTTGTTAAATGTTTAAGAAAATGTACAAAAAAAACAACAACTACTTTTGTGAACTAGTCCTAGGTTTTTTGCTGAAAAAAAAACACTGCAGTACAAATTCTCTGGACCCTCTATGTCAATAATTATCAATATATATATATATATATTTACAAAGCTATAACGGTGTTGTTTAAAAAAGAGGCCTGTCCGAATATACCCAAAACCCTATAGAGCCTAAACGGAAACTCAAAACTTCACAAAACCTGGTAAGCACATGTGACAGATGATTGTAAACAAACATGCAAAGTTTTAGGGAGATCAGACCACAGCTGATGCTATAACAGTCATAAACATGAAAAACATCATATTTCTATGTTAAATCATCTGGATTTGCCAAAAGTGCTTTTTTTAATCATTGATTAAGGTCGTTACAGGCTTGATAAATAATATGTAGAGTCTTTTTTTATATGTGCTTGAATGCCTTAAAGCGCTTGAACCTTGGTAATCACTGTTTGCAGCTATATTTCTATTTTTTATTATACTTTTATTAGATTTGTAAACATTTATTTATTTACTTACTAACTTAAGTTACAAAGTTTAGACATCACACTGAAAATCTCTGGGGGGAAAACAGTTACACAAGAAAATAAAAAAAGGAGTTTTAAAACTATAATACATATATACAATGAATAAATGGATATAAAACAATTATATATTTTATATAATTGTATAATGGCTCTTGCATCAGCAGCACCACATGTATGCATGTGTGTAGAAGACTGACACGGAAGAGAAGAAATTGTTGAACAAAGTTTTTTTTTTTTTTTCTTTGAGCCCAAAAAAGTATTCTCACAGCTTTATAAAATTACGGTTGAACCCCTGATGACTACTTTATTGATGTCCTTACTACCTTTATGGGACTTGAGTGTGGTAGTTGTGTTACTGTCTATGCAGAGTCAGAAAGCTCTCGATTTCATCAAAAATATCTTCTTTCTTGTTCAGAAGATAAACGAAGGCCTTATGGATTTGGAACAACATGAGAGTGAGTAATTAATGTCAGAATTTACATTTTTGGGTGAACTATCCCTTAAAGTGCTCACAGAAGAGATTCTCTCTGCATTGGTACAACAAGACCACACTCATTTACCAAATACGTTTTTGGATAAGAACGTAAGAACGAGTGGAAGTAGGAGGGGGAGCAGAGCCCGTGGCTTTTCTGTATACAAGTATCAATGACTTGAACTTGATGCGAACTGTAACCGGTCACCAGTGCAGAGAGATAAAGAGAGGGGTGACGTGGGCTGTCACACACTTTAGAACTAATGTTCTGAACTCCACTAGCCGTGATTGCCACATAGTTTGCTGTTTAAATTTAGTTTCGAGTGTCTGTGTTTGGTGTTACTGTAGAGTCAACGATGCTTGAACGGATCTCACTCACCCACATTGTTTCAAGCAGTTATGGGCCTCTGCTATCTACAATCAATTCTCTACTAGCTTACAGTGACTTCAGCACATGCCTCAGAGGCAACCGTCACCTTACAACATCTGTCAGACTACATTATGACTGGACCAGTGGATGATTATATGGCCAAAATACTGAAATTTAAGCCATAAGTCTAAAGACTTAATGTTCCTAACACTGCTGAAGAAGTTAGAGCGGATTTTGAAATACAACTATCATGCAGTTTTATACTGGCTTAATAATGTGATGGCAATTTTTTTTGCTAAATTACAGGTTTGGAATGACATGAGGGTGAGTAAATGATTACTTGAAATGAGGATTGAGATCGAGTCCTTTTAAATGAAGGATATTTTAGATTTCCTGAGGTCTGAATCTACTCAGCTCTTTTTGACATTACACATGAATACACACTCAGAAGGAGGGAAGAAGAAAATAGCACAAGATACTTATTGACTAGTCTTAATTAAACGCATGGCTATGCTTGGGTTGGGTGGCTTCCCAGTGGACTGGTTACTAACTCCTCCACTCCTTTTGTTTATTCAAGAAGAAAGAAAAGTTTCCAAGCCTTTGTTCAGCAGTCATAATTCAGATTTTCTTCATTACATTCTTATAAGTTCTTTTCTTCTGTCTGTTCCAACAATAATCACACATCTTATATTTAACTTAGGTGTATGTCTGGCTTTACTCAGATTTTATTTGTTATGTTTACAGTCCAACAGGCCTCCATACTGAGGAATGGTTTATTTGTATTTTCTACTTTGCTGAATTGAAAGAGATATGGAGAGACTTTCATTTTGTCTTTTTCTTTTCAATAGCATATGTAGTGTTATCATTTGATTTATTAAAAATGTTATTTTAATTTATTCATTTTATTAATTTATCAATTTCTTCCAGGTATTCCTTTTTATGTATATGTATTCTTCTTTATTTATTTTATTTATTTATTTAGTGTTAAAATATTATGGTTATTATTTTGTCTGGTTTATCAGGCTTTAATGTCTGTTTTTTTTCTGTTTCATGTAAAAAAGAACATTGTGTTAAATGTTAAACTCTTTCAAGTGCTTTAAGGCATTTAAGCACATATAAAAAAAGACATAACATATTATTTAGCAAGCCTGTAACCACCTAAATCAATAATTTAAATTTCTAAAAGCATTTTTGGCACATCCAGGTAATTTGCCATAGAAATATGATGTTTTTTAACATTTATGACTGTTATAGTGCCAGGTTTGGTCCGATCTCCCTAAAACTTTGCATGCTTGTTTAGAATCACCTGTCACATGTGCTCACCAGGTTTCGTGAAGTTTAGACTTTTTTCGTTTAGGTTTATAGGCTTTTGGGTATATTTCTAAACAACCCCGTTATAATGTCACAAATGGTAAATTTTTTTTTTTTTTTTTTTTTTTTTTTAGATTAAGCGAAAAACTAGTTCACAAAAGTATTTTTTTTTTACATTTTCTCAATCAAACGGTTTGATTGACAGGTTCTAGAGGCAAAGCTGTTCAGAATGAGGAGGTCTATCATATGATATGAGTATTGTGCATATGTCTGAAAAACTGCACAATATATAATCGTTTATGCCATTGAAAAATGTGATATTGCCAATTTCTTTCAAATTTCTCACAGACCTGTAGGGACGTGAGTCAAACAGGCCCACCAAGTTTTCCTCCAATCGACCTCTGTTAACTGTGTCTAATAGGTTCTTTTTTGTGTGACCTCACATGGAGGTCTTACATAGGCATTGAGAGTTTGGCAAAGATATTCCGTTCATTCCGTTCAACAGTTATAGCCATTATCGTAAAACAGCCCTGCCGCTTTCGAGCAATTTGGCATCCCTTTGCGACAGTAAGCTGAACTTTTGGATAATTAGTGATATTCACACTCCAAAGAATCTTCCTGCACTAGTTTGGTTCTGGCGAAAAACTTCAGGTTTTCAAAAAAAAATGCAATACCCAAAAATGACATAATGGCACAAATGGGATTTTTGTACTTCTGATCGCTGTAACGCCCCTGTCAGGCCGATTGGGTACTACCATCTCACCATGGGTGAGTACTACCATCCCTCCAAGTTTCAAGTCACTACAGGGCTCGCAAAATTGCTAACCCGACATCCCGGGGCTATTGTGTTTTCCAGTCGGGCTACCAAAAGTTTCACCGCCCTGCCCGGCGGGCTATCTTAAACTAGAGGGCTCCTGCAGGTCCTTAAACACTCCTTAATTTAGTTGTATCAAATTTAAGCCCATAAAAGTTTTAAATACGTTAAATAGTATAAGAAACGTCTTAATTATAATTTTAAGAGGTCTTACAGTTGCGCACGGAAAGACAAGAATCGCCATAGGGCTGGATTAAACTTCAAAAGGCAATGATGTCACTGAAAAAATATGCGTGCTGCACCTTTCAAAGTCAAAATGCGGCACGGATGTCTTTATATGAATGTAGGCTATCTAAAACGAACTGACTGTCCTCAGAAACGTGTCGTTGGCATTTTCTTACCTATGATAAAACAGCGTTAATGAGCGCGGTGCTGCTTTGTGTACAGCTGTTACTAACGGTGCATTCACACGGGGCGTCAGCATCAACGCTTGACGGAGGGCGTGTCTGAAGCTGGCCATGGTCATAGCAGCGTCAGCCAATGAAATTAGACAGGAACTCAACAACAAAAACGCGGATACAGCTTGATTGTATGAATCCCGGTATATATAAAGTGATTGGTCATAAAGGACCTGGTGATTGCCCACCGCAATAATAAGTTTTTCCTCTATTTCAAAATTTATCCTCAGTTTGCTGCTGTTGAACAGGATGAACGCGATTGGCTGCCACCTGGCTAGTGTATTTGCATTAAAAGATCTGATTGGCTGACGCTTCCGTCGGCGCTTGCAAAGTTGAGAAATTCCCAACTTCTGCCGCAAGCAACGCCAGTGAAGCCCCGCCGACGGATCCACAATTCAGTTCGGCAACGCTTAACCCATTAAAAGTCAATGGGAAGCGTTGACGCTGACGCCCCGTGTGAATGCACCGTAAGGAAACCGCAATATTTCAGCGCTCCTAAAGCGCCACCACGTGGCAGAGAATGATTTTGCATTTCCAATAAATTTTTCAGCGGTTTATGGTCAGATTATTGCAAATATCGACCCATGGTTTTATGCAGCAAATACATAGTTGTAAATGTAAAAGAAGTTAACGTGCCTTCTAAAAGTCCAAACAATTAAGACAGTAATATTTATGTTTTAATACATTATAATACATGATATACTTGATTTATCCCTTTTAATGGTCTAAAGGCTAAAATGCCGTTGTGTAAGATTTTTTGTTTTTGTGAAAACCTGTATGTGAACTGTAAATCATGTCATTTTATGGCTTAATACATTACTGTACATTGTTCAACCCCACTCATACTGTTCATTTTGCTTGTGCAGCTGTTAAAAAGGGTCATAAATTGCCTTAAATTGATTTTTAAAAATTCTGCAGATAGCCTGTAAATAGTGACATAAAATTCCTTCCTTGATATTTGTGTATTAAAAATATTTTTGATTGATATTTAGACTCCTATCTTATTTTCTATTTTAAATAAAAAAATGTCTTTTTTATTTGGGCTAGTTCAATTAATTTTCGGGCTACCAAAATCTGAAGAGTACCAGCCCGAAGGGCTACCAGAGATTTAGAAATTTTGCGAGCCCTGCACTACGACTTGCAGCTTGGTCTGCCCAATCAGTTTTATGTGGAGATTGCTGATCCTTGGCGATTTTAATAGTTACAGAGACTGTCCTCAAAGAAAATACAACCCAATTTTATGTTTTTTTATTCACCTTATACGACCCATTTTTACGTTTTAAAGTTAAGCGCCCTCTAGTGGGCGTAAAAATAATCTGTTATTAAATAAAAATAATAGTTGGGTCTGACATCATGAAATGACGCATGAGTTTTTACACCAATCTCACGGTAATTCAAACATATCTTACTAGGTGTAATTCGTATGAATGACCACACCTAAACCTACCCCTTACAGAAATCATGATTTATAGTGCATATTCCAAAAAAAAAAAAACATGCAATGAGAACAAGTAAGTTCTCTAGTATCGAACCTGTGTTCGTATGATTACACCACTTTGTAGTGCAACGCTCTACCAACTGAGCTACACCTGAAAAAGTGCATTGGATACCTGTTGCTGATAGGGGAGCAATTGTTGTATACGCTTTATGGAGACGTATTTTGAGAATTTGTGAAAACGACTTACGTCAGGCATATAAATTGGAAGACATGTTGTAATTACAATAGGGTTTCAGCGCTACGTGTTTGAACACCTAATAAAAAGAACCCCACATGCATTAAGAATCTCAGGGCAAGAACAGTGATTTGAGATCAACCTCTTACAGTTCATATAATTGGGATAGAACAATGGCTAACTAACTAATTGAGCACTTTCACTTTCAGAAGTCATTTTTTGACCCTTTTTTTAAGGGCTTAACCATTCTCACTTTAAAACTAAACCCAACACTCTCACCATTACAGCCAGAAAAAAATCCCTACTGGTTAGCAGTCATTAAACATATGTCTTATGTTTCATTTTAATCATCTTATACCCAATTTGACACAAAAGCTCAATATTTCCCTCTAAAACATATCTGGTCTCAAAGAGCATTGAGCAGATGAAGTAAAACTGACAGTGAAAAGAGACAAAGAGCTCTGGAACCATGGAGAGATGAGCTTAGGAGTCCGAACAATGGCGAGAGAGTGAGAGGAGCTGCTGTCATGATGGAGGCAGGAGTAATGAATGCTGCTCCTGCTGTAATGAGGGATTAGGGAGGGATTATGATTCTTTATTAAGATATTTCTTATCCTTGTTAGACGGCCTCTAATGTCAGTGGATCGATTTCTCCTCATACTCACAGACAGAAAAGAGAGAGAGAGAACATTTGGGTAACTGTGCAAAGGAAAAGTTTCATAACATGGTCCTTTTCTGATTCTGTTTGGGATTTGCTAAACATATCCATAAGAAAAGTTAAAAAAAAAAAAAAACATACAGTTAAAAAAACTACTATTTGAAAAATATAAAGTATTTCATTCAAACTCTCAAACTGAGAAATTACTATTGTACGCAGTTATGCTTTGGTTAAAAAAAAACATTGTTTTTCATCATTTTCTCACTTATGTTGTTATAAACCCAAATGAACTCATAACCCATATTTGTTCCAAAGAACACAAAAGGAGATATTACGGAACATTCAGACTGTTATTGTCCATGTAAAGGAAGTCAAGCTCCAAAAATGATTTTAAAAGGTACACAACAGTGGTCTATACAGCTTGGGCACCATATTCTGTAACAGTTGTGGGGAAATCTCCTTGTGGGTGGATATTTGTGAAATAGGGTGGATCTCCGTTTTGTTCCAAGGTTATTATTTATACTTATGTCAACAGGGCCATCCTTAGGCATCACTGTATATCAATGTTGGTTTTTAAATGAATAAACAATCCCACTTGAAAATGACAATACTTAACTTGAAATGACAGCCTACATTACAACAACAAATGAACAAACTAGAATGAACGTACCAACGCTACATATATCATATATAAGAAGGGTTATATTGACCTATTAAGATTTTGTTTACATTTACCTCGTAAATATATTTTTTGTACATTTTATTAAAAGGTTTTTAGAGGTAAGTCTATAACAATTACAATTTTAACAATATTTCAAGTGTGATTTATGAGATTTGCTGTATTTTTAATACATTTTTTCTTTGTTAAAGGCAAAAAGTTGATCATACTAATATCAATCTTACGGATACATTGAACCAAACACTATCATAACATCTTAGTTGATAATTCAGTATACTTTTTTTTTTTTTGACAAAACATCCCATGTTTCTGTCATAACTGCACATTTTCCAAAATAATAAATATAATTTAATTTAAAAAAACTGCATAACTGTACTAAAATTTAGTTTAGTTATGTGTTCCCTCTTGTCACTACCGAAATGTTTTGGTTGTGATTGTTACGGTAGTGACAATTTTTTCAAAAAACCTACCTCAAAGATGCTAATCAGCACATGGTTAGCTACCACAGTTCTGAACAACTGTACGCACATAAAAACTACATTTTATGGAATAACACCAAAAAAACAATAACGTCACAACCAAAACTTCACCAAAAATTTCAGTCATGACTGTTCAAATTAAAATTTGTATACTTTTGAGCCTAGCTCAAAGATGCTAATAAGCACATGGTTAGTTAGCACAGTTCAGAACAGTTGTACACATATAAAAACTAAATGTTTACCTCAAAATTATGAAAATATAAAATTAAGATATTTTTTAAAAACAACAAAAGTATAAAATGCAAACCGTTTGGAAATCATTTTCACAAATTGAAATTTGGGGTTAGGGTTTGGGACAGCCACCTCCCAACTGAAAGTATCCAATAAATTATGATTTTATATATATTTAATTCCTAAATGCTTTTTTAAATGTGTTTTTTGGTTGTGGGACAGCAGTTTGCACCAATTCTGTAGAATGACCCATATAGCCATATATGTCATCTTACATTGTGTGCTCATGTGTGTGATGGTAAAATGGGGGTTTACAGACATCTGCATGAGACCAAATAGTCTGCTGGTATATATTTACTGATCTGTTGACTCTTATCTCAGCCAAAATGAGACTAGCACACAGAGGAAGAGTGGTGCCCAGGAGCAGGACAAGCCATTCAGTCCCTTAAGTCAATATTTACCTCACACAACACAAGCAAAGCCTAGAGGTGGTAACAATTCACATGCAAGTGATTATCACTTATATACTTGTGCTTACATGTAATATGTTCTTCATCACAGTCAGAGTCATAATACTAATATTTTAGGTTTATTTGCAGACAACACTCCATTCTGATCAACCAGGAAATGTCTGAAACCCTCCAAAATGACTGAGGAACTACAGATTTACCCTTCAGGGACAGTTATGATTCACTGCAGATGGAGTCTGGTA
This sequence comes from Cirrhinus molitorella, assembly GCA_033026305.1. NCBI lineage: Eukaryota > Metazoa > Chordata > Actinopteri > Cypriniformes > Cyprinidae > Cirrhinus > Cirrhinus molitorella. The sequence continues at coordinate 33,853,066 of CM065119.1, forward strand.
GTTTGCATGTGTTTGCATAAGAAGACGGGTGGATGGGATAGTGCGAATGATCAACTGTTAAGATAGTGTGATCTGCCTGCCAGAACGCATAGTAATAACAGATACACCGTATGGCAAGAGATGAGGGAGGAGTCCCTTGTGCACCCTCTACTTCTCACCTCAGGCAGGCCCTGAGACCTGTTCTTACATGCTAGCTGAACTATGGCTGAGGGGGGCTTAGGGCAGGTTGGGACAGGTCTTCACTTGCACTCCACATTGCTCTTAATGGAAATGCACGTCTCTCTGGCTCACAGAGTTTGTACCTTCTTCTCTTGAGGTATTGAGTGAGGAGTTAGTGTTTGACACTTTTCTTCCAATGGTTCACTGACACAAAGTGATATTTAGACTCTCTCTATATTTAGGGGACTCTACTGGTATTAGAAAGGTGTGTTAAAAATGACACTTTAACTGTTACATTTCAAATAAATGCTGTTCTTATGAATTTTGTTTAAAAAGAATCATGAAACGTATCATGGTTTCAGCCAACATTAAGCAGCACAACTGTTTTCAACTGTTTTCAAGACTAAGATATGGATTTATGGAGAGTGGCGCCATCGTCTGGCGTGAAATTATACTGCAATGACCGGTGAATTAGACACTAACCTAAACGCAGGCAATTAAGTTCTGGAAGTAAACGACATTAACTGTAACAGTAATAATTACACAATTACACATCAAACTGGAAAAAAATGTAATAATAGGCCTATCAATTATTTAAAAACTGTCCACAAAGCAAGTGTCCCATAAATGCAAGACGTTCATAGCCTACTATTTACGTTACACATTCTCAAATTTTACACGTAATTCAGTAAGCACTCTTTTTAAAGGATTGTATGACATTAAAAAACAAAATAAATAAATAAATAAGCTCAGAACAATGTGTACTATTTGAAGAACACAATGTTACCACAATAGGCCTACCTTTCATTTGAAGATATGCGATAGTCTGTATCTTGTAATATCCATATGTGCTAATCATTTTCGAGGCTAGCCCGTTCACTAGTGTCTCATCCGGTTTACAAGGTATTTTTCTGAGAAAATTAAAGGACATCACACTTAAACAAGCCAATCTGCACAATATGTGGACAGCAGAGGGCGATATCGCAAAATAACACATTGAACTCTAATTTGAATCTTTAACTTACAATTTAAGAAACTGTAATATTAATCCTGTCTGCGATTTAGGGTAAACAAAAACCCTAAAGCACCTAAATATGGCTTGATCTTCTGCATTTTTGCATAGGTCTTGTTATACACTTTAAGCTATAAAATAAAGTGGCTTTACCTCAAGTTGGTTTGAAACATTTATGTATGTGAATCATTAACCCTTTAACTGCCATTAACAGCCTTCTTGAATAGCTAATGGCAGTTAAAGGGTTAAAGCTGACTCATATGCAACTATTACAGAAGGTTCAAACGCTCACTGATGCTCCAGAAGTAAAAATGATGCATTTAGAGCCAGGGGCGAAAGTTTTTACACAATGAAGACATGTACATTTTTTTATTATTATTATTATTTTGCCTAAGTATCTTTTTTTTTTTTTCATTTACTGCCCTTCAGAAGTTACAGAAGATACTTATGTATTTCCCAGAAAACAAAATAAGTTAAATAAGATCTTCAAATTCAAACAGTTTGATATCCCGTCATTTGTATGGCCTAAACCTCATTATATGAATAATCACGTCAACATATTTCAAGGTTAAATATTGTTTAATTGATTAAATATCAGCGCTGCAAATTTCCAAGTCAGGTGCTCTGCTTTGTTTTTTGGGGTTACCGAGGAATCAGAGAATTAATTAACATTTTTCAAAAATTTTACTAAGCAGAAAACACCAAGTTGTAAATATAAACTGTTGGATCCATAAGAAATAATTAATTATAACACTAAGATATATTTCTATGTTACTAAATGAATGTAATTGTTTGGCAATAACTGTTTAAATTAATATAAATAATAATAATAATGTAATAATGTAAAAAAAAAAAAAAAAGCAACATCTGCACGGTTTCAAGTCTCTTTTATCTAAATACCATTGAAAGTGGCCATTCTTTACATTGAGAATACACATAGTCTTAAATACCACGGACATAGAATTAAATTAATTACAACTAAAATGTGAGTAGGGTTTTTTTTTCTGTCTTTTTGAGTTTAGGGCTGCTGTGCCAATAATGTGTTCTCCTTTAGTAATAGCAAATATGGCGTTTTAGTGCCATAACATTTTTAGAATAAGGTCAGCGTTATAAGAAACAAGTTTTGTTATATTGCATAAGTAAACTTAATCAATGTGAATATTCAACCTACTTCCAAAATATAGCATTCTTCAGTAAATCAGCCTGTGAATAGTCAAGTAATGTGAACAATAAGGAGTGTTGGAGCCCACATATAACGTCAGTAGCCTACTGCTCTTATGAATTTATATAACTGTGCCAAGGAGAGCTAGAGTGGATGTCAAGATTTTCAGTAAATGACGACTTAAATTGGTTGTGCACATAAAAGTATCATATGGCAGAAGAAGGTCATGGTTCCTACAGTCTAATTTTTATGATACATTTATGGTGCTTTTGTGTCCTTTTGGAAGCTTGAAAGCCTCATAAAAGCCACTGGGAATAAAGATACCATGAATCAGAAGAGAGAAAGAGGGATACTGGAGCCTGTAACCCAGTTTCCTAAGAAGACAGATCTCAGTTAAAGAAACAAAACAAAGTTCAGAGCACGACTGCCAGTCCTTTTTTATCTTTGCTTTAACAACTTCACATGACTAAGCTGCATTCAAACTGACCAAAGAGCAATGTCATTTTGTCATCTGATATATGAGATGTGCCACTCCGCACTGTGAGATGTTTCCCCACTTTTCCAGCCAGACACCTGCAAGTTCTTGGACATTTCTGGTGGCACACATGGTTACACATGGTTTACCATTGCGAGGATGATCAGCTGTTTTTTCTGGACATATCTGCAGTCCTCAAGCCTCCCTGCAGCAGGACTATGGCATGTTCATGCATGCAGGTGATCAGGGACCCTGCATCTTTTTCCTGGTGTTTTTCAAAGTCAGTAAAAAAGGTCTTTTACTGTCATATTATAACTGTCACTTTAAGTGTAACTTACTTTTTATGCAGATCTACAGCATCTGAATCTGAATGTCATTTATAGAAACTCATCCTGACCTACTAAGCGTTAACAGATCTTTTCTAAGTACTATGGTTGATGGATGATCTGATCTCTAAGATGAGATGGAAAGCCATGAGTGCTTTTCCAGCAAATGATTCTATACCTGCTGTGTTTCTGACACAATAAATAAAAGATGTCTCTTATGCTCTATACAGATATGAAATGCTTCAGTAAATTTGTCCCTCATGTGGAATAATGGTAAAGGTGTGCTCACTATCACTCTCATCCTCTCTTCTCCTTTCTGAACAACTCAGTATCATAGCTATAGGTACTATGGGCAGAAGTTTATGAGTCTTGTAAGTGACATTTATAGTCTGATTTAACAATGAAAAATCAAATCTAATAATTAGGCCCATGAAGCAAAGAGCATTTTCTAGATTTTTGTAATAATCTAAAAACAGTTCTGTTGTGCTAAAAATCCTAGTGTTCCTAGTACAAGCACTAAAAGTGTAATGGCACCTATTGTATCTGTTTTCGCTCTTATTTTTTTTTTCTTCCGCTCTTGGAGCCCATAAAACTGCTTCAGTTTAAAGGACAGTCAAAACATTAACCATAGCAAGTCTCTTCCTTAATTTCTCTAGCACCACCACTTGTCCAAATTCTCACTTGTGTTTGTGCTAATAACTTTTGAACCATACAAGCAAAAATCTTTTTTCCTCTGATTCCTTGGCTTATGCAAAGTCAAATGAACACCACGAGTCAAGATTTGTAATAATTTTTAATAGTTAAAAAAAACTACTTTTTCAAACTCGTCCTAGACAGGCTGTCTGATTGTCACCAAATTTGGCTCAGATCATCTTCAGACCATGTTGGCAAAAAGTTATGAAAATAATGTTGATTAGTCAAACCGTTGCTGAATAATGCGTGAACAAATTTGGTGAAGAGCATGCAAAAATGGATGTAAGGTTATATCTCTGCAACGGTTTGGCGTATTGAGGCTGAACTTGATGTGTGTTATAATAACCATGAGGATACCTGCACAGTTTTGGCACAGTGCCACCTAGTGGTCAAGAGATAGCTATTTTTGCTTCTAAATACTGAATGGTTTGGCCAAAACTGATTAAACTACTCAGCCATTTTCAGTTTTGTCGTGAAATGTTATATTTTACGAACGCATTGATATATCATTATGAAACTCAGTATGCATCTTAAACACCATGCCCTGATGATACTCATTTACAAAAATACCAAAAAAAATTTTTGAGCATTTTAGCCTATTGTAATGAAGCTGGTCTCAATATATTTTTTGATTCATACCAATATATTAATTTTGCCTCTTGGCTGAACTTCCTGTCTGCCACCGTTGGTTCACTTTTCACCAGATTTGAGTCAGGTCATCTTCAGGTCATGCTGGCAAAAATGTATGGATTTCGTGTCAATATACGAAACGGTTATCATTTAACGCATCAACAAATTTGCTGGAATGCTGGAAAGCTCTGACATATTGACATCAAACTTTGTATGTGCCATTGTCTGTGTGCCTCACAGTGACCACGCCACATCAATTTGGTAACAGTGCCACCTATTGGTCAAAAGTGATAAACCATTCATTAACCCTTAATATTGACATTTCCCAAAATGCCAGAGGTGGTCGAAGTACACAAATCAAGGACTTGAGTAAAAGTACAGATACGTATAATAAAATATTACTCCAGTAAAAGTAAAAGTACTCCTTTTTCAATTTTACTCAAGTTAAAGTACAAAAGTACTCGATTTTATATGTACTTAAGTAAAAAAGTACAGATAGATTTATTTAGCAATTTTATATAGGCTACTTATTTAAATTTTATATTAGCACATATTTTTTTTTATAATCCTAGTTAAAATACTTAAAATTTTCCCAAAATAACCACTATATGGAGTCAAGATAAAAAAATTGTTGTTGATATGGACTGCATTGATGAGAGTGATGTAGTATGTTCACTGTGAAGCTTACACTGCCAGGTGAACATCAAATTTTCACCAGTAAGAAAAAAAGTGTTTTAAAGCTTGTTGTTTTGCAGAAAGTCACAGTTACATGATATGAATGAGGCCTGAAGTTATTAAGAACATTTTAAGAATATAATTATATTTTTATAATAATAAAAGCACCCCTGGCCAAATATATATATATTTATAATAATAAAATCACCCCTTGCCAAATCACTTGCAGCTTTATTAATTACTGTAGTTACCATGCTCTGAACATCACATCCATTTATTTTCTATCAGATGCAATCTATCTAGGTGGTTGAATAAAAATATTTGGACTTTATATCTAAAAATTACCTCAACTTATCTTGTTAGCTAGATAGTTAGCACTAGCTAAAAATATTGACTTATTTACAGTGTACTCGGTTGATCCAAACGATAAATATTGATAATATAAAAACAGACGTCACCCAGGGCTAGGCTAAATGCACAGCATTCTAAAAAACTTCTAAAGTTGCAGCAGCAGGAAAATATGAACGTGCATGAGTTATTTTATTTAACGTTAATCTGTCTTATTTTAATATTCTGACCCAATGTTTTTGACCAAAAACATATAGAGACATGTTTCTGCATTTCAGTGGGCTTAAATAGATCACCCTTTACAACAGATGTGGTTCACAAACAAGTGACCGTTTTGACCTAAATATGATTTTCATTTACAATAATCTTAAAATTTGACATTAGTAACTTACTTTTCGCAGCATCAGTCGCGCGCACGCTCTCCCGGTTCAGTTCACTGGAGACTCGCTCTAAACGGCTCATTTGAATCAGTGAGTTGTCGACTCGAGAACAGCTGCAATCGGATCATTTCCAGTTCGTGACTAAATAGTTTGGTTCGATTTGCGAAACGATTTAACAGGTTCATTGAAAATAATCAGTTTGTTCATGAATCAGACACCGCAGCTGCTTCTCAGAGCACGTGATATATTATAACCTGGAGTAAACGATATGTTTTATGAAATGTAGTGAAGTAAAAAGTACGATCTTATGCTTTGGAATGTAGTGAAGTAAAAGTAAAAGTTGCTCAAAATAAAACTACTCCAGTAAAGTACAGATACTTGAAAAATATACTTAAGTACAGTAACGAATTACAACTACTTCGTTACTATCCACTACTGCAAAATGTTAATAACTTTGAATTACTTTAGCCTATTGTAATGAAACTGGGCTCAAAATATTCATTGGGTCTTGTAGAGAACATAGATACCAATTTTGCCATAGTCAGCTAAAGTTTCTGTCTGCCATTTTGATTTATGATGAAATCCTACTTTTTCAAACTCTCCTAGACCGTTTTTATGATTTTTACAGAAAACGAGTCAGATCATCTAACTCTAATAAAAAGGATTTCACGTTGATAGACAAAACCGTTTTTGTATAGCAACACAACAAATTTGAAGCATGATGTCACACTACGTCTGAGGCTGTATCTCTGCAAAGCTTTGACATATTGACTCCAAACTTTGTGTATGTCATTGTCATTCACAAACAACACACCACATTGATTTTATAACAGCACCACCTATTGGTCAAAAGTGAAAAGCCATTAAATCGTATTACTAGTGGTTGTAATTATTTTTCAGTCATCTTGACTAAAATCCTCTTAAAGTACAATGCCACATACACTATTCAAAAAGTAATAAACATCGCCACCTACTGGTGAGAAGTGACAAGCCAACAATTCATACTAAAGGTTGTATTTATGATTTTTCAGCCATTTTGACTAAAATCATTCTAAAATAGCTTTAATTACAAATTGTTGTAGTTGGTCTGTTGCTCCATGGAATATTCACACACACACACACACACAAAAAAGAGGCTGGTGCCGATAGCCTTGTGGCTATATATATATATATATATATATATATATATATATTGTAGGCTGATCACTGGCCGTCTACGACGGGAGTTAAATGTATAGTGACTATGACCTTAACTGAGTGAACACCTCACCATTTATTACAGTGTCACAGTATAGAATGGTATCGCATTGAATTGCTCCAAAATTATAATTAGGCTTAATATTTAAACCATAATTTTGTAATTACAGGCAGATTTGATCTCAACTCTAAAAACTGTGTGTGCTGTATTACTTTCAGTGTTGCTGGAGGTCAGTTCTTCTTCTTCAGTGCACTTCAAGCTCTGTCTCTCACACCAAAATGTGACAAGGCTGCCTTGTTCCTCATCAAATATACATGCACTTTGTCTTCTAACACATTTGCATAGTGAAGCCGCAAAAATACCTTTCTCTGTCCATTTGTGTTCTTCTGGGGCAGTCAAAATGAGCGGACCGCATAATCCCCATCCCACAGAATTTGCTCAGCTGCCAGAGCAAATGACATCACTCAGTTTTACCGAGAAAGCACATCATGTTTCAAAGTTCTCTCGCTGTCTTTCTTCCTGAAGGATGTCCGGAAGCTCAGTAAGCATGAAATGATTTAATGAAATGTCTCAGTCATCAAGCACAGATCCTTACAACAGTTTTTCTCTCTTTACCATCTTAAAGATGATGTCAGCATTTCATCCGTGACAATGAAAATAATGTCAGTAAGAATTAGCAGCATGCCACATATTTCATATAATCACAAATGGTGCTGCAATTGACAAAATAGGTTTTCTGAATTTAAATACAAAAAACATTAATTCATTGTATGTCTGTCTTTGTTTACATTAATGAAATGTACTGATTCCCTATTTAAAGCCCTTGAAAAACCTACATGAATAAATTTTATTTTTTAACAGTATCATTAATATTCTCCATGTAGCTTGAGTCACATTCTGACTGTGTTTCTCTGAGCTGTTAAGAGTAAGCTTCCCTCTGGCTCATATGTCCACAGTTAATTAAATCAGCTTGTCATGTACTGAAGAGCAAGCATTATTTAAATTACTACATTGAGACACTGACATTGTAACATCTGTTATGGTGTCTGATCAATCTGGCAGTGATAGATGTCTCATTTGTTATATCAACTAATTTTGTCATTTCATAGACTGATATTTGTCATACCACAAATTAACATTTCTGTCTCTTTACATACATGACCCTGGACCACAAAACCAGTCATAAGTGTCCATTTTTTGACCACAATTCTTGCCCAAGATACAACAATTTGAAAATCTGAAATCTGAAGGTGCAAAAAAATCTAAATGTTGAGAAAGTCGCCTTTAAAGTTGTCCAAATGTTCTTAGCAATGCATATTACTAATCAAATTTTTTAATATATATATTTACGGTAGGAAATTGACAAAATATCTTCATGGAACATGACCTTTACTTAATATCGTTGGCATAAAAAAATATATATAATTTTGATCCACAGTGTTGAGCTGTTGCTAAAATACTTGTGCTACTTAAGACTTATGTAGTCCAGGGTCACATACATGTGTCAAACTTACACACTCTGTGTAACCTGTAGTAATGTTTTATCAGTTTCATCAACCTTTCACCCCAAATATTCCAGTGGATAGAAAGGCATGTATGCTCCGATGGGAATTCTGAGAGCAGCTTTTGACAGGGGAAAAAGAAGAGAGGGAAAGGAGAAAAATAACCTTGCCTTAACACTGCATCTTACTTATAAATTTATCATGAACGTGTCTGTACAATACACTGGAATCTCAGCCTCCTTTAATATTTGAAGGTTTAATAATTCATATACTAAAATATGGTTTTCTCCACTTTCCAACTATCTCCTCTTAGCAGCACTCAAAGTGGTCAAACAGGAGGAACAGGAAGAAAGAGTTTAAAGTGGAGCTAAAAGTATATGAGTGAATGTTTGTGAGTGTGAGTGTGTGTGTCTGACAGACAGAGGGAGTACAAGAACGGCACACTTTGCTGAAATAATCTTCTTTTTAGGTCACTTGCAACTTATAAAAATTAACTGTATTTTTCACACATTGCATTTGATAGACAACTAGCTTAAATCACAAAAATAGCCTAACACCTAGAGAGCATGTGATGCCACTGCTAAGCTACTACATTAGCTCCACTAATAAAATACTTAGCCTACCTTAAACATTCAAATAATACATAAACAAACCAGTGAACCTGCAGCTGTTAGATGAAAGTTCAAATTCATGTATGACCCTGGACCACAAAACCAGTCTTAAGTAGCACAGGTATATTTGTAGCAATAGCCAAATACCTTGAATGGGTCAAAATTATAAATTTTTCTTTTATGCCAAAAATCATTAGGATAAACACCCTCAGATTCCAGAGTTCAAATAATATTCAAATAAGTGACCCTTATGATTGATTTTGTGGTCCAGGGTCACAAACTACGAAAATTAACCATGGTTTACTACAAAACCAAAACATGGTTAAAAATAACCTTGCAAACAAAACTAATACTATAATAACATGGTTGGCTACTTTAGTTAAACTATGGTAACCACAAATTAACCACGGTTTTTGCTACACTTACCATAGTTTAACCATGGTAGCCTATTTGTAGTAAAACTGTGGTTAAATGGAAGTCAATACGCCAGCAAAAAAAACAAAACACTTTTACTATAACAAAACCATCGCTAATTAAACCATTTTTGTAAGGCTTGCCACTTTTGAAATTGATTATTAGCCTACCACAGGATTTAGTAAAAATATCAGTTTAATCGAGGACTTATCTTCCAGTGTAGGCTATGGGTGAATGACAGTGTGATGAGTGGGGAGAGGTTGACACACTGAGATGTGGGACGTACGTGACTCCAGCGGACGCTTTTTTCATCACAGCTCACAGAGCTCATGAAGTTCAGCTCTTATCATCGCCTATATGTGTAGTGATCTTTTTGTTTTATCTATTTAATATAGGAATTTAATTTTGTCTGGAGATGTGACCTCGTGAACGCGATTTTGTGGTTTGTTTATGGTTAAGTTCGGCGGATGCGTTGGACACGTGCTATATGTTCTGTAGATACCATAATGTGAGTATACAAAACTTAATCTGAGGTAATAGTCTTTATATCACTACACAAATGTAATAATTTTATATTAATAATAGTGTGCTTGTGGGTCGCTTGTATGAATATTGTCACTGAATGAACTGTATCGACTAGAAAATTCCTTAGCCTGTTTATTAAAAAAAAAAAAAAAAAAAAAAATTATAAATAACTTTTAATAAGAATTCAATAAGCGTATCGTTACATCTGTATGTGTTCTGAGATCTAAGGGACTTTGGAACCGATTTGAATTAATAAATTAAATGTATTAACGTCACAGTTTACTTTAAAGAAATTAAATATCATTACTTAATACACTGTGTGCCTTGCTGAAAAAAACAATAGGCACCATCACAAAATTGGTTTTAATAGAAATTGTAATGTAATTTTTCGAAATTTCTATTGGTGACTTGTTAGAACAACTAAACCCTAATGGAATAAGTCCTAAAACACAAAGAAATGGTTTTAATGGTTAAAAGTTAATGGTTTGTAATGGTATTTGTAGATTTTCTGTGACCGTTTCTATTGTTTCTTTCAGCAGGGTGTTGTCAGTATTAACTGATGATGACCTTTAGATTTGGTTATATAAAGCTTTGCAAGTGATTTTTGCAAATGGGTGACTATGTGGGCTTGAATGAGTCTCTGGCCTGAGGTAAGACCAAATACTGTCATCACAAAATCTAAAAGTCTTATTGAGGGCCCTTCCTGATTCACTTGTGTCTAGTTGCACCTTCATTAGCATTTTGCATAGACAGAGACAGGGTTGTTTGTAACAGTAAACAACACTGAGTATTGACGCTAATTTGTGGCTAATTGTGACTGAATAACCTGAGCTTTGCAAATGTCTACGGACTATGCCGCGATTCCTGAGACATCCTGTTGAAATTGAGCAAATGTGCTATTTTTGGAAAATCATTTAATGCATCATTGATCATTTTATTATTCCACTGCTGTGGCATGTGTTTGAATACAGTTCCATAATTACTGAATTCATAATCAAAGAGCATGAAATAGGCATCAGATGCACATGTAATTTCAACAATAGCTGTTATTTAATAGAGAGTAGTAGTGATTTAGCACCAAGAGTGCTACTAATCCAATATGCTGCTGATATTCGACCATTAGGAGATTATAATTTTCATATTATTAATATTATATATTTCATATATTTAATATTAGTATTAGTGTACACCACCAGTCAAAAGTTTTTGAACAATAAGATTTTTATGTTTTTTAAAGAAGTCCTTTCTGCTCACCAAGCCAGCGTTTATTTAATACAAAGTACAGCAAAATCAGTACAATTGTGAATATTTTTACTATTAAAAACAACTTTATCTGTTTGAATATATTTTAAAATGTAATTTATTTCTGTGATTTCAAAGCTGAATTTTTAGCATCATTACTCCAGCCACATGATCCTTCGGAAATCATTTTAATATTCAGATTTTCTGCTCAAAAAACATTTATTATTATTATTATTATTATGTTGAAAACAGCTTAGTAGAATTTCTTCAGGTTTCTTTGATGAATAAAAAAGTTAAGAAGAACAGCTTTTATCTGAAATAGAAATCTTTTGTAACATTATAAATGCCTTTATCGTCACTTTTGATCAGTTTACATCATCCTTGCCAAATCAAAGTATTAGTTTCTATAATTCCTTTCCCCCAAAAATAAAAAAAATACTGAGTCCTAGCTTTTAAATGGTATAATGTATAATGTTACAAAAGCGTTTTATTTCAGATAAATGCTGTTCTTTGGATCTTTCTATTCATCAAAGAATCCTGAAAAAGATTACTTAACTGTTTTAAATATTGATAATAATAATAGACAGCAAATCAGCATATTAAAATGATTTCTGAAGGATCATGTGATACTGAAGCCTGGAGTAATGATGCTGAAAAACTTTTAAAAACATTACAAATCTTACTGTTCAAAAACTTTTGACTGGTAGTGCATAAAAGTAAAATAAGAAGAATATTAATTCTCATGGTATTTCTGCTTTGACACCCATAGTTTGTTGATGGAGAGGATTTCGAATGACAGCCGGCACAGTGGTCATCACAGGTGGAATTCTGGCTGCTGTCATCTTGCTAACTATTGTCACAGTTCTGTGTTACTGTAGGCTGCAGGTAAATCTCCTCTACTGCTTATCTCATAAGTAACTCGTCTCTTTTAGCTTATATACTGAATGTGACGTCTCAATCTGCTCATCAGTATTACTGCTGTAAACGAGACGAGTCGGAGGAGGGGGAGGAGGAGGCTGACGTTGCCAAGGCATCGCCGAATCCACCGCGCCAACCGAGTCCACCAGAGAGTCCGCTGAGTCTTCAACATTTCCCTGAATACGCTTCCTCCAATCAGCTGCTGATGACTGCAGAGCCCTTTGAGCCCAACGGACCAGTCAGCTATCCTCAGTACGTCCAGCGCACACCCTACAGGCCGCCACGCTCGTACACTTTCTGCCCGTCCTGCTCGGGGTATCTGCCGCTCTACATGAGCCCACAGGAGGGGCTGCGTAACGGAGGTGGCAGGATCAGCTACAGGACTCTGCAGCAGGAGGAATTAGACCTGCCGATGGAGACGCCCAGCTTCCACAAACTCAATCTCATCCGCTCTGTCACCATGCAGGAAGTGCTCACTCATCACAGCGTCAGTACAGATGTGTAACACCTCGTGTTCACCTGAAGTATTGTGGGATTCACATTTGTTATGCTGCTTTTTGTGCTCAGTTCTTCATTATATTCAGTACATCCACTCTTCGTTCATTCTATGCATTTATTGAGACACTATTATAGTATAATATTTTAATATTTTTCATTTTTATTTTAGTTTTGGTAATTTGGTTTTTTGTCATTTTTAATTTGTTTTTTATGTCAAAATATTTTTATTATTATTTCTATTTCAGTTTTAGTTATTTAAGTACATCAAGTTAAACTAAATTAAAATGAGCATTGCTGGCAGTCAGCTGAAATAAATGTTTTTATATTTTATACTATTTTAGGTAACGTTACTTTTATTTCAAGTAACTTTTTTATGGTTTTATTTTCATTTATTTTTATTTTCTTTTTTAACTATAGTAACCCTATTAAGCACTGTACTAAAACAAAATATGTAGAAAAATAGAAAAGGTACTGGTAATACAGGACATTATCTGTTAAGTTTACAGACATTTTCTTTAACCCAAAAATTTACAAAATGCAAGAAGTCTCTTTTGCTCACCAAGCCTGCATTTATTTAATCCGAAGTACAGCAAAAACAGTAAAATTTTACTATTTAAAATAACTGTTTTCTATTTGAATATATTTTAAAATGTAATTTATTCCTGTGATTTTAAAGCTGAGTTTTTAGCATATTTTCTCCAGTCAAATGATTCTTCAGAAATCATTCTAACATTCTGATTTGCTGTTAAAAAACATGTTGAAAACAGCTAAGTAGGCCTTTTTTTTTTTGGGAGAACAGCATTTATCTAAAATAGAAATTACTTTTCATCACCTTTGACTGATTTAAAGCATCCTTGCTAAAATTTCTATAGTGTATAATGTTACAAACGCTTTTTATTTCAGATAAATGCTCATCTTTAGATCTTTCTATTCATCAAAGAATCCTGAATAAAATTTTCAGCTGTTTTAAATATGGATGATAATAATAATAATAATAATAATAATAATAATAATTATATTAGAATATTTTATGAAAGATCATGTCACACTGAAGACTGGAGAAATTATTCTGAAAATTCACAGGAATAAATTACATTGTAAAATATATTCAAATAGAAAACAGTTCTTAGTACAAATATTTTAAAATTTGACTGTTTTTGCTGTACTTTGGATCAATAAATGCTGACTTGGTGACTTTAAAAAACATAAAAAATCTTAGTGTTGACTAGTAGTGTACAAATGAAACACCATTGTAAAGTCAATAGAGAAAATTCCTTCTTATTAACACTGTACATTGTGCCATATTTATACAAACTTTTCTGAGGGTGTGTTATAAAAATATTTGCTTTATTATTTATATATGTTATCATTATATATGTAACTAACAGGGCTTTCTAAGGGCATGAGCACTGAAGATTAACATTTTGATATTTCACATTCTTTTGTCTATCACGGATATTTACTGCTATAGTGAAAAAAATAGATGATTAAACGAGAAAATATTGGTATGAAGAAGTGGTGTGGATGTATGGTACATTACATTTGTGAAATGATCTTACCACCTGCAGTCATAGTTTTACATGTAGGATTGTGAATTTGTGTGTCTGTTTGTATAATCCATTCAATTGACAGATTTTATAATTCTCTGCACTCTCATCTTTGTGTGTAGTGCCACTCGGTTTGCATTGATTTTGAGCAAAGATAACTCAGAAGTCACCAGGATAATGATCTGTTATTGTCTTTTATCTGTTTATTTGATGACAAATGCAAGATTTGTTAATATTGACATTTGCTGTGTGGATTTAATGTCCAAGTTTCAAGCTCGTATGGTGTGATGAATGAACATACTTAACTGCACATGCTGTTTGCTGGCCAGCAGGTGGCATCAGTTCTTGTGCAGAAAAAAAAGGATCCGTAATTGGTAAAAAATAAAATATATGAAACGAGAAAAACGTGTCTGTGTGTTTTGTATAATGCCGATTATATAGATGAATCTTAATTAAAGTAACTCGGACTCCCTTAATCAGCTTAAATACTTGTGGACTATATGTAAACGTCTTTTATGTGAAATATCTTACTCAGGTCCATGCTAAATAAAAATAACATGCATTTCGTATGATCCCTCTCTTATTTTAGTAAAATAATCAACATTTTGCAGATTCTGCAAGGTGTATGTAAACGTTTGACTCAACTGTGTGTATATATACATACAGTTGAAACCAGATATTTACATACATTTCAGAAAAAAACTAAAACTTTTTTTCTTTACTGTCAAACATTAAATCAGAGTAAACTTTTT
Source organism: Cirrhinus molitorella (assembly GCA_033026305.1). Taxonomy (NCBI): domain Eukaryota; kingdom Metazoa; phylum Chordata; class Actinopteri; order Cypriniformes; family Cyprinidae; genus Cirrhinus; species Cirrhinus molitorella. Next base: position 33,868,133 of record CM065119.1, read on the forward strand.
CTGTTTTAGATCAATAAATATTAACATTTTTTGCATTTGTTAAATGTCAGAATCGAGATTTTTGTTTTTCACTTTCATCAAAGTCAGAAGTATACATACACCAAATTTATTGTGTCTTTAAACAAAAAGAAAACTCCAGATGATTCCATTCTGTGCTTAAGCAGCTTCTGATTGATTAGGTTAATTGATTCCATTTGAGTTAATTGGTGGCACACCTGTGGATGCTTTCTTTGACATCATGGGAAAATCAAGAGAAATCAACCAAGACATCAGGAAAAGAATTGTGGACCTCCACAAGTGTGGCTCATCCTTAGGTGCAATTTCCAGATGCCTGAAGGTCCCACGTTCATCCGTTCAGACAATAATACGCAAGTATAAAAAACATGGGAATGTAAAACCATCATACTGCTCAGGAAGGAGATGGATTCTGAGTCCCAGATAGGAACGTTTTTTGGTGCGAAATGTGCGAATCAATCCCAGGACAACAGCAAAAGACCTTGTGAAGATGCTGGCTGAAACTGGTAAGACAGTGTCATTATCCACAGTGAAACAAGTCCTGTACCACCATGAGCTGAAAGGTTACTCTGGGAGGAGAAAGCCATTACTTCAAAACCACCATAAAAAAGCCAGACTGCAGTTTGCAACTGCACATGGGGACAAAAATCTTTCTTCTGATTTAATCTTTATTAAAAATCTGACGAAACAAAAATTCTGTTTGGCCATAATGATAAACAGTATATTTGGAGGAAAAAGGGGCGAAGCTTTGAAGCCTCAGAACACCATCCCAGCTGTGAAGTATGGGGGTGGTAGCATAATGTTGTGGGGCTGCTTTGCTGCAGAAGGGACTGGCGCACTTCACAAAATAGATGGCATCATGAGAAAAGAAAATTATGTTGATATATTGAACATCTGAAGACATCAGCCAGGAAGTTAAAGCTTGGGCGCAAATGGGTCTTCCAAATGGACAATGGCTCCAAGCATACCTCCAAATTAGTTACAAAGTGGCTTAAGGACAAAAAAATCAAGGTATTGGAGTGGCCATCACAAAGCCCTGATCTCAATCCCATAGAAAATTTGTGGGCGGCATTAAAAAGGCAAGTGCGACCAAGAAGGCCTACAAACCTGACCCAGTTACACCAGTTCTGTCAAGGGGAGTGGGCCAAAATTCCAGCAAACTATTGTAGAAAGCTTGTGGAAGGACACCCGAAATGTTTGGCCCAAGTGAAACAGTTTCGGGGCAATTCTACCAAATACCAAGGAAGTGTATGTATACTTCTGACTTTGATGAAAGTGAAAAAAAAATACATAAAAATTCTCCCTCGCTCGATTCTGACATTTAACAAATGCAAAATATGTTAATATTTATTGATCTAAAACAGAAAAAGTTTACTCTGATTTAATGTCTGACAGTAAAGGGAAAAAAAGTTTTTGTGTTTTTTTTTCTGAAGCATATGTAAATATCTGGTTTCAACTGTACATATACAATAAAGGCAAGATTTTTTTCATTTTTGTTTAGGTTAAGTTGATGTACTTAACAAAAACTAAACTTATTAAAACAATATATATATCTAACAAAAAATATGTATCTAAATTACTAAAACTGAAACTGAAATACACCTTATTAATGTAAAGTACAGTCAATCCAAAAATTATTTAAACACCAGATATAATTTATGATATTATACCCAAAAAAATCTTCATAAAGTGGACTACCAGTATAATTGATGAAACTTTGGGACCAAAAATTATTCAGACACTTTTGAAGTGTTTTTTCTTTAATTGCTAAAGCATTGCTTGGTAATTGGTCATCAAAGTATTGATAGTTGTGTAAATATTGTCATGCTAACTGAATTTTTGGTTGATTGTCTATCAAAATTATCTGACATTATCAAGATTATACAGTTTATCTTGAGTTCTTGTCATATTTTATTACCATTGTCTAAACTATAGCGAATAAACTGTGATAATTTAAGAAATGTTGAAGGTGTCTGAATAAATTTTAGTTTGACTGTGCATTATATTAAAACGTGTACTAAAAATATCCAACCAAGCACAAACAACAGCATTTCATTAGAGTATAATATTTATTATTTATATTTTGAGAGGTACACAAAAGTTTTTCTACAAGAAAATCAAATGACTTACATTTGATTGTCTTTTGTACTTGAGGTAAGGTAGTACAATATATTAGGTTTAGTGTGTCTTAGTGAAACAATATATGAATCAAGATACATTTTCAACTATAGCACGTTCAAGTGTCAGGACTCACTCAATGACAAGGATAAATGACTTGGGTATGTCAAGTTCTGCTAAATCCATTATCAATTCAAATCAAATGAAAGCAATACAAAAAATGAAAAAAAGGATACATACAAAATGAGAGAACCCAATAAAACTACTGCTGTGACCAATAAATTAACATAAGCCTAGGTCTAGCAATAGTTGAACCGGATAAAAGTCAACAGTAGAGAGTAAGAGCCAGCAGTGGCTTGAGGCTCAGCCTGTGTTTGGATGTACAGTACTAAATCAGCCATCTTCAGCCAGAGGTAACATTCAGTATTGACCTCTGCCACTGCCAGATAATAAATGTCCAATAAAACCTGACGAATAATAAATACTTTTAAGACATGCAATATAGTCCTCTGAGCAATAATCAAATAATTTAATATTTCCTTATTGTGTCCTACAATTACAGGACACTGTCATGAAGTAGGTATCATTTTTTGTAATACTGACAGTAATGCAGTTTTATGGATTTAGCTTAAGATATAAACAAATATGGATTCAAACTTCCCTTGCTGCTGTTTGCAGACGACATGAACAGATGAAAACTGGAGTGGCAGAGACTAGCTAAGAGGCTCGAAGATTACGGCAAGAATGGCAACAGGCCTTGCTGTAATACCAGTGACTGCACAGATTCACCTTCAGAGCCAGAGAGCAGTTGGTGGTGGCACGATCCTGGCAGTTTTCATCTGGAGAAGGACAATTCATGTTATTTATGATCACTCTAGATCTATATAGCACATATTTGGCTACTATAATACGTCAAACTACAGTTAGAAGGCAATGCTTCAAATGCATATTTCATATTTAAGGAATAGTTAACCCAAAAAAATTTCACGCGTCGTTCTAAAACGTATAAAATCATACAATACAAGGATTAAAAAAAGGTGCAGTAAGAATAGTGAAATATAATTACAATTTAAAGTAACAGTTTTCTATTTTAATATACTTTAAAATGTCATTTATTCCTGTGATCAAAGCTGAATTTTCAGCATCATTACTCAGTCTTCAATGTCACATGATGCTTTAGAAATTATTCTAATACACTGATTTATTATCAATGTTGGAAACAGTTGTGCTGCTTAATATTTTTTTTAGGAATCTCTGATGAATAAGTAAAAAAAAAAAGAACAGCATTTATTAAAAAATAATTGTATTTTTTGTTACAATACGAGTCTTTACTATCACATTTTTATCAACTTAACAATTTAATATCCTTGCTGAATAAAAGTATTAATTAATTTCAATATTTGCTGACCCCATGATAGTGAATGGTAGTGTATGCTGTTACAAAAGATTATTATTTTAAATAAATGCTTTTTCTATTTTGTAGAAATGTATTGTGCCAAAACTACTTATCCCAAACTTTTTAATGATTTTACATTCCTGGTCTGACTGATTAGTACAGCCCAAAATATGACAATAATTGGCCATTTTCAGCAGCAGTAATCAGCAAAATATCCACGTTTCGTTCAGTTCAGTGGCATTGTTTACATTCAGTGCTGCCAGTATGGCCAATTGAGAAAACCCTCTATATTCTATTTATTAAAGCTATGTATGAATCTCATCAAGTTAGTGTTTTTAAGCATTTTATTTAAGCATTAATTCCAAAATAATAACTCAAGACAGTAACAGTTTAAACAATCAGCTCATTAGCCATCAAAGCTCTGTAAATGGTCACATGGAGACATGGAGATTTACTTTAAATTTCACCAAGCTGATTGCTCACTAAAAACTCTCACAGATCATGTTTTCATGAGATTTTATGTAACAAAGTGGTTATATCTACAGTGAGGGGTACATTATTTGATCCCCTGTCTGCCCACTGACAAAGAAATGATCAGTCTATAATTGTAATAGTAGGTTTATTTGAACAGTGAGAGACAGATTAACAACAAAAAATCCAGAAAAACACATTTCAAAAAAGTTATCCTTTAATGACCCCTTCGCAAAACATGACTTAGTACTTGGTGGCAAAACCAGGGGCGTAGCATCTGGATATGCAGGGTATGCAGATGCATATTGGGAGCCCTCTGAACTGAGGTGGAACTTTTAGAAACAAGGGAATGAATATAGCTCTGCATGTGCCTAGCCTGGCCCTTATCCAACAGGTTATCAGAGTTCTCGCCCGAGTCCGAATGGAGTACAAATATTTTGCATATGGGCCAGGGGCCACTTGCTACACCACTGGGTCAGACGTCACCAGGTTTGTACACATCCCAGGAGGGATTTTGTCCCACTCCTCTTTGCAGATCCTCTCCAAATCATTAAGATTTCGAAGCTGAAGTTTGGCAACTCAAACCTTCAGCTCCCTCCACAGATTTTCTATGGGATTAAGGTCTAAAGACTAGCTAGGCCACTCCAAAACCTTAATGTGCTGCTTCTTGAGCCATGTGTTTTGGGTCATTGTCATGCTGGAATACCCATCAATGACCCATTTTCAGTGAGGGAAGGTTTGCACCCAAGATTTGACAGTACTTGGCCCCGTCCATCGTCTCTTTGATGCAGTGCAGTTGTCCTCTCCCCTTAGCAGAAAAACACCTCCAAAGCATAAATGTTTCCACCTCCATGTTTGATGGTGGGGATGGTGTTCTTGGGATCATAGGCACCATTCCTCCTCATCCAAACATGGCGAGATGAGTTGATGCCTAAGAGCTCGATTTTGGTCTCATCTGACCACAACACTTTCACCCAGTTCTCCTCTGAATCATTCATATGCTAATTCAGATTTCAGTCTTTTACGGTGTAGTGTGTTTCCTATTGTTTTCTTGCTGACTATGGTCCCAGCTGCCTTAAGATCATTGACAAGATCCTCCTGTGAAGTTCTGGGCTGACTCTTCACCGTTCTCATGATCATTGAAACTCCACGAGGTGAGATCTTGCATGGAGCCCCAGACTGAGGGAGACTGACAGTTAATTTTTGTTTCTTCCATTTGCAATTAATCGCACCAACTGTTGTCACTTTCTCACCAAGCTGCTTGGCGATGGTCTTGTAGCCCATTCCAGTCTTGTGTAGGTCTACAATCTTGTCTCTAACATCCTTGGACAGCTCTTTGGTCTTGGCCATGGTGGAGAGTTTAGAATCTGATTGACTGATTGATTGATTGATTGATTGCTCCCTTTAAGAGAGTGCTCCTAATCTCAGTTACCTGTATAAAAGACACCTGGGAGCCAGAAATCTTGCTGATTGATAGGGGATCAAATACTTATTTCACTCATTAAAATTTAAATCAATGTATAACTTTTTTGAAATGTGTTTTTCTGGATTTTTTTGTTGTTATTCTGTCTCTCAATGTTAAAATAAACCTATCATTAAAATTATAGACCAATCTCTTTTTTTTTTTTTGTCAGTCGGCAAACAAAATCAGCAGGGGATCAAATATGTTTTTCTCTCACTGTAAGTGTGTGAGTTTAAATAGTCTTCCCATTAACGCCATTACATTGCCCCCCCACCAAACTCACTGCATGCTTTAGGGGGTCTGTTAAAACTTAATGGACTCCCGCTCTAACTTTACCTGCTGGTGTTGCTGTTGGACAATGTTTCTTTAAAAAAACTAGTGATGTATACACTTTTTAATATTATATTCTGTGGCATTGTTTTATTTTTTTACTACATGTTTTTTTTCCTCATCCAATATTTTGACACACATACAAACTGAAAAAATAACAGATTTAGAAACACAGAACAATTACTTTTGAGTGAACTGTTTAAGACACACCTGGAGGTTCAGTGGGGCAGGGCTGGAGTGCACAGGTCTGTTTGTTAACAGGTTTGGTCAAAGGGTCACATCCACGAACTGGTTCTCTTCCCTGATAACACTTCACATCCCTCATTCGCACACCGACCCCACAAGTCTTGGTACACTGAAAAACATTTGAATAAAAGAAAGGAGACAAAACATTCAATTACACTCAAACTTAGGAACCTTCACTAGAGAAAAGAGACTTGAGAAGAAAATTAGTTGTCTTAAAACCTAGTAAACTCACTTAGCTTAGTGTAAATGCGTACACGGGCAGCTGTCTGACAAACATACTGCCACCATCAGAAATTGAATTATTTTTTAAATGTTTCACCTCAGACCATGGTGTTGTGTACCACTTGAAGCAAGGCCTCTCAAAGCAGGTGTCCTCCTCCACTGGCCGCTTGCCGCTATCGCATTCTTCTTCCTCATTGATCTGGACCTTCCCTCCCGTGATGCCGACACACAGCACGGTTCTTCTCTTCACACCGCGTCCACATGTTGTGTTGCACTGGGAGGAAGAATACAATGAATACTGGGGAAATATTAACAAATCATTCATTTTCCAAACATGTAAGTGTAAACCTCACCCTATCCCAGTCTTGGGCCAGCCAGTGTGGAGGGCATTCATTGTCTCCACAGGGGTGAATGGCCAGAGGTTTGTTCTCAGGTGAGCACTGAGACTCAGGTACCACTCGGCCCTCTGGTGTTTTGCAGTACACATGACGCACAGTTTTTCCATGCCCACAGACGCCTGAACACTGGGTAGAAATGGACAAAGAACATTTTTTTAACATTTAAAACATTAAATCTTGACTTGATCTTACAATGACAGTCAATTCACGCCAAAATTAAAATTCTCTTTTCTTTCCTACTTCGTCTCATTGAAAAGAAATGACTTCCTTTCACTTTGCTGTTTCAAATTAGTGTGGCTTTGAATCCCTCCTGTTGCTTTATTGCATCGTGTTGATTAAAACTCAGTTTTAAAGATTTTTAAACACAATATGTGCTTCACAGTGTTCCCGTCTCACCGGTCCCCACTCAGATGCCGTCCACTGGCGCTCACATGGAGGGCCGGTGCAGTTTTTGGTAGATGCTGGGCGAGTTGCCTCATCACATGCATGGGTTTCATCTGAGCATCTGACCTCTCGAGTAACCAGACCCCTGCGACCACATTTAGCTGGACACTGCACAACAAACACAACAATGTTCTCTTTAGTATGCTAGTTTGTTAACACTGACATTGTCCAATCATATCAGCTTTCTGATTAACAAATGCACAAAAAACACACTCCACTGATGCACTGATGTTTTTGGAGGGAAACCATTTCTTTATAATAATTAAGCATGGTGTATTAATAACAATAATAATAATAATAATAAAAATTTTGCTTAGTTTTTCCTTCTGGTGCACCAGTAAGTACTTGAACCTTCTGTAATATTTGAGTCCCTCAGTTGTCCTCAGTGTGAAAAGATGGATCTCCAAATTATACAGTCATTGTTGGAAAGGGTTCAAATACACAAAAATGCTGAAAAACCAAAGAATTTGTGGGACCTGAAGGATTTTTCTGAAGAACAGCGGGCAGTTGAACTGTTCAGGACAGACAAGGAACTCATGAACAACACAGTATTAATAAGAATCAAGTGTATGTAAACTTTTGAACGTGGTCATTTTTATAAATTCTTGTGGACTATATGTCTATATTTATGTGAAATATCTTATTCAGGTCAGTACTAAATAAAAAATGACATGCATTTTGTATGATCCCTCTTATTTTGGTAAAATAATTAACATTTTGCAGATTCTGCAAGGTGTATGTAAAATTTTGACCTCAACTGTATCTCTCACTTCTACACATTCATCTTGTTAAAATGATGTTAAGGAATTTTTACTGGATAAAGCAAAAATAATGATTAATAACTGAAATATTTGCAGTGTATATAGCTCTTAATCTACCTCAGACCACTCAGCTACCTCCCACTGAGGGCCACAAGTGGGGCTTTTACAGGACCGGCGCTCTGGAGGGCGCTCTAACTGTGCCTCTATGCAGAGGTCACTGTATACGGAGCTGTCCAGGCCAGGAGCCAGCATCTTCCAGCAACGCACGAGGCGAAATTGGAAACCTTCTCCACAGGTCCGAGAACACTCACTCCAGCTGCTTGCCTCCCATCTACACATAAAGACCACAGTATGAGTTTTGTGTCAAGTACCACTTTTCATCGGACATAGTAAAATGATTGGAATAACATGAGGGTGACTTAATGGTGATAGAATTTTCATTTTTTGTTTGGTTTTCTTTACCTTTCTTGTCTTTTCTACAAGTATCCAATTGTGGATATTTATTAGGAAACTTAATTTTTTCCTTCATTTTAGGTAAATCGTGGCCATGTTGTACTAAGTTGTTTTCTGACTTTAGCTAAATTAGAATGAGAGAATAAGAACAATATGGTGAGAGAATATGAGGGAACAAAAAAAATAATAATTGTCCATGGATTGATATGTTGTGGGAACACATTATTAAAGGATAATAGTTCACCCAAATATTCAATAATTCTGTCACTTTGCTCAATCTCATGTCATTCTAAACCCATAAGACTTTTGGTTAATCTTCAAAACACAATTTAAAATATTAATAACAAAACCTCAGAGGGTTTTTGAATGAATGGCGCAGACGCAGAATTTTGTTTACTACACACTTGCTGAAGCATGCATAAGGTTAGCTGTGTTTTCAGCCTCTGCCACCTCACTATATGAGAACATGAACTTAATCTCTAGAAGAGTAACTTCATGAGCATTTCATCAGCATATCATACAAACAAAAACAAAAAGTCTTCACAGAAACCTGTCACACAGAAATAATATTACGTAATGTAATGATAGTATTATTACTACTAATAATACAATTATTATTAAAACATTATTTTCTAAGAAATATTTACCATAAAAAATATTTACCAGAATTTATTCAGTAAAAACACAGTATTTCTGGGGGAGTAGTAAATAAAATGTATAAAACCAATTAATTAGAGAAGTTTATTATTATTATTATTACAATTTAATAAAACCATTAAAATCAAACTCAGAAAATTAATGGAAAACAGAATTTAGTGAAAATTTAAAATTATAAAAAAAATATGAATTTTTGTTAAACATTTAAATAATTGAAACATTTTGTGTAATTTTCATTATTTCAAATAATTACACATGCTTTTTGATTAATAAAATGTAATTTAACCATTAAACCAGAGTCTAGAAAAATGAAAACAGAAAAAAAAAGTGAAAAAAATAAAGCACATTTAATAGAGCCCTATACTATATGGATGTGTCGATCATTGCTTAAATGTAAATAAAAGCCTATAATTAATCATCATATAAAGTGATCATATCTCTTCACAATACTCAAATTAAACAATTCAATTCATGTGGATTCATTTTACAATGACTTTATGTGTTTTTGTTACCTTTACTTTTAGTGGATGGAGAAAAAACTTCTCAGGTTTTATTACAAATCTAACGTTGTGTTTTGAAGATTAACCTAATTCTGATTGGGAATGACATAAGTGTAAATTATGACAGAATTTAAATTTTTTCATGAAATAACCTTTTCATTAGTACCCACGATAACTAAATTTTTTTCTGTATGTTATATACAGGGATCCATATTTTTTCTCAGCACACTCACCTGGGCTGGCATTCTCTGCCAATGCAGAAATCATGAACTGGCTCTGGTCGAGTCAAAGCATCACAGTAAACATCATCCACCTCAATGCCATCATACCGCACACACATGGCAAGTGATTTCGATACACCTATTAGAGAAAGTGCTTTGTATAAAAAAAACTCCCCACATAAACCAACATGGCTATCAGGAATGTTTATGCGTGGATGTTTGTGGGCGCCAGTGTCTCGATTACCAATCGAGCAGGTCATACTGCAGGGCTCCTGTGAAGACAACTTCCAGCGGTACATGTCAGCAGCGCTCAGTTTGTTCTTCTGAAGGAGTCTTTGGTTATTCCTGCGGCAAAGAAAACATAACATCTCAGACTAGGCCACAGTTTCTAGCCACCTGCACTGTATATTAGGCAGACCGTTCACGTTTGTTGATGCCGAGACACCAACTGACACTCCAGTCATAAAACCACTAACATTTTTACCATTCCTGGTCACACTCATTACCTTAATGTCAAGACTGGAAAACAACGCATTCCCTCAACTAGACAGGAGCCAATAAAATTTGTTCCTCGTGATAAATTCCTGGGATTTATCTGATGCGACAAGCGTAGTCTGTACCCGAGTGATCTATGGCACATTTTTCCTCAAAAAACAAAACAACTTGAATTATGTTTCTCAGAAAGCCCGTCTTCCTTACATTTAGGCCTTCTCTTCTTCTCCCCACCTGGAATCTTTCTCTTCTCCTTCGGATACGAGTAAGGGCATTTCATGAGATGTTCTTTATGATCTCTGGCAGAGGGGCTGGTAATGCAGTGTTTGGACGTGGCGGAGGGAACCCAGCATGAATTATAAATATGATGGAATGCAATCCCGCCAGTCTCTGCTTGGCCGTCTCCCCTCGGCGCTCTTTGAATGTCTCAGAGAACGTTAACAAAAAAACCAAGCCAGAGCTTGAGTCTGCAGCACATTCCATTCTCCCACGAGCAGGGCTGTCCCACCCGAGCCCGTCCAGCACAGCTTTGGCATGCCAGGATGGAGGGCTAAGACCTACTCCTAACATTCGAAACTGCCAAAGGAGCCAACTGATAAAAGATATCCACTAGTTCACTGGCATGATCTTGAGGTCTTGAGGCTATTAATGAGCTGACTAAAGGAACAGTTAAGAATGGTAGCTTCAAGTTATGCTTTGACAAACCGGCATGCTGGCTTTTCAGACTTCAAGTTAGAATTGGAGTTTCGATGACTCATTTTGCACTACACAGAATTTTATCCAATAAGATGCCCTCTAGCATGAGAATGCCCCTCCCATTAACACCACTGGTCAGAAAACATGCTTCATGTCTGTGATATAATTAAAGCCTAATGGATGGTTTAAAACAATAAAATTATTAAAATATTACAAAGCAAAACACAAACCAAATCAGCATATTAGAATGGTTTCTAAAGGATCAGAACATTTTTGACCAAATTAATTGAACAGTAATGTACATGATCATGTTTACCTGGTGCGATTGCCACGGTTGCGTAAAATGGAAGTAACAGTTCTGTTTAGGAGCAGGAAGTCCCCCGTGTCATTTCGCCTGTGCCCAAGGGTGAACTCAAGCAGTGAGCCGTTGAGACCCGCTTGCTCAAGACTGCTGTAGTCTAACTCCAGTGGGCCTTCAGAGGGCAAGCCATCTCTCCGAGTAAGAAGCTGATTGGTTGAGATGTTGGCAAGAACACCGTCAGAGCCAATCCGCTCTCCCAGCAGCACTCTCCAGATGAGGTTTTCAGAGTTTACCAAGTCCTCTGCAGGTATGTTGACAGGTGCTACGCCAGGGGCTCCTACTCCACTGGGCCAGCTACAGTTCCCCTCTTTTAAAACAAAGAAGGTTTGACTCATAAAATGTATTATTAAATGTATTAAATTTAAAATTATTTGATACCCTGCTGTTTTTGTACGTTTTGTTTGTTGTACGTAACAGTGAAAGACAGAATAACAGAAAAAAAATGTATTTTAAAAAAGTTATACATTGATTTGAATTTTAATGAGTAAAATAAGTATTTGATTCCTAATCAGCAAGATTTTTTTTTTATACAGGTATTGAGCTGAGATTATGAGCACTCTCTTAAAGGGAGTGCTCCTAATCTCAGCTTGTTACCTGAATAAAAGACACCTGTCCACAGAAGCAATCAGTCAATCAGATTCCAAACTCTCCACCATGGCCAAGACCAAAGACCTGTCCAAGGATGTCAGGGACAAGATTGTAGACCTACACAAGGCTACAAGACAATCACAGAGCAGCTTGGTGAGAAGGTGACAAGAAGCACAAAATAACTGTCAGTCTCTCTTGGTCTGGGGCTCCATGAAAGATCTCACCTTGTGGAGTTTAAATGATCATGAGAACCGTGAGGAATCAGCCCAGATCTACATGGGCTTGTCAATGATCTGTGAAGGACTGAAATCCTGCAGCACCCGCAATGTTCCCCTGCTCAAGAAAGTACAGGCCTGTCTGAAGTTTACCAGTGAACATCTGAATGATTCAGAGGAGAACTGGGTGAAAGTGTTGTGGTCAGATGAGACCAAAATTGAGTTCTTTGGCATCAACTTAACTCGCCGTGTTTGGAGGAGGAGGAATGCTGCCTATGACCCCCTAAACACCATCCCCACTGTCAAACATGGAGGTGGAAACAGTATGTTTCGGGGTATTTTTCTGCTAAGGGGACAGGACAACTGCACCACATCAAGGGGACAATGGACAGGGTCATGTACAGTCCAGGTCAGGGCATTAAAAATGTGTAGTGGATGAGTATGACCCAAAACACATGGCCAAGGCAACAAAGGAGTGGTTCAAGAAGAAGCACATTAAGGTCCTGGAGTGGCCTAGCCAGTCTCCAGACCTTAATCCCATAGAAAATCTGTGGAGTGAGCTGAAGGTTCAAGTTGCCAAACGTCAGCCTGGAAACCTTAATGATTTGGAGACGATCTGCAAAGAAGAGTGGGACAAAATCCCTCCTGAGATGCGTGCAAACCTGGTGGCCAACTACAAAAAACATCTCGCCTCTGTGATTGCCAACAAGGGTTTTGCTAAGACATGTTTTGCAAAAAGGTCAAATCAATTTATAACTTTTTTAAAATGTGTTTTTCTGGATTTTTTTTTTTGATGATATTCTCATGTACATGTAATGTACAAAATGTACAAAATCAGCAGGGGATCAAATAATTTTTTTAAGGTACATCTAAAATAGATCCCAAAAACCTGGTCAGTACCAAACCAAAACAAACTCTGGGTTTGCAATCAACAGTGACAAATTTAAGATGATTAGAGCTAATTTCTTAAGTCTTGTTGTAAATGCTCTATGTAATAAGATTGTATTGGAGACTATAATGCAAGATAGGGGCAGAACCTTCATCAGGACACACAACCTCATTTATATTATTAATGTCAGAGAGACAGCAAACACGAATGGCCATAATTCTCTTACTTCCATGGAGGGAAAATGTCAGGCCTCTCTGAATTTTTCATCCTTTCTAGCTAATCTTTGTTTGGGGTGATGCATTATAAAGGACTCCATATAGGGCCAGTAGAAAGAGGCCTTTTAACTCACTGATGATTGCCCAGTGAACTATATACTCTCTCTCCATCTTGTCAATTCTCCACTTACTTCATTCAGTGAAAGCATATGGTGGCAAAACTGATGGGTAATTTTTAGGGCAAGTTCTCTTTTAATGACTAATTTGTGCAGCAAGTAGCTAATTGTAGCCTATTTAGTAATGAGTTCAGTATGTACATATTGATACTTTCTATTCAGCATAAAAAAAAAAAAATCATGGTTTCCACAAAAATATTAAGCAACAATGCAAAGCAGTTTTTCAACACTGATAATATCTTGGGCAGCAAATGAGCACATTAGAATGATTTCTGAAGGATCAAAAACACCAAATACAGCAATGACATATCCCAATGGTCTTGCTTTTATGGAAGCCCACTTCCGCCACTGAACAAAACATTAAAAAAAAAAAAAAGGTATTTGGTATTTTTTGGTATTGCATGATACAAACTCATAATTGAGAGTAATAAAGTCAGAATTGAGAGATATATACTCACAATTCTGAGAAATGGAGTCAGAATTGCAATACATAGGCAATTCTGACCTTTTTCTCAGAATTGTGTCATACAAACTCGCAATTCTGTCTTTTTTCTCAAAATTGTGTTATATAAACTTGCAACTACGAGCAATAAAGTCAGAATTGAAACTGAAATATATAAACTTGCAGAATTGTGATATAGACAAGCAATTCAGATTTTTCTTTTCCCCAGAATTGCGTGATAAACCTTACAAAGTCAGAATTGCAAGATGAGTTTATATATTGCAATTGTGACTTTTTTCTCAAAATTGCAACTTTATAACTCACAATTGTGAGTTTATATCACTCAATTCTGAGTTTATAACACAATTGCACATTATTAAGATATAAATTTGCATTCAGTCTTTTTTTTATAACTCACAATTACAAGTTTACATTTCACAATTCTGAGAAAACAAGTCAGAATTGCGAGATACAAACATGCAGTTCTGAGAAAAAAGTTATTTCTCACAATTGTGGGTTTATATCCCAAAATTCTAACTGTTTATCTCGCAATTCTGACTTTATGTCTCAGAATTGTAAGTTTATATCACACAACTGCAATCAAAAAGTCAGAATTGTGAGACAAAATGTCGCAACTACATTTTTTTTAATTCAGTGGAAGAAACCGCTTTCATACACTTTAACTTTTCGCTTCATTTTTTTTTTTTGTTCCCTTAAAGGAACACGCAACTTTTTTTGAAAATATGCTCATTTTCCAACTCCCCTAGAGTTAAACAGATGAGTTTTACCATTTTCGAATCCATTCAGTTGATCTCCAGGTCTGACGGTAGCACTTTTAGCATAACTTAGCATAAATCATTAAATCTGATTAGACCGTTAGCATCTCGCTCAAAAATGACCAAAGAGTTTCGATATTTTTCCTATTTAAAACTTGACTCTTCTGTAGTTACACTGTGTACTAAGACCAACAGAAAATGAAAAATTGTGATTTTCCAGGCTGATATGGATAGGAACTATGCTCTTATTCTGGAGTAATAATCAGGGAACTTTGCTGCAGTACCATGGGTGCAGCAGGCGCAATGATATTACACAGCCCTTGAAAATAGTCCCCAGCTAGGTAACTTCCAATGTGACCTGCACTAAGCAACTAAGCTAATAGTAAAATAGCTGGGCACTATATTCAGGCGCTGCGTAATATCATTGCGCCTGCTGAAAATCACTTTTCACTTTTTCTGCTGAAACTTTTCATTTTCTGTTGGTCTTAGTACCCAATGTAACTACAGAAGAGTCAAGTTTTAAATAGGAAAAATATTGAAACTCTTTGGTCATTTTGAGCAAGATGTTAATGGTCTAATCAGATTCAATGATTTATGCTAAGCTATGCCTAAAAATGCTACCATCAGACCCGGAGATCGGCTGAATGGATTTGAAAACGGTAAAACTCATCTGTTTAACTCTAGGGGAGTTGGAAAATGAGCCCTTTTTCAAAAAAGTGGAGTGTTCCTTTAAGACTTGTGTCCACATTCTTTCACTAATAAATAGATATAAAAACACATAATACAATCTCAAATGTGATTCCTTATAATATGAAACCCCTATAATGCCAATAAATTAAACTATTGGAGCTACATTAAGGTACTTTTCCAGAAACGTATTTACAAAACCGGAGCAGATTAAAGAAACATATAGACAAAAACAAATATTTACCTGTATACTGGACTTGTGTGTTAGCATCCTGCTCACAGTCAATGTTACCCGTCTCGTACACTTCATTGGTTTCCTGGCCAGGCTTTTGTCCTTCCACAGCCCGTGGTCCAGTGCTCTGTACCTGGTTCCCCTCCATCTTATCATACACACTCTCATTATGGTGTAAAACACTCCCAATCTCCACAGACACCAGACTGGATCCTCCTTGAGGTCCAGTGTAGATGGGGGGCTGGGAGACAGAAGCCATAGAGCCTCTCATCACTGTGTACTCATAGGTGATATAAGGATTTTGGCCGTTTTGGTTCCAGACCTTTAAGGCAAAAGACAGAGACATCCTCAGCAATTAGGAGGAAATTATAAATTGTTATGACAGCATCTCATTTTACATTTACAGGAAACAACATTCTGGACTACTTTTTCCCAGAGTTAATATTTATGCTCCACAAAAAACATGGCAATAAAAGGGCACCAAGGTTAAATGATGTCCAGAATACAATATTTCCTTTTCTGAAAAACTGCGTCATCCTACATTCGTCCCATAAACCCAGACTGAAGTGAAATAATTGAGTCATTCCTCCTGGGACAATGCGTCAGAATTTTACCATTTACGCAGAGTGAACCGTTAGACCTTTGGCCTGCACTAAGTCAAAGCCATGGTTAGCCAGCCAGTGAGATTACCCATGAGCCCTTGGCGGCGAAGAGAGGACCACGGCTACAGTACCAGAACATTGATGGGCTGATCGATGGGCCCTTTCGCCACGATGTACTCGATCCCCGTCTCATACACATCAGTGGGCCGCCGGTATTTGAAAATGGTCCCTGCTGCATGGAAGTTCTGAGGGGTGTCCACTTTATATGCACCATTGAAGAAAAAGTTCCCTGCTTGGTCAGTCACAGCTGGAAAATAACAAGGGTGAGATATAGTAATGGAAAGATTGGATCGTTTTATTTACTCTTCTGTCTTACTCAGCAAAATAAACTAATCTTTATTCAAGTCATTTTATTCATTTAAGCAGTTAAAATGTTACATATTTAATAGTCAGACTCCCCAAACATATCCACCTATGCAATCTTTGATCATAAAAAAATTCTTTCATTCATCACACTTCATGAACAAATCATTCATAAACCAACTGTCATTATGTCAAGCATTTAGATAAAGCCTGTATTTTGTATGTATATTTTGAATTAGCTTCAAGTTTTTTGTTTTCAATAATTTCTATGTAGCTTTATTTTATTTTATTTTTAGTACATTGACCTAAACTTATTTCAGTTAGTTGACATCCTAATTTTTATTTAAGCTTTTATGTATGTTATTGTTTATTTAGTACTGACCTGAATAAGATATTTCACATAAAAGATGTTTACATATAGTCCACAAGAGAAAATAATTCAAAAGTTTACATCCCCTTGATTCTTAATACTGTGTTGTTATCTGAATGACCCACAGCTGTGTTTTCCTTTTGTTTAGTGATAGTTGTTCATGAGTCCCTTGTTTGTTCTGAACAGTTAAACTGCCCGCTGTTCTACAGAAAAATCTTTCAGCTCCCACAAATTCTTTAAAAAAAACATTTTAAATTTGAAGAGGGTAAATGTAACTTATTTTGTCTTCTGGGAAACATGTAACTTGTGATGAGATATTATTGAGATCTTCTGTAGCCTCTGAAGGGCAGTACTAAATGATGTGATATGATATTAGGCAAAATAAGAAAAATTTACACATCTTCATTCTGTTCAAAAGCTTTCTTAATGCATTGTTTTTCTTTCTAAAGCATCAGTGAGCATTTGAACCTTCTGTAATAGTTGAGTCCCTCAGTTGTCCTCAGTGTGAAAAAATGGATCTCAAAATTATACAATCATCGCTGGAAAAGGTTAAAATACACAAAAATGCCGGAAAACCAAAGAATTTGTGAGACCTGAAGGATTTTTCTGAAGGAAAGTGAGCAGTTGAACTGTTCAGGACAAACAAGGGACTCATGAACAACTATCACCAAACAAAAAAACAGAGCTGTGGGTCATTCAGGTAACAACACAGTATTAAGAAATGTAAACTTTTGAATGGGGTTATTTTTATAAATTCAACTATTATTTTCTCTTGTGGACTATATGTAAATATCTTTTATGAAATATCTTATTCAGGTCAGTACTAAATAAACAATGACATAATTAACATTTTGCAGATTCTGACGGGGGGTGTAAACTTTTGACCTAACTGTATTTATATACATACATATATGTAATTAAAATTATTAAATGGATGCTGCTTTAATATGATAAAGCGCTCCTTACACCTACCCCTAACCCTTACCAATAAACACATTTAAAGCACATTATTTTCCACTTTTCAATTGTTACCTTTGATTATTAGTTCGGCAAAAGGTCAACTCAAACTCGGGTCGATCGTTTAAAAAAATAATTGCTACATACTTTACTACGTCTTTTGCAATGTTGTCTAACTCTATCTCATGTTGGTGGGTGGAGTTAGTGTAAATAGCCAACTTTATTTCAATTAACAAAAGTAATTTTAATAGTTCATAAAACGCTTGATATTGCAAATGAAGTATAAAGTATCAGCATACTCTGAAAGTATAACACACAGTTGAATGCCTTTCAAAGGTTTGCTCACCCAGGATATCTGCAGACTTCTTCCTCTCTATAATCTGGATGTCCCATGATCCTTCTGGAATTTGAGTTATGAAAGAATAGCCTTTGAAGACAAGAGTTCACTTAATTAGGATTGGTTGATAAATTTAAAGGGTTAGTTCACCAAATAATGAAAATTCCGTCAATGTTCTTATTACCTTTCTGGGTCTTGAACATGTCAGTCTATGAAGGGTCAGAAAGCTCTTGGATTTCATCAAAAATATCTTAATTTGTATTCCAAAGATGAACGAAGGTCTTATAGGTTTGGAACGACATGAGGGTGAATAATTAATGACAGAATTTTCTTTTTTGGGTGAACTATCCCTTTAATATAAATGCCATTCTACAAAACACTGAACTGACATTACCTAGACTAGAAGCCCCACGGCGAAAGTTCCCAGTAATGCGACTGCAGCTGCTCCCATCTCCCTGACATACACCGCATTTATCCAGAGTGTTGGGGGAGAAGAGGACACCATCACATCCAATGGGCTGCAAAGTTACACATCAGCTTCTAAGTTTAGATCACATGCCTGAGAAATGAGCATAAATCTTATAGCAATATAAGCCACTTACTTCACATCTCCCATTTACACACACGCCCCTGTAGTTGCTGTACTTGCAAGACGTTCCATCACGTGCAGGTACCATCAACTGTCTTTGACCATCAGAGGTGGTGCAATGCAGGTCACATGGATTACTGGAGATATGAACGTAGTCATCTACAGGAATATAAACAGAGTTCATTGTTTTAACGTAAATGATACCTTCACAACGCAGCTTCATTAAATAAAACAGTTAATACCAGGATAGAGAGGTTTCCAGTGGTAATTTTTTCCATTGTAAACCTGAGAGTTGAATGACCAGCACTGCTCTTCTCTGAAGCTCCTTCCTGTAGAAGGACATTCCTGTAATTCACAGAAAGACAGTCAGTTGAATGCAGAATGAGTCTTGCTTTACAGTCTCCATTTGGTTGCAACTGACATTAAAACGGACTACAAAAAGCAAATTATGCATGCATTAACAGTAAGCCTCAGGTGGAGGTGGAACGTGAGGCTCGCTGTCAAGTCTGGCATCTGGGATGCATTTCTGTTGGACTGTCCAAATGCACTGTGTATGTGTGTACATGGAAAAGAAAGTAAGATACTGTGAACTGACCTTTGCATTGCAGAGATGATACTTTTTTGCATTGCCTGTACACGTCATGTTGTCTTTACCGGTTGTTGTTCTCTTTCTTTGAAAGAAAGTGTTTTAGCTTAGCAGCAGTTAAATACAAGAGGACATTTATTACATGCACAAAGTTTTTTCCCGGTGCCTAATAAAAATGACATGAAAAAAAGCTTTTTTTTCTTTTAGAATGTAATAGAAAAGTGGAAAAAAAACATTGAATTTGAGTAGGCTAACTAATGGAAGCCCAAAAAAATCATGCTTGGACAAATCATAATTATGATATAAAAAGTTTCAATTATGAGATAAATAGAAATTGCAATAAAAAGTTGCATACAAGTATGACATATACTACTAGCCAAAAGTTTTGAAAGATTTGGTTTTTAATGTTTTTTAAAGAAATCTCTTCTGCTCACCAAGCCTGCATTTATTTAGCCAAAGTACAGCAAAAAACAGTACTATTACAATTTAAAAGAACTTGTTTCTATTTGAATATATTTTAAATTGTAATTTATTCCTGTGTTTTCAAAATGTTTAGCATCATTACTCCAGTCACATGATCCTTCACTGAAAAATTCTGATTTGCTGCTCAAAAATCATTTTTTATTATTATTATGTTGAAAACACTTGAGTAGAATTTTTTCAGGTTTCTTTGATGAATAGAAAGTTCAGAAGAACAGCATTTATCTGAAATAGATATCTTTTGTAACTTTATAAATGTCTTTATCAACATTTTTGATCAATTATATATTATTATATATAATAATAATAATAATAATAATTAATGTTTCTTGAACAGCAAATTAGCATATTAGAATGATTTCTGAATGATCATGTGACTCTGAAGACTGGAGAATTGATGCTGAAAATGTAGCTTTGATCACAGGAATAAATTACAGTTTTTATAATATATTCAAATAGAAAAAAAGTAAAAACATCACAAAATTTTACTGTTTTTGCTGTACTTTGGATTGAATAAATGCAGGCTTGGTGAGCAAAAGAGAATTCTTTAAAAAAACATTCAAAAACTTTTGACTCGTAAAGTATAATTTTTGTCAACTATTGCTTAGTATCTCACTATGATTATCAATTTGATGTTTTATATTATAATTATGACTTAGTATGTTATAAATATGGCTTTTTATCTTAAAATATAAACTTTTTATAAAGTATTAATTATGATTTTTTAAATCTCAAAATTATGACATTGTACAGAATAGTTATGACTGTTTCATAATTTCATATTTTTCATAATTTACATTCTCATTATGATATAGTATGTCACAGATTTGACTATTTATATCATATTTTAACTTTTTATATCATAATTATGATTTACTAAAACATTACTTTTTCATATGTGATGGACCTGGGCTTTCATACTAAAAAACTAGTTAAACTAAACTACCTTGTTCAAACATTCTTCATATGAAATTTATCTTGCCGTTAAATCTTACTAACATTATATACAGTAACCAATTGTTTTTAGAATAGGATTATAAAATGTATTATAAAATGTAATATGTAAAGCTGATTTTGGTTTTGTGTAACAGCCACTGACCTTTGCTTTAGACAGTGTCTCTCCTGTGACATGACGCCCCCTCCACAGGTGCGTGTGCAGGCAGTCCATTTTGTCCATTCTCCCCACCAGTATGTGATCACCTCCAGCCCGTCCTCTAGACTGTTAGAGGCAACACCCTCTTCCTTTGGCAAATAAAGAGTTCATTTAGAAAATTAACACTGGAGACCAACATCTACACGTATGCTAAGACCATATCTGTAAGATAGAGTATTACAATATATACTGCAAAAATTCGTTTTTTTAGTGAGAGGTGGGTTTTAATTTATCAAAAAAAAAAAAAAACAGTGCAAACCTGTCCTCTGCTTGAGAGATTGCCCAGAGACAAAGCCAGCGTTACAAGCCCAAAAAGCACCAGACTGCTCTCCACATACTGGGCCCTTGACCAGATCCTCATCCTGTAGGGAATGAATATTTGGAGAAAAGAAATTGAATAGTCTCTCAAAACAGAGGTTTAATTAGTTCTTCACAGATCTAAGCACAAAGGAGATTCAGTCCACATCTGCTATATCTTCTGAGAATATATTTGAATAGATGACAGTGAAAGTATACAGACATTTTAAACTATTTTTATTTTTCATTAGTGCAATTCATCTTCAAAACATAAATGAAGATATTTTTGATGAAATCCGAGCTTTCTGACCCTGCATAGACAGCAACACAACTGACAAATTCAAGGCCCAGAAAGTTGGTAAGGACATCTATTAAATAGTCCATGTGACATCAGTGGTTCAACCGTAATTTTATGAAGCTATGAGAATACTAGGAAAACTAATATAATGACTTTTTTCAACAATTTCTTCTCTTTCATGTCAGTCTCCACCACCATTCACGAGAGTACCAGGACTGTTGACGCAGGAGCCGTCGTTCTGACGTAGAACCCGGAGGCACTGCGTCTTGTTTACAAGCAGAAAAAGATGCATGCTATACATAAAACAGACTATTTTAACAATGTCCTTACTACCTTTCTTTGTGCTTAATTTGTGTTTTTAAGATGAGCAAGGGTCTTTCGGATCGGAACGACATGAGGGTGAGTAATTAATAACAGAATTTTCATTTTTGGGTGAACTATCAGTGTGATGGACATTTGAACAATTTATTTGAACAATTTAAAGAACCTGTTTCCACTATAAAGAACCTTTTGTGTGATGAAAAGGCTTCAAGGATGTTACAGGTTCTTCATGGAAGAGGCCCAAAGAACTTTTATGAAAATGAGGTTAAATCCAGTCCTCTTTAGATGCTTTTAAATTAATCTAAACAAAATTGCAGTTGAGTTTGACACCATTTACTTTGGTGTATGAAAAAGAGGACCTTGGATATTTAGCTAAATATCTCATTTGATTTGACAATGGGAACAAGTCTTGCATATACTGATCAGTTTGAGTTACATGAGATGAATAAATACTTTTTTGTTTCGGGTGAATCAAAAATGCTACAAATAGCTCTTTTGTGCACTAAAAATCCACTTGGCTTAATCAGTGGGCATGTGCCCTTTCAGTTTTCATGGGCATGACGTTTCTGTTGGCACACAAATGCAGTGAAAGAAAGTATGAGGTTCTCTAGCTTGTATTCAAGTGGCAGTGATGCAATAACATACACGCATATCACTGCATATTTAAGGAGACACTAAAAAAAAAAAAACTAAAATCACACAAAGTTCCCCAGTTCTCCTCCATCTCATGTCTCCTCATCAGACCTGTGCCTCCAATTAGGTAGGCTCCTTAAAGTAAGCAAACGGATCGTCTCACTCTGTTTGCAGTCTGGCTTTTCCTGGCACTAAATATTGGTGACAGGTGTCTTAAACTACCCACTGGAGCACCTGGAGTTCATTATCCACCCCAGACACAGCTGGAGCAGCGCCAGCTCGCCAAACACTCGTCTTCCACAGACCACGCGGCGAGGCTGCGACGGGCCGAGACAGACCTTCCTCTTCTGAGCTTCCCAGGCCACGAAAGAGAGTAAACACAGGCTAACCCCCTTCTCCCCCTCCCTCCCCTGGGGCCTCTGCTCAAGGGAAGAGGGGTGTTTTTCTTTCCCTGGCAGCAGACAGACAGCAGGGCCGTTCCCCATTTGGGGGGGCAAGCTCTGTCTATGAGCTGGAAGCAGACTCATCCTTCTCTGGAAGAGCTTCTGGTCACAGGGACCAGACGCAAGGATTCCTCAGTTCTCAGCAGACTTCTCACGTCCACCGCCTTCAAGTGGAAAATCAATGTTGCAGCTTTCTATCAAACAGGTTGAGGTACAAACCCACAGCAGGAGGACAGTTAAGATGAGTTCAAGCAAACAAATGCTGAGAGAACAGCAACAAGTGTCATGGCATACATTTATACAGATGAAACTAGAACATTGAGAGCAGATAATCAATAAAAACCATCAAGTTTATATTTAGGAATTTGGAAGATACTTTTTTCCGTCAAAGGGATTTCAAGCTATGGATTTGCTCGATCACCTAGTTATCCATTTAGACTTCAGGGAAAAAATGATACTAACTGCTATTACTTTCATACCTTCATCTAGCTTATTTGTGCTGTGATATAGGTGTATAACATTAGGTGAAAGAAAAAGGCTAAAAGCAGCCAAATCTAATAATTACATCATACAATAAAACATCATAAACTCGCCTTTTAAGGAAAACACAAACATGGGTGTCATGTAGGCTAATCAAATATTTTCAGTAGGACTGAATTTATATTTAAAGTGATTACAGTTGAATAAAAACATTAGAAATTGATAATTATAATGTTATTCAACATTATAATTATTATAATTATTATTATATATTATTATATATATTTGAACAGCGAATAAATTATAGCTACAGAAAGTGACATTATTACTAACTTTGATCTATCACGAGTTTAAGCGCCCTAAAAAATTTATGGCTATAATCATTGAAGCTGTCTAAACTGTGAAATGAATCGCTTACCTACATTGTACGTACATCTGCGGTTTGTTGTTTATGGTGAGTGAATTCAAGAGTTGCGAACACTTAACAAAACTGATAAGTTTCAGCGATGACTCATCTGAACGCCTCTGATTGGCCTTTGCATTCCTAAGCTCAACAGAATCGCGTGTGATTGGTTATAATGCGCAAAACCACAATCGACACTATTCATTTTCACTTTGTTAGCAACATACGTAATAGATTTAATTTGTTCGTGCAAGGCGTTGTGCCCCAAACCTCCGTGGTAGGCTTTCACACGTTCCGCCTATGACTATTTGCACTAAACCAGTGTATTTATGATTAAAGCAACACTTGTAACACTTGAATTAAGCTTACAAATTTGAAGTACAAAACCTGAAGTATGTATGTATATATATATATATATATATATATATATATATATATATATATATATATATATATATAATGTACTGAGCGGCGTCAAGTGCATAATAACCAGAAGCCTGAGCTGCTCTCTGGATTACATGGCTGTCTGGAATACTTGATTCTGATTGGTTGATTGTAATGGACAATCACTTTTGGATGCTTTTGCATATATCTCAAATAATGAAAAAAAAAAAATTAACTTAGATTGATGTTTTCAAGTAATAAAGATAATGTACAGTCTTTAAGTAAATAGATGAAGTAGAATTTTGTCCATCTTCCTCATTTAGTTGCTTGACTTCTGTCTACACTTGAGCTGCTCACTGATTTCTTGTGGTTCTCCTCATCCATTTATCATCCATGGTGATTTATTTATGCGAGTAGCTATTCAAGATTAATATCAAATTAACGTCCCTCTTGACTTATTTACATTGTCAAAACAACACATTCATTTTCTAGGGATTTTTCAATTGGACATTTCAAACATGACTTGATAGAGCTAAATATATCATCTTGTATTGACTTCTCAATAACAAACAGTATGACCTCACTGCAAAAGCACCATTTCCATGTATTTACTACAGAATTTATCATTAAAGAACATTGTCTACTTTCTCTGCAGCTGGACCCAAAAGAAAAAAAAATACAGTGCCACAGTAATATCACATGATTTTTTTCCCCCCGAGATCACCATTACTGTCACTTTATTTCACTTTCATCCAGCTTTTTGCATCAGCAGAGCAGTTAACACTGTTTGTTTGGGTTTGTGGAACAAGTGTCTAGTCTGCTTGGCTTCCCATGCTCTTTCCCAAAACATTCAGCACGATTCAGCGACATGGACACACACACACACACACACACACACACACACACACACACATAGAGTCAGTCACACAGTAAATATTTGCCCTTACCTGCAGTCCAGGGGCAGTGTTGGAGCTGAGTGCTGCTTGGACAGTGTGGGTGGTGCTGGTGGTGGTGGTGCAGTGGTGGTTTCTAATGGTGTGCTCTGAGGATGTGCCTTGTAAAGAGGGTAAGGTGTGCTCCTGCATCCCTCCTCTCCCCCTTCCTCTCCTCCTCCCTCCCGCTTTCTTTCCTTCAGTCCCAGCAGGAAGAGAGTGGCAGCGTTTGGGAACGCCTACATGAAAACACTTTCCCGGCTGGTGCCAAGCTCATGGGCTGCCGCTGCTGTGTGGTGGAGCCGAGCCACAGTGCCACAGACTCAGCCAAGCTGCTGTCTACTGGTCTCCGCTCGCAGACAGACAGGGAGGAAGTTGCTGTTTCCCACAGAGAAGCCCCCACCGTACCCCTCCTCATCACACCAGTCCATTCACCCTCCACACACACAGTTTTCTATGCCAGATCATCCTTTTTTGCTGTGCAGTAATTCTGTCTTACCTTGCATGTCCCACTGCTGTTGAGAAGACCCATCAGTACCACAGGCCACAGTGTTACTTAATGGAACTCCTGACAACAATCCTAATGACAACAATGAGCACAACAAACATGGAGATTAGTGGTTCTGAAAACAAAATGTAATAGTGACCAGACAAACCAATAAGAAACAGAGAACTCTGCAAAGTATTAAAAACTAGTTTGTTTAAAAGACCAGTAAGCTATTAATGGGTTAGTTCAGCCAAAAATGAAAATCGGCTGTCGTTCCAAAACTTTAAGACCTTTGTTCATCTTCAGAGCACAAATTAAGATATTTTTGATTAAATCAACGCAACTTCCACATTCAAGGCCCAGAAAGGTAAAGAAATTGTTAAAGCAGTCCATGTGACATCAGTGGTTTAACCGTAATTTTATAGAGCTGTAAGAATATTTTCTGTGCGCAAAGAATAACGACTTTATTCCACAATTTCTTCTCAACTGTGTCAGTCTTTGACACATTTATGGCAGTACGATGCCGCAGAAATTGCTGAATAAAATCATTTTTTTTTATTGTTTTGTTTTGTTTTCTTTGCTCACAAAAACAATTCTCATGGCTTCATAATGTTACGGCTGAACCACAGATGTCACATGCACTGTAAAATAAAATCCGTAAAATTTCCAGTAGAACTTTACCGTAAAAAATACAGTAGCAACCTTTTACAGTTTTCACTTAGATTTACAGGTTATTACCGTAATTTCATTAACTGATATAATAGTAATGTAACAAGCTATTGAAGTAATGAAATCTGTTTGGGGAAAAAGTTTGAAATCTGAATGGGGAAACATCAAATTCTCCAAAACTGTTCACCAAGTTTATGATTAAATTTCATGTTTGAAATCACCAATGAAATCTGACAGGAACTGCCTCATAAATATGGTTCCTTGTGCTCCAATAGCGCTAAAAAACGCTTATTTTTCAGGTACTTCTAATGGTACTTCTAACGGCAGCTGCAGTGACACGCTGACTTTACTAATCAACGATTGGCTCTTTCGTTATGAAGGCGGGGCTTCGCGGCCATAATGAGCGTTGCATTTTTCCCCATTCAAAACTATACGAGTGACACGTCTTGGGTATTCTATAGTCTTTGATGGTAACACACATGAAACCGAAATAATTCAACAATAATTTAACATTAGATGTAGCATGCAACCCTAATGTACAAACCTGCTAAGAAAAAAACTAAGAAAGAGTAATTTCAAGAGAAAAACATCTGGGAATGTAATTTTACAATTATTCACTGTAAATTTTACAGTCTTTTACCATTAACCATTTAACAGGTTTTTACTGTAGCATTTTTACAATTTTTTTACCGTTAAATTCACGGTCATTTTTTACAGTGTGGACTACTTCACTGATGTCCTTACTACCTTTCTGGGCTTTGAACGTGGCAATTACATTGCTGTCTATGCAGGGTCAGAAAGCACTATAAATTTGTCTCATACATTATCTTCTCAAATAAATTGATCTTGTTTTCTGTATGGTTATTTTACTGCAAAACAAGACACAAACACAGATTAAGAAAGCGATGTTTTGCAGTGTAATAAAGAAGAGAGCGATGAATGGAGAAAAAGGTTTAGGCAGCACAGGCAGATAGCTGAGACCACCATGCCTGTGTGTGTGACGTGTACGTTTATAGACCACATGTTCTCTTCGTTGCCTGTCTGTCTGCTCTGTACATTAGGGACGCTTCGCTACACTTAAAGCTCAATCAAACACTCCTCTCAACCACAGATTTGTATGGTGATAGACATACTTCAGGAGATTTGCACAGTCTGGAAGTCTGGAGGAATGGTCGCTTTTTAAACGCCTAAAATTACAAGGCAGAAAACACAGGGAAGCTCTGTGTGTGTGACACAGCGAAGGAGAGAAATCCTTCAGTACTTCCAAGGTGAATGGCCATGCAGGGAAAATGCATATTGGTTGTTATAAACACACAAGAAAATGGAAGTTTTCCTACAGTCTAAACAGGGGAATAAAAAACACTCCTTGTGGGTCAGAGAAACTCATGTGTATCCAAAAATTTGGGAATGAATAGACAAAAAAACATTTATTGCTCTCGCTGTCTAATGTACCACACATGAATGCATTCATTACATTCATAGTCCAAACAAATGCTCTTCTCACACGAGGCATGTTATTAGAGCCTAATTCTGCACAGTCTGTTTTGGAACAATGAATCAGCTCTGCTATGCAAACTGATTGTAAGCTAAGCAGATACGGGGAAATAAACAGACCTGCATTTTAAACGATTTCAAACGTTTCAAACGATTACTACTTTGTAGCAGTTGGTTTAAGTCATGAATATTTTAATGCACACTTTTGAATGAATCTCCAATTTGTTCCAAAGAAATAATAGGAATACTCATAATCTTTAAGCAAAATTAAAGAAACCTGCAAAACATTCTCGTTCTTTGAACCGCTGTTGTCATTTAGGCCACACAGACAATTTGGTTAATGTTAACCAAAATACACTTAGCTATTTAGGCATTGTTTTCGGTCTGGCTCCATTCTGGTATGGAATTTCAAGTACGTTTTGTGCAAACCCTATTACAAACAAAATGTTTTGCAATTGCAAGGTAATGTTTTCAAAGCTGAAGCACTAAATAACCTAATATCAATATTATCATTAGCATGATTACTGTTAATTTTCTTGTGCTTTGTACAAAGTACTTTTATTTATTTATTTCATTTTTGTAAATTGATCATTCTTATTTTGTTACTCAAAAGAGCTGAACAGTTGAGCGTGATGTTGTGTGTATATATAATGAAATGCTGATAAAGAGAGTAAGAAAAAAATTACCTCTGTTTGCGGTATGGTTTGGTATGTGCTATCCTTAAGGAAAAAATACTATACTTTAAAATAAAAATAAATAAAAAGGAACAAATGTGACAAAACCAGTCATAAGGGTAAGGGCTGAGATACAACTATTTAAAAATCTGGAATCTGAGGGTGCAAAAAAATAAAAATATTGAGAAAATTGCCTTTAAAGTTGTTCAAATGAAGTTCTTAGCAATGCATGTTACTTTTCAAAAATTAAGTTTTGTCATATTTACAGTAGGAAATTTACTAAATATCTTCATGGAACATGATTTTTACTTAATATCCTAATGATTTTTGGCATAAAAGAAAAATCAATCATTTTTACCCATACAATGTATTTTTGGCTATTGCTACAAATATATCCCAGTGACTTATGACTGGTTTTGTGGTCCAGGGTCACAAATAATCTAAATACAAGCAACAGCATAAATAAATAAAATAGAGCAAAGATACAAATAAAGGTTTTAGGTTTTGTAGGTAGGTCTAACATTAACAGTAATCAACTGTAAAATATCACTGCATATTTGACTGTATAAATTGAAGATGAATCCTTATAAGAGTTAGAAAAGCTATTCAATCAGGAGCAGTGAGTTATTTCCTTGTCTTTTGTTGTTTGATTAAAATTAAGAAAGTGCTCTCACTTTAAGACAATGCATGGATCTAGTACACTGATACTGTACATTCAGCCAACTATGTCTGCTAGGATACTCACCAAGATAGGCATGTTGACATCATTTTAGTGTGAATTTGCCCATTCAAGCACAAGACTTGAAAGAGAACTCAATATTTAGGCAATGTCTGAGATCTGAATGCAAGTCAGTTGAAATTAAGTTTCAATTAAAATAGGAAAAAGTTCTCTTTTTTTTTTTATTCTACTGTTTATTATGGATAATATGAACATTAATATCTTGCTTCAGAAAACTGTAAACGTCTGGAAGAAACTGTTCAGACATCAGTAACAGAAATGGTCCTTTTATAGTTTTGTCTGATAGTGAATAATGATCATTTTCTCAGGCTCTCATTTCAGTTAACTGATAAAGATAACATACAGATTTTTGAGTCAACAGTGTATAATCCGTTCTAAAATACACATGCCTTAGACTAGAGCTTTTTGGATGAGAGTGTGAAAGATTTCAACTGCTGAATCACAGCAGTCCAGCTAATGAGTGTGTGCCAGAATGTCACTTAATGCCCTACAATTTAGAATTATGGCACCTAAAAAATGGGATGCACACCCAAAAAAAAGTTGAGAACACATTTGACAAGCTTTATGACTATAAAGTAATTCAACAGTGATGAAGCCAAATAAGACACACAAGAATGGGGCCACAGCGAGATGGATAAGTGAAAGCTGTGATGTTGCACGTTCAGCACATGACCCCAAAAGTGACTCCTCATTCCTTAGCCATTCCAGGACACTGACTGGACAAGAAAGTGGACTCGTCTCTAAGTATCTGAGGTTTGCAATCTCTCTGGTGTCATGGAGAATCACGTTACAGTCACTTAGAGAATGTCGGGCGTGAGGAAAGCTCAGCACACTGCACCCTTTGTGTTCCTCTCGCAGGTGCAACAGCTGAGAGAAGAACAGCTGTGACTGACCAGCCACAAAGTCCATAGCAAGACTCTCCCTCGTGCTCAAAATAACAAAATAAGGACGTTCCTAACTGTTGTGGACTGTGTGAAGTCTTATTTAGAAAGTCGTTAAAGCCACATCAAAAAAGCCACAGGACACAGAAATAAGACAATGGACGTGTCGTTGCGTTATGTAGGTTAAATCGTCCCGTGGCACAACAAGAACACAAGCATTTACAGTTCATCTCGTCGTCATTTAATGTGCCAAATTTCAATAACACTAGTATAAATGAGAGAAACGTCACAAAGCCCCATCTGTTTCCTATTGATTTAGATTGAACGTGTCATTGACATCTGTTTTTATTTCTTTTCTGCCATTTACTACAGAATTAAATGGACGCTGATGCAGATCATCTGATGCTTGGACAAGTTTTCTGCAGACTAAATTAGACTCTGGAATGTAAATACGGACATTTTAGGTGCTAAAATGTTTCGGGGGCATAAAATATGAGATTTAGAAGATATAAAAGACTTATTTCGACCACATGAAATGTGTCCAGCAATTTGTTCTTGGGTCTCCCTCACTCATTTAATAGGCTCCTGGTCTATCAGTACATCTGGTATGGGTCTACGCAAGACTTACCGGTCTCTAACACAACATCCTCACCTTAACCATTCACATTTTTCTACCCTCAGAACCACATTCACGTCAAACACAGATTTGCAATGACGCATACAGGTGCTTTCGCGCGGCCAATGTCAATAACCCAAAAGAGACAGTTGTTTCTATAGCCACTGCTGAGGATCGATTCACCCATGAGAAACTCAGCGTCTGAGACTCAACACATCACCATCCAGACTGACCAGTATAAGAAAAATACATTTGAAAGAATTCTCTGTACGCCCAATGGCGCCCTACAATTTTTTTTAGTTGGAAACACTTTGACTCAGCATAGATTTGAAGTTCACCATAAATGGCTTTGCTTTTGTCCCGCTGCTGTTGTTCTACAATCCCAAACATGTGTGACAGAAGCGTGCCACCATGTGATTGCAGGCCTCTCCCAGTCCTCACGCAGACAGCTGCTGTTTTGATGACAGTGCGCATATGGACCCCTCTGAGCCATTTAAACTTTAAAGATCCTTCAGAGGAGGTTGTGAGTGTGTGAGAGTTGCCCCTTGGTCGCTTCTCCAAAAGATCTGGCGGTTTGAAACAACCAGACAGTCTCTTAAGTCCTTCCAAGTTTGACAGAAATCCTGAGGCCTTTTATTTGAGTCACAATGGGAGCTTTTATCGCCAAGATGTTGCTGCCCACCATCAGCAGTTTGGTGTTCCTGCCTGCAGCCAGTGTTGCCGCCAAGAGGGGTTTCCACATGGAGGCCATGGTCTATTTCTTCACAATGTTCTTCACGGCGGTAAGACAATGGAGGCTTTTAAAGATGTGTACTGAAGAAATAAACAGTACTCTGGACTTTATCTCTGCAGCTTGTGCATCTCTCATTAGCAATGATGTAGATTGAAATACAGAACAAGGAAGGGTCTAGAAATGTGTTTTTAAAAATGAAACTTCTTTTAACTTGACATTCATCTTAACAATGTGGTACTCATGCGTGAGTTAAAAAAAAACATATAATAGGTATTATATTTTAATTTCAATTCAAATGTAGGTAGAATTCTATTTTTTACATTATTTTTAACGTTTTAACATTTTATATTACATATTATTTATTTTATATCTTGAGTTGAAAAAGCAGCTAAAACAGTGCAATGATCAAAAATGCAATTTTAAGCACAAATAAAAAAAATTTGAAAGGGAGAAAGGCTATGATAGGTATGATGTTTAAATTTCATTTATAGTAAAAGTGAGGTAAAATTCTATTTATTTATTTATTTATTTTATACAGAGCCGTTCAAAAGTTTGGGATGAGTACGATTTTTTATGTTTTTTAAAGAATTCTCTTATGCTCATCAAGGCTGCATTTACTTGATTAAAAATACAGAAAAAACTGTAATATTGTAAAATATAATTACAGTTTAAAATACTCCAGTCTTTAGTGTCACATGATCTTTCAGAAATCATTCTAATATGCTGATTGTGATTCTTTTTTTAGGATTCTTTGATGAATACAAAATATACTGAAATTCAGGTTTGCATCACAGGAATAAATTACATTTTAAACATATTCACATAGAAAACAGCTATTTTACATTGAAATAATATTTCACAATATTACTATTTTCTCTGGATTTTTGATCAAATAAATGCAGCCTTGATGAGCATAAGAAACTTTTTCAAAATCTGATCCCAAACTTTTAAACTGTGTATATGTTTAATATATTGTTTAATATTACATTTAATTTATTTTATATAGTCTTATATATTTTCCTATAGATTTTTCAATGCATTACCAATCGAGTTTCCAAAACTCAAGTGGCTTCAGTTTGCTCAATCTGAACCACAGCTAGAAGCATCTCTGACTCTGACCTCAAAAAGGTCTTCTTCGTAAATTTTTCCAGACAAGAACGTGGAAAGTTTCATCTAATCTATCCTAGAGCCTTTTAAATTTACATTTACGTTCTCAGCCGGAACCTTTCTATCAAGGTGACTTAGCAGTCATGTGTTTTCTCCATCTGTGCTCAGATTTACCACGCATGTGATGGTCCAGGCTTGTCCATTCTCTGTTTCATGAAGTATGAGATCCTGGAGTACTTCAGCGTGTACGGAACAGCCATCTCCATGTGGGTCACGCTACTAGGTGAGCAAATACTATTAGCATCTCTGTTTCCTGATGGATGAGCAAATCTCAGCAATGTTCTGTGAAGGTATGACATAGATATGCACTCCCACGCAGGTCAAACAGTCAAACGGAGTGATTTAAATGATTATTTTTCATGAGCAGTGTGACAAGTGTTTACATCTCGCATTCCGCTGTGTTGTGTAAAGAATATGTGTCCATTTGCTCTCATCCAGCGCTGGGAGATTTCGATGAACCCAAGCGCTCTTCGCTCACCATGTTTGGGGTGTTGACATCGGCAGTGAGAATCTACCAGGACCGCTTGGGCTACGGTATCTACTCCGGCCCCATTGGAACAGCTGTCTTCATGATAACAGTCAAATGGGTGAGTTTGAGAGACATCAGATGCTGTTCTTACAGTGCTTTTAAGAGAAAAGCTCCACATAAAATTTATTTAGCTCGTATTGACAACATGGAAACTCTAGATTTTATTATCTACCACAAATGCTTTCACAAGGTTTTACAATATTGTTTTTGCTTTGCTCCAGTTACAAAAAATGAAGGAAAAGAAAGGCATTTATCCAGACAAAAGTGTTTACACTCAACAAGTGGGGCCAGGGTTCTGCTTCGGCGCTCTCGCTTTGATGCTTCGCTTCTATTTTGAGGTAAAAATATGAATGTGCAGCTCTTAAACGGCTGCTGCAACTGGAGGAACACATTTCACAGTTTGTCAGAAAAGCATGTTTGCGTAACTGCGGTAATGACTTGCTCATTTACTCCCACAGGAGTGGGACTACGCTTATGTCCACAGTTTCTACCATGTGTCACTGGCTGTGTCCTTCATTCTGCTGCTGCCCAAAAAGAACCGCTATGCCGGGAATGGACGCAACGCAGCCAAACTCAACTGCTACACCCTCTGCTGCTGTGTATGATGCATCTTTTTATCTGAGCGAAGCTGTAGAGGTGATCCTCACTGTGAAAGCCACTTTAAGATTACAAACAGTCTCATAGTGAGCATTTAAGGGATTGTTCACCCAAAAATGAGAATTCTGTCAATTCTTGTTATCGCACAAACCTGCATGACATTTTTAGTAGGGCTGCCCCCTAATAGTTGACTAGCCGATGAGAAGAGTCGCTTAGTCACAGAAAAAAAAAATCCACAGGAAGAGGCAAAGCCACGCAGTTTGTGACAAACAGATCGTTAAAGGATGGTCTATGTGCTAATATAGTACACCAGGCAGGACATCCAAATGCTCACAATCATTCATCAAACTCAAATATGGCTTTTCATCTGAAAGATGTATGTAGCAGCTTTACATGGCAGCTCAGTCTAATGTTAACCTAGAAAAATGTGTGCTATTCAAGTGTCTGTGTGGAGTGTGGAAGCTGAATAGACAGATGAAGGCGCCGGTGCGGTCACTTGCTCTTATAATACTCCGTCATTTTTGGTCATACAGATAAAAGTAATAAATCACGTGTTAGTGTTGCCGACTTCATCTCTTAAGCTGAAAACAAAGAAACCACTAGTTAATCAATAAATTATTAAAATGTTAATGCAGTCTCCCTGACACATTAACACGCTTGAGCGCTTATTAGGCTATGTAGGCAATTAAAAGCTCATTATTTTATCACATTTTGTGTTATTTTGTGTACATAATTGACACAAATTGTGTAACTATAATACGTTAGTGTGTAGAAAATTAGCAGGAATAACACATGATTGAGTTAAAAGTAACACAAAATGTGTTGTCCTTAACTGGACACAGAGGTGTGTTAAGAACACATCCTTTTTAGAGAACTGCAATGTCAGATTTGCAAAAGTCCTTTTGAGTCAGATCTTTTCAGTGAATCACTTGATTTAGTTCACAAGACTGCATGATTCAGCCAGGAATTGGACTTTGTTTTCAATTATTTGTTTCTATTAGTTTACTGGTAATGATTCATTTGTAGCAGATATCGATTCACCAGAACTCATCCTGTTTGTTTTCCCCAGTTTTTAAAGTATATTTTTTTAATGAAATTTTACAGTATCTTTTTGTTGATTACTGTATTTTTGAAGGAGTATGGTTAGGGTTAAAGTGATAGTCCACCCAAAAATAAAAACCCTGTCATTAATTACTCATGTCGTTCCAAACCCGTGAGACCTTCGTCCATCTTTAGAACACAAATTAAGATATTTTTGATGAAATCCGCATTCACAAATGTATCATGAATGTGTGGTGGAGACTGACATGCAAGAGAAGTAATTGTTGAACAAAGTCGTTATTTTTGTTTTCTTAATGCACAAAAAATATTCTCATAGTTTCATAACATTAAAGGAATAGTTCACCCAAAAATGAACATTTCCCCATGATTTACTTAGCCTCAAGCCATCCTAGGTGTATATGACTTTCTCCTTCCAGACGAACACAGTCGGAGTTGATTTAAAACTTATCCTGGCTCTTCAAAGCTTTATAATGGTGGTGGATAGTGGCAATTTTTTTGAAGCTCCAACAAGTGCATATATCCGTCGTAAAACTAATTTATACGCCTCCGGGGGGTTAACACATGTCTTCTGAAGCTGATCTATGGGTTTTTATAACAAAAATCCTCCAATATCCTTGTTTGTTTATTCTCACCAGAGCTCACCAGAGCTCATCGAGTCAGAAGCTGGATCTTGACTAACGCGAATGCACATACGCTGTTGCCATAAGTCAATGATATGAGTTTAAAATTTTAAAAATATAAAACATTTTTTTATAAAATCCCATGGTTTCACTTCAGAAGACATGTGTTAACCCCCCAGAGGTGTATGGTTAGTTTTACAATGAATATATGCGCTTTTTGGAGCTTCAAAATAACAGCCACTATCCACCACCATTATAAAGCTTTGAAGAGCCAAGGTAAGTTTTAAAACAACTCCGACTGTGGTCGTCTGAAAGGAGAAAGTCATATACACCTAGGATGGCTTGAGGGTAAAGTAAATCATGGAAGTAAATCATTGAAGTAAATCACTGGGAAATTTTCATTTTTGAGTGAACTATTCCTTTAAGACTGACCTACTGATGTCACATGGACTATTTTAACAATGTCCTTACTACCTTTCTGGGCCTTGAACATGTTAGTTGCATTGCTGTCTATGCAGGGTCAAAAAGCTCTCGGATTTCATCAAACATATCAAAATTTGTGTTCCGAAGATGAATGAAATGTCTTATGGGTTTAAAACGACATGAGGGTGAGTAATTAATGGCAGAATTTTCATTTTAGGGTATACTATCACTTTAACACTTTAGAAAAGACTTTTGAATTTATTGTAAGCTTAAAAGTCTCAGTTCTCATTGATTGTAATCACAGTAAGCTACCAGTATGTTTTTTCTTCACAGAAGAAAGAAAGTCATACCATTTTGGAGCAACATGAG
The DNA here is from genome assembly GCA_033026305.1 of Cirrhinus molitorella. Classification (NCBI taxonomy): domain Eukaryota; kingdom Metazoa; phylum Chordata; class Actinopteri; order Cypriniformes; family Cyprinidae; genus Cirrhinus; species Cirrhinus molitorella. Next base: position 33,904,284 of record CM065119.1, read on the forward strand.
GCTGATTAAATAATGACAGAATTGTTATTTTTGGGTGAACTATACCTTTAATTTTCCAGAGATTGTCCATCATGTTAATCACACTCCTTTTCTCAATGGCAGACTTCACAACCTCAGATGAAGGAAAAAGCACGGACTATCTGGACTACTCCTCAAAAACCCTGGATGCGGACCTGTGGTCCTGGCCTGCCATTACACAAATCCCAGCCACGCACCATGTAATGCAAGAAACTGTGTCTGTTAACGGCACCCTGAAAGTGAGGACAGTTATACGACCTCCCAGCAGGCCAAGTATGCCTTGGACAACTTATTTGTAGGGATAGCATGATGCTCGATTGACGATTGAAAATCACTGAAAAGGTACTGAAACATGCGTTTAAAGACTCGTGGCAAGATAAGGATTGTGAGAGCAAAGAATCCCAATGAAAAGAAGAGTTCATCTGAATAGAAAAGAGCAAGACCAAGACTGGATTTGACTCCTCAAATCCAGCTGGAAAGTTTATGAGTCACAAAATACAGCAGACGCATTATCTATCCAAAATGAATAAACTGTCTTTCAAAGGTTCCTCAGTAGGGACCACTTGTCTATGTCCGTTTAAGAGACTGTAAAAGAGGCCATTTAATTCTTTATATTCATCTGTTTGTGCCAGACAGGTCAGACATCATCTGGGTACAACTAAACTCTAAACTAGAAGCAAACAAACGGTTTGGTATATATAGCAGCGGATTGAAAGAGGGAAACCAGGAGGTTTTTATGTAAATATATTTATTTATTACACTGTTTTATATTATGTATCAACTGTCGTTTTTCATTTTTAAATAAAATAGTTTTTTCATGATTGATTGTACTATTTATTTTGAACACACTCTGTTTGTGTACATTCAAGGAAAATGAACTGTTATATTACAATGTTGAAGAAAGACAAATCTTGCGGCTTTCTTAAACTTCATTGAATTTCAGACTTCAGTCCATTTAAGTCAGTCCATCTGCACGCTCCTAACACTCTCCAAAAATTACAAACACACGCGGCATGTTTTAGACAAAACAGTCTCCCGGCAAACGTGAATGAAATTTTGGTCTGCAAAGACTTCTTTGACTAAAGGCCAGGCCACCAGCTCCTGTGCCCAGAGAAAGGTGTTTTTGTCTGGGGGGGAAGCTGGCAACTCGTGACTCTCCTGGCTGTCTGTCCTAATCTGCCAAAAAGAGTAACCTTACACTTTTATTACACCAGTGTGAAGCACTTTTGGGCTTCTTTATGACCACTGTCTGTTTAAAACCACTTTGTTCGTGGTCTCGGCCCCCACACACACATACACTGTCTGAGGAAACTCCACCAAGCCCCACCGCTGTGAGGTTCATTCGAAAGCAAACGTATCTAGACTGCTGCTTGGCAGCATGAAATTCCATCTCTTCCACCTCTCAGCCTCTTTTTTGTTTTTGAGGTAATGTATTTAAACCAAGAAGACCAACTATGTTCCTTCTACCTCAGACATGTTCTGTGGTGTCAAATGTCAAGCTTAGTGTGCTTCTTAAAAACCATAACATTCCTGTACTTGCCAGTATGGACATACGGTAGAAGAAGTGAATGAAAATCTGATGTTAATTATAATTCCTGAATGAACCTGATGATAAGATATGAATATATGCACAGAAACTAAAATACGTATATTTAATACTTACATTTTGATTTAATATTAATCAAAAAATCCTTTCACGAAGACAAAACATTCATACAAAGAAAAATGTTACTGTAGGGCCATGTAATAATTACTTTTAACAAGTTCTTTTCACCTTCTTTTTACTACAAACAAAAGCTATACTTAGCTATAAGTCAGCTATAATATAAAGAATTCTTAAAATATAAAATTAAAAACATTTTGTTAGTCAATGTTTAATTTAGTTTGCTTAGTATAAATAAAGTCAGACATAGGCCTGTGTCTGTTTAAAATATGCATCATCTTTTCTGTAATGGATTAAAAACAAACAAACAAATAAATAAATGCTGTTTGATTTTAGACAAACGGAACAAAACCCGAAACCATGATTTGATTAGAAAAATACAAAAATGCACTTTAAATAAATGATTCACTTTGTGTGTTCTCATCCAGAAGCACTCCGCCTGATTTTCAGTGTTTATTTCCAGCAATCCAGCAATAAAGTAACAAAACACATATGTGAGCATATAAACACATTCAAATGCTTTATTGATTAGAGAATGAAAGAAACCTACATTATAGAAACACAAATATGTTTCATAAAACATCAAAAAAATGGGATGTTTACACAGCAAATGAGGCCCCCTAGAGGCATGAGGCCTTGAGTGACATGAGCTCACCTGCTTTATGCATACAAATGATCATTAAAAAAAACATGTGACAATACTATGTAGACTTGAATCCAGAAAACTTGGACTATGGCTTCAAAACTTAAGGAAAAAACTACATAGCAACCATGTTCATGAAGGATTAATTCACTTCCAGGGTAAGAATGTACTCACCCCCATGTCATCCAAGATGTTCATGTCTTCCTTTTTGCAGTCACAAAGAAATTAAGGTTTTTGAGGAAAACATTTCAGGATTTTTCTCCATATAGTAGACTTCAGTGGTAGCTAACATGTTTCACTAGATAATACCCTTATTCTTTAGCTGGGATCATGTACAGCCCTTTGAAGCTGCATAACCTGTTGGTTCCAATTGAAGGCCACTAAATGGGGGGGGGGGGGCTTCTGTCATGTACTGTAGATGTCCAAACATTTTTCTAAATTAAAGTTTGAGATTATTCAGGTGGATAGGTTATACAGGTTATACAGTATCTCACAGAAGTGAGTACACCCCTCACATTTTTGTAAAATTTGATTATATCTTGTAATAAAATATATTCATGTGACAACACTGAAGAAATGACACTTTGCTACAATGTAAAGTAGTGAGTGTACAGCTTGTATAACAGTGTAAATTTGCTATCCTTTCAAAATAACTGAATACACAGCCATTAATGTCTAAACCGCTGGCCACAAAAGTAAGTACACCCCTAAATGAAAACGTCCAAATTGGTGTCATGTGACTCGTTAGTGTTACAAGAGCCCCTTTCACACAGAGATGATGGAAAATACACGGGTAATGCATTCCAGGAATTGTCCCGGGATCATTTGATTTTGGTTCATTCACACTGCCAGTGATTTTCTGGAATCTGTGCGTGCGTTCATACACAACCCGTAAAGACACATGACATTAGGACATTAGGCTTTAATGCGACGCGTACGTTACGCTAAACTGGTGAACGATCTCCGCTTCAGCGCGGGTAGTAAAAAGATCTCTTTCGAAACATCCGGTAAAATAATCGCACAATAACATGCATCAACACTTCTAAACAGACTTTACAGCATTGGTTCTGGCTTTTGTTCACACAGGGCTCGTTCCAGGACTGATCCCAGCAATGTTACTAGGTCCCCAACGTGGGAATCTTTCCTGGAATCAATCCCGGGACGTGTTTACTGCAATTTTCCGGAATCAACGTGCAGTGTGAAAGGGGCTAAGGTCTCAGTTCAACATGGTACCTCATGGCAAAGAACTCTCTGAGGATCTGAAAAAAAGAACTGTTGCTCTACATAAAGATGGCGTAGGCTATAAGAAGATTGCCAAGACCCTGAAATTAAGCTGCAACACGGTAACCAAGACCATACAGCGGTTTAACAGGACAGGTTCATCAAATTGGTCTGCATGGCTGTCGTCCCAGAAGGAAGCCTCTTCTAAAGATGATGCACAAGAAAGTCTGCAAACAGTTTGCTGAAGATAAGCAGACTAAGGACATGGATTACTGGAACCATGTCCTGTGGTCTGATGAGACCAAGATATACTTATTTGGTTCAGATGGTGTCAAGCGTGTGTGGCGGCAACCAGGTGAGGAGTACAAAGTCAAGTGCATCTTGCCTACAGTCAAGCATGGTGGTGGGAGTGTCATGGTCTGGGGCTGCATGACTTCTGCCGGCACTGGGGAGCTACAGTTCATTAAGGGAACAATGAATGGCAACATGTACTGTGACATACAGAAGCAGAGCATGATCCCCTCCCTTCAGAGATTGGGCCATAGGGCAGTAGTCCAACATGATAATGACGCCAAACACACCTCCAAGATGACCACTGCCTTACCTAAAGAAGCTGAGGGTAAAGGTGATGGACTAGCCAAGCATGTCTCCAGATCTAAACCCTATTGAGCATCTGTGGGGCATCCTCAAACGTGATGTCATCTTGGAGTAGTGGAAGAGGACTCCAGTGGCAACCTGTGAAGCTCTGGTGAACTCCATGCCCAAGAGGACTAAGGCAGTGCTGGAAAATAATGGTGGCCACACAAAATATTGACATTTTGGGCCTAATTTGGACATATTCACTTAGGGGTGTACTCACTTTTGTAGCCAGCGGTTTATACATTAATGGCTGTGTGTTGAGTTATTTTGAGGGGACAGCAAATTTAGACTGTTATACAAGCTGTACACTAACTACTTTACATTGTAGCAAAGTGTCATTTCTTCAGTTTTGTCACATGAAAAGATATAATAAAATATTTACAAAAAGTTAGGGGTGTACTCACTTGTGTGAGATTCTGTATACATATACATGCATACACACACACGCACACACACACACACACACACACACACACACACACACATATATACATATATATAACGATACTGAGTGAACATAGTATATGTAGTACACATAGTATTTGTTCATCAAGTACTTTCACTTTAAATGCGGTAAATCCCAGCCTAAACCCATTCTGAAGTACCAATACTTAGAAACCTATCTAGCTATCTACCTGTCTAGCGCTTGGCAGTCCAATCAATTAATGAATAATTACAGGAATGGTTCACCCAAAAATGAAATTACCTTTAGGTCATTAAAGATGTGTTTCTTAAAAACACACAGCTTTTCACTTCATAATTGATGGAGTGGAGTGATGTTTATTACTTGTGGATTTTTGTGAGGTTTTTATCAGCTGTTCAGACGGCACCCATTCACTTGCAGAGGATCTACTGGTCAGCAAGTGATGCTAAATTTATCCAAATGTGCTCTGATGAAGAAACAAACTCATCTACATCTTGGATGGTCTAAGGGTGAGACATATTTTAGGAATTGTTTATATTTGGGTGAACAATTCCTGTAAGAATGATATGTTATTATGGCTAACATCACTTCTGGTTAATTCGTCAAATGTATTGCATTGTGGGACATATAACTCCAAACTGTGTGTTCTGGTTGTAGTACACTACAAAAAAGTAGGCTGGAATACACTACACGACTATTGCACATTATTTATTTATTATTTTCTTTTAAACATTACTATTTTTGGCCAGATTTACAGTCTGGAGGCGTCTGCAAGAGTCAGAGCCAGCATATGGAATGTTCAGCTGATGAAATGTCTTTCCTATAAAAACCATCAGTAAACTAAAACTGTTTTAAAAATCTTGATTTGGCAAAAATACATGATCTAGGATCTTTATACACTGCGTGCCAGTGGAAAGACTGTAAGTTTATCCCTCACAGCCTCTTTTTCATCCGTGTTAAAAATCAATAAGGTCTAATACGATGGTAATAACTGAGTGTTGCTTCATGTCGTCTATAAAGATAAGTCAAGGGAAGATTATAATTTACCAGACAGCTGAGCGAATGCCCTCTTCACAGTCTACATAACCGTAGACTGGACTGAACGGTCAGTTACAGGAATTAAAGTCTTTATTTCATGTATGTTTTCCTTTTGCACAAGGACAATAAATGCAGAAAAATGACGTCTGATTATTCCATTGTTACAATGCCAAAAAATCTTGGGCTGTCTTCTCTAGGGGCTGAAAACATGTGTTTCACTATTAGCAAGGGAGTGTAAATGTCTGTGATAAAAGTCTGGGATCAGCTGCCAGTGGTGTTTTTATGCAGTTCTCGCTCACGCTTTCTTTTCTCACTCACTTTCTCAGCTGTTTCCCCAGCTGCTGAGGACCTCTGAGCAGCAACAGCTGCTACGAACAAAACAACTCCCACTGTGTTATAGCAAGGAACTGACTCAATCAAATAATGCCAAAACAATCCTTAACCTTCAAGGAAATATTATACATAATTCACATATTCCTGTCATTCCAAAACTGCATGTTTCTCTTTTTCGTGGGACACAACAGCAAACATTTTGATTTAGTTTTTTTCTTGTCCATATAGCTCAAGTCAATAGAGTCAATTATGTTTGGACTCCAACGTTCTTCAAAATATCTTTGTTTGTTTTTTCCACAGAAGAAAGAAAGTCATTCAGGTCCGTGAGTAAATGATGACAGACTTCATGTCTGAGTGAAATAATATTACTTTAAGTATAAAACCCAAAGTATTATGGAAGTCACCTGAATCGCTGAGATCGATTAATTCCAATGAGACTTCAACAATTGAGCCCAAAACCTCCAAATTTCTTCCACACATATGGACGTTCCTGAGAGCTGGACTCTTCACGTACGGGGTGGACAGGGGCCAGACGGGGCCCGTTATAGTGCAAGGACTGCCTCTGCTGCAGGGCTCTTTTCACAGCCTGATTCAACTGACACCATAAACAGAAAAGATTAATGTCACAAGTTAAAAAAATTAGCTTTTCCGAGAAAACACACACATTTAACTGGGAATGATACAATAAAACAAAATCAAAGAAATATAACTGGTGCAAATAATTAGTTTTTTATTCCACACATTTTTCAGGGGAGTGAGTTGTATTTTGAAAAATTAGTTTCAATATATATATATATATATATATATATATATATATAAATTAAACGTGGACTCAATATAAAATGTATGGTTTTGAATGTTATGTAATCTATGGATTTTTTTACATGTTTTTAAATCAAAACTCAACTTGTAGTGAATAATTCCCACCTTAACAAGATAAACAGCCATTTCTATCTGTGCTAACATTAAAAAAAGGGTCCTTTAGTACTAAATAATTACATTCAAATAATTTCTTCAGGATGAGTTCTTTTAAAAAGACTGAAAAAACATGGCTTTGCCTTCACAGCTAAAGATTAAATCATAAACCAGTCATTTCAAACAGTATATAATTTGTTAATACTTAAATACTTAAATATGTATTAGAAAACCCTTGAAAGATTTACGTTATTTAAAAAATTCACATTGTTTTATATATATTTTGGACTATGGGGGTCGCTATTATTTTGATGATGGGACATGGTTGCACTCAATGAGCTACTGTCTCTACCGGTTGCTATTTTTACAGCAACACAACTCTGAATAAGCAACTTGCTAAATAAAATACTGATACAATGCCACATTGTGCTCCTTCTGGTTGTAATTTTAAGTCGAAGGGCAACAAGAGAAGCGATGTAAGTCTTTACTGCTTTCCTAGCGATAAGAAGAGAAGAAAAAAATGGGAAGATGGATAAGCTCTTTAGTAGCTGTGGTCATTGTATCAGTATTTTATTTTATGATCTGTGTTGTGGTAAAAATAGCTACAGGAGGGCAACCATTTCACATCATCGAAATAATGATGCCCACCCTAGTCCAATATATGCATAAAACAATGTGGAAGGTGTGGAAATGTAAGTCTTCTACTACATATTTCAGTAAGAGACATCATTTATATTAATTGTATTGTGCTATACAAGTCTTATTACCTGGGGTTCCCTTTAAACATCTAAATAGTACCTTGTGGAATTAAAAATAAAAAATAAAAATATACATATATATATATATATATATATATATATATTCCAGATCCCAAACGTTTCAATGGTAATGTCTGCACTGGTCAGCATTTAAAACACCAGCAACAAGCAAATGTTGTGTAGACAAGCATATTTTATATTTAGACGTGTACCTGTTGTTTTCTGTTGACTAGCTTCTGTTGCACCTCTCCTGGAGTGATGTATTCTTTCATCTTCTGCTCTGAACCATCTTCAGCATGTAACTTCTGTGAGGATGTTTGTGATTGGCTCTCCTCCTTGGTAAGAGCCATCCTGCCAATTCTAGCAAAAAAATTGGGCTCTTAAAAATAAATGTTGTCTGCAAGCATTAAACCTACTTTTACACAATATAGCATAAAATATTCTGAGGATAAGAAAACCCGCAGGCATCTCTATCCACCTTATTTTTCCTGTAAGAGTGGGTGCGGCCATTTTTAAATTGAATGTGTCTGACCTCCGGTCTCATCTGCATCCAAAAAACAGCTTGTTTTGCTGCTTGATATTAAAAACTGGTGTGTCTTACAATATTATTTTAATGTATTGTCTTAATTAAGAACACAATGGTTTGTAGCGCAAACATTTTATTTTTCTTGTTATTTCGAACGTCGGTTTATGCACCAACAGTCTGACACATTACAAAAAACTTACTTTCAAAAAAAAACTTTCAAAAGCTTACTTCTGCATTGAACAATTTGGATAATCAAACTAAACCACAACGAGTTTAGTATGAGTATATTCATCAGCATGCTTACAAACCTTGACACCTTGGAGACTGCAAGTTTGAAAGCCTGAATCTTTGCCATCAGATGGGTTTTAACTGATTGTGCCATGGCACAGGACATAATATCAGTCAAGGTGCATCCTGGGAGCAGACTCAACAGCAAAGGCACCACCTAAAACGAAATTTAGTAATAATAAACTACATTTAGAGATGGCATTTTCTATCTAGAACAACTAAATAAAGTTTTTCTTAGTCTGACCGAATAGTACAGCCAAAAACATAACAATAACTGAACATTTTCAGCAGCAATAATTAGCAAAATATGCAAGTTTTGTTCGATTTGTTTGTTTACATTCAGTGCCGCCAACATGGCTGATTGATGACACGTTTTGCAAACACTGTATAGCCACTTATTTGAGTGAGGGTTCCTCACAAAGGGATTGTTATATTTGGGGAGAGACTTGCCTGCTCATTGGTGGGCTCTAGGATAAGGACTCTGATGGCATCCATCTTGGCCTCCTCCATTTTGGCCACTTTGCTATAAGCTTTGGCTCGATTCTCATAGTACTGAACTGCACCAGGGTTGTACTTTACAGCGACAGAAAACTTGTCTGCTGCTTCCTGGTATTTCCTGGAACAAAGGACAATTCCAAAATAACATCAAGATGCATAAGATTAAGAAATATGTTTTCGATTTCACATTTAACCTTATAGTTTAAACCTACTTGTCTTGATAGCTATGCAGTCCCAGGGTATTGTGAATAATAGCAAGTCGTAGCCAGATAGCTGTGTTGCCAGGGTCCATCTCCTCTGCTTGCTGATAGTCAGCCAGCGCAAAAGTCCACTCACATTGCTTAAAAAAACAATCTGGGGAAAAAAGGACACAGATTTTCTCTGTTTAATACAAATTCTACCCCATTACTTTGAGCGATGTGAAACAACTAAGCCATTCAAGAATTTCTAATTCAATAAACTCCTCTCTGATTATTTTTCTGAGTTAACCTCTTTATTTCTCAGTCCACACCTCCTCTGTTGATGAACAGCTCACTTGCGCCTCTCTGTTTCTCTATGGCCTTGTTCAGCAGCATGATGGCTTCGCTGTACAGACCCTGGGAGAAGCACTGAATGGCAAAATCATTGTATGTGAGTACCAGTTGGGTCTGAGCGTCTTCCTCTAAATCCTCTGAGTTGTCCTGCAAGTCTCCTTGAGGAGGGTCTTCTGCAACTCCACAAAACTCAACAGCAAGAACCAAGTCCTCAATAGCAGCAGTGAAGTCTTTCAGGCGCCGATACAAAATCCCCCTATGAGCAGGCAAAGAAAGTGTGTGATTTAAAGGGATAGTTCACCCAAAAATGAAAATTCTGTCATTGTTTACTCAACCTCAAGGTTAATGAATGAATTTATTTCAGTTGATACAAAAGAAAATAGTTTAAAGAATTTTGGTAGCTACTGATTTGAATAGTATGGAAAAATACTAAAAAATGAATACGTTTTGACTGGTAATGAAAAGCAAAATTAAAAGAATCATTGTAAAAGACGATGTATACAAAGTTGTGTATCTTGTATTAGAGCAGTCAAAATTTGGTACTTTAAGTACAATTCTCTCATACTCACCACTGGATGTTCAACATGGCACCTCATGCCAAAGAACTCTCTAAGGATTTGAGAATTAGAATTGTTGCTCTCCACAAAGATAGCCAAGGCTATTAGAGGTACCCACCCTAGAGAGTAAGTTTGCTGAAGACAACCTGTCTAAGAGCATGAATTACTGGAACCATGTCCTGTGGTCTGATGAGACTAAGATAAACTTGTTTGGCTCAGATGGTGTCCAGCATGTGTGGTGATGCCCTGGTGAGTGAAAGTGAAAGTGACGTGTGGCCAAGTATCCATACTCGGAATTTGTGCTCTGCATTCAACCCATCCAAGTGCACACAGTAGTGAACACACACACACACCGTGACCATACACCCGGAGCAGTGGGCAGCCATATTGCTATCGCTGTGGCGCCCGGGGAGCAGTTGGGGGTTCTCAGTGCTAGATAACAATGGTGCTTATACAAAATACTGACACTTTGGACACAGTTTTGACAAGTACACTTAGGGGGTACTCACTTTTGTTGCCAGATAACATTAATGGCTGTATGTTGAGTTATTTTCAGAGGACAGTAAATATATACTGCTATACAAGCTGCACATTGACTAATCTAAAGTATATCCAAGTTTTATTTCTATAGTATTGCCTTTTGAGAAGATATACTAAAATGGTTACTGAAATGTGAGGGGTGTACTCACTTTTGTGAGAAACTGTATGTTTTGAAGCATGGTAGCTTGTTTGAGCTGATTTAAACTAGTCCTTAATTGGTCATGAGCTAGTTTAAGGTGGTCCTAAGCAACTTCTGCTCATGACCATCTTAAACCAGATCAAACCAGTTGCCATGCTTCACAACATGCCTGCAACAATGCATTAAGAGCCGGGGGTGAAAACTTTCGGAATTTCTGAATCAGATCAGATCGGTAAATTTAACTTATTTTGTCTTCTGGGAAACATGTAAGTATCTTCTGTAGCTTTTGAAGGACTGTACTAACTGAAAAACAATATGATAAATAAATAAATAAGAAAAATGCACATATCTTCATTCTGTTCAAAAGTTTTCACCCATAGCTTCTAATGCATTGTTTTTCCTTCTGGGGCATCAGTGAGCATTTGAACCTTCTGTAATAGTTGCATTTGAGTCCCCCAGTTGTCATCGGTATGAAATGATGTATCTCAAAACACACAGTCATTGTTGGAAAGCATTCAAATACACAAACATGCTGAAAAAAAAAATTGTGGGACCTGTAGGGTTTTTCTAAAGAGCAAAGGGCTGTTCAACAAGGGACTCATGACAAACTATCACTAAACAAAACAACAAAAACAAAAAACAGCTGTAGATGATTCAGGTAACAACACCGTATTAATAATCAAATGTATGTAAACTTTTGAACGGGGTCATTTTTTATAAATTCAACCATTATTTTCTCTTGTGTAAATGTCTTTTACGTGAATTATCTTATTCAGGTCAGTACTAAATAAAAAATAACATGCATTTGATATGATCCCTCTTATTTTGGTCAAACGGCTAACATTCTGCAGATTCTGCAGGGTGTATGTAAACTTTTGGCCACAACTGTACGTACCCAATTGCTAAAAACAGCTAATTCTTTAGCAGGCTGTAAATATGCAGCTCTTCTGAGCCTTACCTAAAAAGGTAGTACTGTGCTTTATTGGGGTTATACTCCAGAGCGGTGTTTATTTTCCCTAGTGCATCTGAAAGCTCTCCCTTCAATGCCTTATCAACAGCTGCCTGATGGGAATCCTCCGCTGCATCCTTTAGCCTCCTCAGCAGTGCCTGTGCTTCTGGACAGGACGGTTTCAACCTGATCGCTGACCTCAAGTCATGATAGCATAAAGTCATCTGAAGAGACACGCAGCTCGTTTACATGTTTATTACAGTCACTTGAAGGGAAATGTTTATCTGAAGGCTGTGAATAATGGGCTGACCTGATTGAGCTGGTGGTGAAGACGTGCTCTCAGAGTGAAGAGGTCTGCTGACTGGCTGTCCGTCTCCAGCCAATTACTGACCAACCGAAGACAGTCAGAGTAATGGCCCAGAGCGGTCAGACAAGCCAAACTATGAATACATATAGAAAAATGCAAAAATTATGGAAAACTATGATCTCATGCTATACACAGTGGCCCAAAAACAGTGTTGGACATTTTTGAACACTTACATCACACTTAAAAGTGTCTAAATTGCATTGTAATGGATCCAAAATATCAAAGTGTCATCAGCAAAAAAAACTAAATGTGCTAACACACTTTTTTTAGCCAATAACTTTTAACCCTTTCAGACTGCTGACTGTCATTTTGACCCTGTTTAGACCTGAACACAATTTGAGTGCAACCGGACTTCTCAGCCTTTTTTCAGCTATTTTAACTACATGCTAATTAATATTAAAATTAAATGTGACCCTACACCACAAAAACAGTCTTAAGTAGCACAAGTATATTTGTAACAATAGCCAAAAATGCATTGTATGGGTCAAGATTTTTCTTTTATGCCAAAAATCATTAGGACATTAAGCTAAGATCATGTTCCTTGAAGATATTTTGTAAATTTCCTACTGTAACTGTATCAAAACATAATTAAACTATAATAATTTTGATTAGTAATATGCATTGGTAAGAACATTTAAATGTGTTTTTCTAAATATTTAGATACTTTTTGCACCCTCAGATTCCAGATATTCAAATAGTTGTGTTTTAGACAAATATTGTCCTATCCTAACAAACCATGCATCAATAGAAAACTTATTTATTCATTTTGTATAAAATGTATAATACTCAGTTTCAAAACATTTACCCTTATGACTGGTTTTGTGGTCCAAGGTCTCTCACAAATGTTACAAGTCGACATTAGTAACAGGTTGGTTATTAATGTATGATCAAATATTTGGTGTCCAAATACCTTTTTTTTTTTATTCTGAACAATGCCTACCATTTTTTTAATTTTGATTAAACCAAATTGTTTTGAAAAATGTAATTCTTTAATTTTTTTTTTTATTAAAAGTGTAAAAATATTTTTAACCTAATTTAACCTAATGCTACTTTGATATTATATTGATAATAAAAAAGCATCCACTTATTTCTAAATGTGACTTGATTGTCCAAATAATTTTTGAGTTAGCTTTTATTCAATAATAATGCAAGAATTATATCAATAACACGAAATTTAAATACGAAACAGAACTCAATAATGTGAACATCGGTAGGTGGTTGTTACAAGAGGTGAAGAGAGAGCATGTAGCGCCATCTGGTGACATTTCTTTGCTATTACTTGCTAGCATGACGTTAGTTTAGCTAGTTCAAATTCGTGTAGACTTCTTTTCGAAGGGCACTTAAATTCTACAATCTGAACTGACCTTCTCATGTGATAAGGCTGGAAAGAGGGTTTGAGTTCTGCAGCTTTGGTAAAAGACTCCAGAGCCTCCAGAAACTTTCCTAAATCAAAAAGACACTGGCCCTATAGGGACAGTTAAAGACTTAGTTCACTTCCAGAATAAAAATGTCCTGAAGATTTATGTCATCCAAGATCTGCATGTCCTTCTGTCTTCAGTCGAAAAGAAATTAAGGTTTCTGAGTAAAAACATCCCCTAAAACATACACAGATAAGTATCCAGTAACAATGTTTGAAAGCAGAGGACTCTTGTGATGATCGCTTTAAATATGTGCACATTTATTGCATGGAAAACATTTACTCATTTCAACTATCCATACAAATATTGGTAAAAGGGACATTAGGTAAAAATCAAATGGGCAAAACAGCAACAACAAAGTCGTATTCTAATGACCGTACCTTTTGACTGCATACTTAATGATTTATAAATGTATTGATGAACGGATACATTTCAAAACACAAAAATCAAAGGTGATTCATAGATTGTAATATTTAAAGCTCATCATGTCATCTGTGAATAAATGAATTGTTGTACCTGTAGGTAGTAGATGAAGGCGAGTCGCTGAGGGTAGGCCTCAGTTTGGGGTTCCAGACTGCAGGCGTGTTTGTAATCTAGTGCTGCAGACTGGAAGTCACACAGCTGTAGATATGTTTCTGCTCGCTGGACGTAAAACTCAGTCTGCAGGTGGGTAGAATATAAAATCTGATTAATATTTAGGGTCAAATAATTATGGAGTACCATATACAATCCATATTACAACCTGGCCTCTACCTGGTGTGACTGGAGTAGTATGGCCTTTGAGAAACAGGACACAGCCTTGTCAAAGTGAGACTCTGACATGGCACCAACACCTGCTTCAAAACTAGACATGTACATATATGTAAAAATACTTCTCAGTAAGACTCGGTAGTATTGTATTCCCTGCTGAAAAAAAAACAGCTAAAACCAGCATAAACTGGTTGGCTGGTCTTAGCTGGTTTAAGATGGTCTCCCAGCTAAGACTAGGCTAGATGACCAGCTAAAACCAGCCAACTAGCTGAGGCTGGTTTTAGCTGTTTTTTTTTGTTTTTTTTTATCAGGGTTAGTATTGTAAATAAACATATGTTACTTACTGTTGCTCAGCCTTTTCTTTTATTATGCGCTCCCCATTCATCTCCAGTTTCTTTTTCATTGCTGGGGTCTGAAAAATACAGATTTGAATTAATGAATGAATGAATCCTGCTGAAAAAAAAAAACTAAGCCTAAGCTGGTTGGCTGATTTTAGCTGGTCATCCTGTCTGGTCTTAGCTGGTCAGCAGGCTGGTTTTAGATGGGTTTTTGGCTGGTTTTATCTGGTCTCCCAGCCTGACCAGCTAAAACCAGCTACTTGCAGCTTAAACCAGCTAAGACCAGCCAAATAGCTTAGGCTGGTTTTAGCTGTTTTTTTTTCCAGCACAGGAATAGAATACATTTGAAAGATGTTCTAGTTCTGCTTGCTCATGACCAGAAATTATTCTTCTGAGAGCACATCAATGTATGTACGAAACTATTTAATCTCTCTATGACTTTCTCTCTCTCTCTCTCTCTCTCTCACACACACACACACACACACACACACACACACACAGCAAAATAAATAAAAATGTTACACACACATTTAAGAATACAAACCTCGGCACAGCCAGTAGGTGGATTCATACTGACAACAGTGATGTATAACGTTTATAAAAATCACTTAAAGAAAAAAAAATCCTCCAGAGTCCTCACGTTTGTTTCCCACAACCAAAACAATCTGACAAACAGTGCAGTCCCTGACACTAAAAGCACTTTCGAAAACATTTAGTAACTATGGGAACAGTTGAACGGCAAAGGAAGAGAAACGACTGCATGTAGAACCTTTTTTTATAAACAGTTATTAAAATGTTATTTAGTGTAAAGTGACAAATTGATAAATGTTTTTAAAAATACAATGTTAGATAAAATGTAAAAAGTTTAGGAAATACATATTTTGTGTGCACTGGTGCATGCAAGGATAAGAAATCAGCCAAGGAAAAAGTAACAGACTTTTATTTTGAAAGCAAGCGGCTGTGGTCAGCAAGTTTATTATTGTCAGGTGACTGCATTGGTTTAGTGAATATATAAAGCGTTTTTCCTCGTGATGCTGAAAAACAAAGCCTTTGATACATCTCTGGCTAAACTTGTGTATGTGTTGTCATTTGTAATGTATGACATAAAAGCACAGTTTGTCAGTGGCGATCATCTATGAACCGCTTGATTATTTGATCATTTGCGAGACACTATGGATGATTATGAAGAGAGTAGACCACTGCTGGTCAACGATGAGCAAACAGACGATCACAGATCAGAGCAGGACTCATATCTGGAGTAAGTGTGACTTTATGGTCATTTTTTGTGAGTTTCCACCGGTTATGGACAGCACGGGTATAATAAAGTAATACTATGGTATTTTGATGGTATAGGCTACCATTTTTATGTGTAATGGTACTCCAAGGTGTTTCAAAAAAACACCATTGTGTATATCCTATCCTAAAACTATGGTCCTAGTACTGCTTTTTGTTAGTGGTGTGATGACATATAATTGCCACTGAAAACATTTATGCTTTGATGTGTTATAACTAATGTTCACATTATGTCATAACAGATACAGGGATTCTGCACTCACCTAAAACCTGTTTAGCAAGAACTGGAAACGTGTCCATAACTAATTTGTCCATGACTAATTTTGCTCAACAGTAAAGTTAAGAATGGGAAGCTGTTCATGGCCACATTCGCAGCAGTTCTGGGACCCTTGAGTTTTGGGTTTGTCCTGGGTTACAGCTCTCCTGCCATACCTGAACTCTGCAAAATCCAAGACCAAAGACTGCAGCTCAGCACTGAGGAAGCTTCCTGGTTTGGGGTATGATAATACCTTTTTTTTATCAACTACAGTGTACAATGCAGGAATTAAAGGGAAATTATTTTCAAAATTATTTTCAGTTCCCTAGAACTTACAATGCCTTTATAGTGTCTGAGTTGGATGTTTAAATGCCAAAATCCAAATGTAAAAATATAAAAAATGCTGATGTCAAAGTTAAGATGTTACAACATTATGATTTTCGGTCTTGTAGTCGGTGGTAACTATTGGTGCAGCTCTAGGGGGTCTCCTTGGAGGATGGATTGTCGAGAAGATTGGACGAAAGTTGAGTCTTATGTTTTGCGCAATACCATTCATCAGTGGGTTTACCATCATTATTGCTGCTCAGAACCACTGGATGTTATATGTGGGCAGAGTGCTCACTGGTCTGGCCAGTGGAGTGACTTCTCTTGTTGTACCTGTAAGTATTACCAGCCGGAAGTAAAAAAAAAAAAAAAATCACATTAATTTTCTCACCAGAGGAATTGATTTTTAACAATTAAAATCTTCAAAGATAGGCCTACTGTGAGCAGTGAGGTTGATAATAAATCATATATGCTTTTGTTAAAACCTTCAGTCTGCATTTATTTATTTATTTATTTATTTTAATTCTTGTTTAACAACAGAATTTCTGGTAAAACTACATTACCCATGATTCTATAAAAAAATCTGACAATCAGAGAATTCTTGGCTTTTTAGCATTATGTGAACCATGTTTTTAACCAAATTTTGGACTTTTTTTAGTCAATACAACATTATCCATTTGATATTATTATTATTATTATTATTATTTTATTTTATTTTTTTTCCCTCTCTCTCTCTGCAGCTTTACATCTCTGAAACGGCTCATGAGCGTGTTAGGGGAACTATGGGATCTTGCGTGCAACTTATGGTTGTGACTGGCATTATGGGAGCCTATCTAACAGGTATTGGCTCTCATATTTAACTTGTGACTGAATTGTGACTTGTGACAAGTTATGACACTTGAGTTGCTTTGAGTGCCTTAGCTATGTGAGATTGTTAATGTTTGATCAGAAGACACTTTTTAACCTCCCTTTACTTACAGCGAGATCTTACACATACACTACCAGTCAAAAGATTTTTTATGTTTTTAAAGAAGTCTCTTCTGCTCACCAAGTCTGCATTTATTTGATAAAGTAATGATAAAGACATTTATGATATTACAAAGATTTAAATTTTAAAATAAATGCTGTTCTTCTGAACTTTCTATTAATCGAAGAAAAGTCTACTCTTTTCAACAATAATAATAATAATAATAATAATAATAATAATAATAATAATGGTAATAAAAAAAAGTTTTTGAGCAGCAAATTAGAATATTAGAATGATTTCTGAAGAATCATGTGACTGGAGTAATGATGCTTAAAAATTCAGCTTTGAAATCACTGGAATAAGTTACATTTTAAAATCTATTAAAAAAAAAAAAAACTTATTTTAAATAGTAAAAATATTTTTACAAAATTATAATGCTTTTGCTTTACTTTTTATCAAATAAATGTAGGCTTTTAAACATTAAAAATCTTACTGTGCAAAAACTTTTGAAAATGCATCCCTGCACTCCAGTATTTTGTTCTTTTGAAATCAGCTCAGATGTGTGCCATCCTAATTTGCGCTGACCAGAATCCTTGTGAAAGACTCTTATGCCTTTCAGTAATGCATTAATGGATAGGTCAAGTTAGCTCAGGAATCTCCCTCTTAAACTTGCACAGAGCCTCCATTGTACATGGCTCTATCTGAGCTGTTTTTTTTCATGAAGAGTATGAAAACTTGACCCATTCTTAGTGATGAGTAGTAGTGTATATACTATACTTTAATAGTACCTCCAGTAATTAATAGTAGAATGTATGCAATTATATGAGGGTGAGTAAATAATGACCAAATTGTAATTTGGGGGAAACTGTTGCTTTAAGTAATGCAATTTTTTAAGGTTTATTCCTGGACTGGAGATGGTTAGCAATCACATCCTCTATCCCTCCTACGCTAATGCTGGTGTTTATGTGCTTCATGCCGGAGACGCCACGATTCCTCCTCTGCCAAGGGAAAAGGAGAGAGGCAGAGGAGGCTCTGCGCTTTCTCAGGGGTCCTGATGCCCCAGCAGAGTGGGAGTGTGCTAAAATAGAAGAAGCCTACAAAAATGAAGTAAGAAGTATGAAAGTTCTCATTTCACATCTCAAAGGTCACATCTCAATTTTAACTTTATATGTTGAGCTGCAGTTCAAGGTTAAAGTCAATGTGAAATTTCTAATATGGCATAGTTGAAGAAACAGTTCACCCAAAAATTGAACATGAACATTTAATACGTCGTTCCAAACCCATGTCATCCACACTCTTAAGAAAAATGGTTAAAAAGCATCCTTAACTGAACAGGGCTGGTCACTTACATGTTCTCTTACACTGAAAAGAGAAAAAGACATGATTGGAAAACAGGAACGATTTAAAAAGTAAAAAATTATAGACATTATAAGAAACAAATATTTATCTGATAAGAGTGTGTTGCAGTCTGTTGGATAACTGAACTTCAGAAGATCAGAAATGAGTGAACTTTTTTTCTGTTAGTAAAACATAAGTAATTAAAAAAAAAAAAAACAACAATATGGATACAATATGGATCTGTTATTTACGTAGTGAAGAGGACTGTCAGAGCTGCTCACACTTAGGCTACATGTGATTTAAAAAGAAGAGAAAAGAACATATTTGTTTGGAAACCAATACAATATTTAATTTTGTCTTTAAAAGTAAGAATGAAATCATTTACCTGTTGAGAGTGTGTTGACAGTCTGTAGTTGGATCTCTCAGCTCCAGAAACTCACTAATAAGGTGCTTTGACAGTTACAGATTTGAAAATCAAAAGGGCGGGAATAAAGAACCCTAACTCTAACTCTAAGAACCATTTCAGCATTAAAAGGGTTCTTCAGGATGCTATGGTTCTAAATAGAACTGTTACTACATGTAAAGAACCTTCAAAGAACCATCTTTTTTTAGAGTGCATGATGTTCACGTCTTTCTTCAGTCGTAAAGAAATTGTTTTTTTTTTAAGAAAACATTTCAGGATTTCTCGCCATATAATGGATATGTATGGTGCCCCCAAGTTTAGGACGCTTTTGAAGTTGACGGGCGATAACGAGATGGGAGTTTTTCGAAATACCCTAAACGTATTGACCCAGATCACACAGACTACGCATGCGCATCACGGAGACAAGACAAGATGAGCATTTGAGGTTAAAACGTATATAAATTGTCAATTTGTTTTGAAAATAACCAATCGTTTCACTAGATAAGACCCTTTTTCATCGGCTGGGATCTTTTAGAGCCCTTTGAAGCTGAATTTAAACTGCATTTTGGAAGTTCAAAATTGGGGGCACTAGATAATTTCATTATATGGAGAGAAATCCTGAAATGTTTTCCTCAAATATCATAATTTCTTTACAACTGAAGAAAGTGAACTATGTTCATGTCTCCATATAGTGGACTTCAATGGTGGCTAGTGGATTGAAGGTCCAAATGGCAGTTTCAATAAAGCTTCAAAGGGCTCTACACAATCCCATCTGAGGAATAATGGTCTTATCTAGCAAAACAATCAGTTTATACTTTTTATACAGCTGCTTTGAAACTGCAGTTTGGACATTTGCCATTGAAGTCCACTATGTTGGTAAAAATCCTGGATTGTTTTCCTCAAAAATCTTAATTTCTTTTCAACTGAAGAAAGAAAGACATGAACATCTTGGATGACATGAGGGTGAGTTATCAGGAAATTTTTATTCTGGAAGTGAACTGCTCCTTTAAATGTGGGTGTTACCAATCAGTAATGTTTAATTTTGTTGACTTCAGGCTTACCTCACTTTACTTTAGCGTTTTTTTTTTTTTTTGTTATTTAATAAATAAATTCTGTGTACAACTTTATACAAGTCACTAAGATTGACATTTGATTTATTACAGGAGCAAAGCTTCAGTTTAGTGGATCTGAAGGACCCTGGTGTCTATAAGCCTTTAGGCATAGGTATTATAATGATGCTCCTCCAGCAATTTACTGGCATTAACGCCATCATGTTTTACGCAGAGACTATCTTCGAGCAGGCCCATTTTAAAGTGAGTTTTTTTTATTATTATTATTATAAATTTCATTCATTAACAGCTTTGTTTATGCTAAATGCACATTGTAATGTTCTTTATTTTCTGCCACAGAGCAGCGATGTGGCCACTGTTATTGTTGCAGCCACACAGGTGCTCTTCACAGCAATTGCTGCCACCATCATGGACAAGGCAGGAAGGAAAGTTCTCCTCATCTTGTCTGGTAGAAACATCATTAATAAATTTTATATATTTGTGCCACTGTTTTTGGTATAAAAAAGACTAAAAATGAATTGTCCTTAATTCTGTGTCCCCCACAAGGTGTCATCATGTGTGTTAGTGAAGCTGTGTTTGGAGTGTATTTCAAGTTGACTGTGATGAAGCACAATAACGCCTCACTGACGAGTGTACTTACAGACGCGAGTTCTCTGGCGGAGCAGCCTCCTACAGACCTGGCCTGGCTGGCTGTGGGAAGCATGGGCCTTTTTATTGCAGGTAATAAGAAATGCATTTCACTAAAACTTACCATAGAACACCGTAGAGTTTTTTTACCGTAGAGTTTTTTGCAGCTGTATGTGGTCTAGTCATATTAACAGTGGTGGCCAAAATGATTAGAACACTAGTATTTTCACCAGCTAAAAAATAATTTTAAGTCCGTTATTTCTATCTTTTTCTGTAGTGTGTCAGTAGGAAATATCAGTTTACATTACCAAACATTTATTTTGCCATTAATTGTAATAATCCAGTAAGATTTTTGTTTACACAAGTAGTCTGACAGCCAGTGCTCCACACAGAGTTCTGATCTCATCATCATTCAGTCTGTCTGGAATGACATGAAGAACTGAACAAACTGAGATGGACTTAATCCAGAAGAACTGTGGCAACGTCTCCAAGATGTTTAAAGAAACCTACCTGCAAAGCTACAGTAATATTAAAAGTTTTAGGGACTTGGGTAAAATGCTGTAAAGTGAGGATGCTGTCAAAATAATGTCATAATAAATGCTCTATTTACTAAATTGAATCAACATTTGGTGTGACCATCCTTTGCGTTTGCTCTGGGTGCATGTGCGCATAGTTTTTCAGGTAGCTTTGCAGGTAGGTTTCTTTAAACATCTTGGAGACGTTACCACAGTTCTTCTGGATTAAGTCTGTCTCAGTTTGTTCTGTTTCTTCATGTCATTCCAGACAGACTTGATGATGATGATAATGATGATGATGATGATGATGAGATCAGATCTCTTGTGTGGAGCACTGGCTGTCAGACTCCTTGTGCAAACAAAAATCTCACTGAATTTTGATTATTACAATTAATGGCAGAATGAATGTTTGGAAATGTAAATTGATATTCCCTTCTGACACACTACAGCAAAAGACCATTTTTTTTAGCTGGTGAAAATACTAGTGTTCTAATAATTTTGCCTTGCAAAAGTATTCAGACCCCTGAGCAATTCTCTCATATTATAAATGGTACACCTGGTAAAGGTGAAATAGACATTTCATTTGAAAGCGCTGAAACCCAAAATCCAATATTGGAAGGTGACATTGTGTTTTTGTTGGGAAATATTTTTAGGAAAAAAAAACAACCTTAAATCACTATTTCAAGAGTTGTCATAATTGAAATATGCATAAAATGATCAGTGAATGGACTGCAGTTAATCTGCCTATTATAAATATAAATCAGGTTTTGCTCTTGGCTGGGGTCCTACTCCTTGGTTGGTGATGTCCGAGATCTTCCCCACACGAGCGAGGGGATTGGGCAGTGCTCTGTGTGTGCTTACTAACTGGACCTGTGCCTTCATTGTCACCAAGACTTTCCAGAATCTCATGGTGAGTTGACGATCATATTATTTTTCCCCAGAAACATACTAGGTTTATCAAACAGATCTAATATAGGATCAATAATGTTTCTTTCAGGATGCCATAACCAGTGCAGGGACATTCTGGATGTTCTCAGGACTGTGTGCTCTCAATGTCATCTTCACTGCTATTTTTGTCCCTGAGACCAAAGGCAAGACTCTGGAGGAGATTCAGGCCCGTTTTAAGGGAACTCATCAGCGCTAGAGTTTTTTTCATTGGTGCCAATATCAAAATTTGCACTGACATGTTAGAAGGATCTCATTATGTTTTTAAACAATGTAAAAGTTGTGTTTGATACCTTCTTAATGTGATTTGTAATTGAATTAGCATAAATAATGGCTGATGTACAGTAACATGTTTTCAGGCAGTGTTCAAGAATTTTTAATATGGCTGTTTTCATACTGTTACTGTTGATACTAAAAATGAGACTTGTTTGCAGGTTGTATAAAAGATGCGTTTTAAAAAAGGTGTGAATATAATGTGTATTAACACTTATTCATTTGACATATGCAGAGTTTATATAAGCTCCATTAGTTGGAAGTTTCTCAGCAATTTCCTCTGCATCAAGACAGTAGCTTGGGTTACATTTTACACCAGTGTGTTCATAATTAGATAATACATTAAAATAATATGGTAAAACACACCAATTTGCAATATCAAGCATCAAAATAAACTGTTTTGTACAGCTAAAAATAGCTGGACACAGATGAGACTGGAAGCAAATGTACAAATGGCTGCGTCCACTCTTATGAGAAAAATAAGGTGGATAGGAAATGTACATTTAAATTCCTGTTGATATATTGTTAGAAATGTAAAATAAGCTGTTTAATGAACTGCACTAGTGACTGCATACATTTTTTCTAACCTCACATGCTCAGTTTTTTATGTTTTTTAATCCTAATTCATTTAAAATGCATGGTTACTTAAGAATTTATTGTTTGCTTATTTCGAAAAGATAGCAAAATTAAAACTGAAGTCTCAAAAGTGAAGGCATATGTTGCTTTAAACTGTGGTATTAAGTCAGTAAAGTATAACACATTTTTCTGTAAAAATAAGGCTGATGAATTATGTGGCAAATAAAGTGATGTGCCAAATATGTTTTTTTTTTTATTATTATTATTATTTTAAAAAAGTATATTTATAAAATGCTGATGAATACAGATAAAATGAACAATCCCAACATTCTATATATTTGTCAAATCACTATTATTTTTCCTAATAAATTACTTTTATTAAAATTGGTGCCATACTACATAATGGTCATAAATAATATACAGCTGAGGTCAAAAGTTTACATATATCTTGCAGAATCTGCAAAATATTTTTTACCAAAATAAGAGGGATCATACAAAATGCATGGTATTTTTTTATTTACTACTGACCTGAATAAGAGATTTGAATAAGAGAAAATAATAGATACATTTATAGAAATGACCCCATTCAAAAGTTCATGTACATTCGATTTCTTAATACTGTGTTGTTACCTGAATGAACCAGGTTCTTGTTTTTGTTTTTTGATAGTTCATGAGTCCCTTGTTTGTTCTGAACAGTTCAACTGCCCACTGTTCTTAAAATCTTTCAGGTCCCACAAATTATTTGGTTTTTCAGCATTTTTGTCTATTCAAACACTTTCCAACTTTCCAAATTGATATTAAATGATTTTAAAATCCATCTGTTTACACTGAGGACAACTGAGGGACTCATATGCAACTATTACAAAAGGTTCAAATGGTCACTGATGCTCCGGAAGGAAAAACAATGCATTAAGAGCCGGAGGTGTAAACTTTTGAACACAATAAAGATGTGTACTTTTTTCTTATTTCTTATAATCCTAAAGATCATATTTTCTTCATTTAGTCCTGCCCTTCAGAAACTACAGAAGATACCTACATGTTTTCCAGAATAAACCTACCTTTCCAAAATAAGTGAAATTTACCCTGATACCTGTTTTCACCCCCCGAATGCATTGTTTCCTTCTGGAGCATCAGTGAGCATTTGAACCTTATGTAATAGTTGCATATGAGTCCCCTGAGTTGTCCTTAATGTGAATAGATGGATCTCAAAATCATAGTCATTGTTGGAAAGGGTTCAAATACACACACACACAAAAAAAAAACTTTCTGAAGAACAGCAGGCTGTTCAGGACAAACAAGGAACTATCACTAAACAAAAAAGGTCATCCCTCAACATACTTCATATATATCACCATCAAAAATAACTTTGTGGAGGCATAACCATATAAAAATGCACACTGCGCTGTCCATTTATGCAAAATAATAGCACAAATAAATTTACAATTATACATTACCATAGCACAGAATGAAGTACATTTAAAAACATAAGATATTCGCCTTGAAGTTTTGTTTAGTTTTAGAATTTTTTAGTCTGTTATAGGACCACCAAACCTCATGACATTTCATGTATTGTAATGTTGTTCAGTAATGAGCCAGCATAGTTTATGTGGTCTCATTACTAGAAGCTTCCAGCTATAGTTTGAAGTGTTCAGTGTGTGTATCTTATGCACAGCCTGAGAAAGTGGCCCATCAAAGACATACTATGAGGTCTCTACAGAAGCATTCAGTCATTATACCATCTCTGTTTAATATAAGTCAGGCATAAGTGTACACTAGGGTAATGGTGATTTTGTAGAGATTGGTGTCGTAACATTTGTGTTGGGCCAGTTTAAGTCAAAGTCCAGGGTCATCTTACGCTCACAGTCTGTAGAGGAACATTTAAAGCACTGTTGTTCAAAGATTGTTTAAAAAAGCATAATGGAAAGTGTAAAGTCACATGTAGGTCTTTAACTGTCTGTTTTTGTCTGTAATTACGCAGCAGTGGAATGTCTGACGAATGCGTTTTTTAATCATCTTGAATCTTTGTGTATTATACCTTCAGGAATATATTCTGTCAATCCTCTGTATTTTCATGTCAGATTCTCTCTAGTATATGAACATTCTTGCTGTTTTAAAAGTCTGTATTGCTGGTCTGTGGTTAACTGACGGTACACATGCACTGTGTGTTAGGGGCCGGGCTCCTGTCCTCCACAAACATTCCCTTGCTGTTGGCAAATATAAAGCCAGCAGTTTTCCCCACCGCTTCTCTGAAATGTCATTAGTTTTGTGTTCCTCACTTTTCCAAACAGCATAAGAGGTGTTTGAATTTTCAGCATGACTCTGTCATTAGCACTTTTGCTCTGGATGTTTTTGGGGACACAGGGTTTCAACACACAGCATGTTATTGAACCTCAGCCCAACTTTGATCTGGATAAAGTGAGTATAAATTTTCAGTGGTTTGGATTCTGCTTTTTTAGATTTTGGTATAAGCTTAAACATTGAATGCATGTTTTTCATTTAATAGCAGAGGCATTTCAAGTGAATCAGCATGTTTATATAGCATTTGTTCAAAAGTTCAAATTCAAAAGCAAATAGTGAAGAGGCGGACATTAGTGTCTCATATCACAACAGTTTGTCTAAAGAACAGATCATGGTTCATCAATTCACATTTATTTCTGTTTAAGAATGAAAATCAATTTTTGATGTATATTGAACAGATGCACTCATCTTAAAAATGATTCAATAATTACTTTAATTGGTAATATGATTTTCACAAAAAGAACAAAATGAACATTTAAGTACTACATTGCGCCAGTTAATGTAATACATTCGGTACAGTATTTATTAATCCATATTAATGATATTTAAAGGGATAGTTCACCCAAAAATGAAAATTACCATCCTAAAATATTAGGATAGTTTACACAAAAATATAAATTACCCCATTATTTAATCACCCTCTAGCCATCCTAAGTGTATATGACTTTGTTTTTACAGACGAATACAACTGGAGATATTAAAAAATTTATAATAGCAGTGAATGGATGTTGAGATTTTGAAGCCCAAAAAAGTGCACCCATCCATCATAAAAAGTAGTCCACATGACTCAGGAGGGTTAATAAACAGTTTCTGAAGTGAAGATTGTATTTGTCTGAAAGAAAAAACGTCATATACCCTTAGAATGGCTTGAGGGTGAGTAAATAATGGGCTAATTTTTATTTTTGTGTAAACTATCCCTTTTAAAAAAATAATACTGCTAGATATAACTTTAATGGGGTTTAATGGTATATTAGTAAATCTTAAAATTCACATTATTAATAAATAATTTAGAAGTGTTTTTCATTGTGAGTTAACTAATGTTAACAAACTAAACTTTATTGTGAAATGGCTGCAGATTCTTTTTCAAGCGCTGTATTTTTTTCAATAACAGTAATTATCTAGACTATATAATAAACACCTGGTACTACAAAGCCCTTGGGGCCTTTAGTAAACTACAAACCATCTTTACTTACGTTTACTGTCAGTTTGCAGGTGAATGGTACCGGATTGGACTTGCAGATGAGTCACCGCTGTTTGCAATGTTCAAGAACCAGCTGAAGGCTTCTAGAGGCCTTCTAGTGCCAGATGCCAATGGAAATGTGAATCTGACCATGTGGACCCTAAGGTGCACACTTTGGATACAATATTGTTCACAGGACATTATCTCACCATCTTGGATGACAAAGGGAAAACATATTGTGATGGGAAAATGTGTTTAACCAAAATATTTGAGTTCTGTGCTAACAATCTGTATATATTTGAACCATCAGACCATATGGATGCAGCATCAGTGTTTATTCATATGAGAAGACAGATGTTCCTGGAGAATTCACTTACTTCAGCAAAAGTAAGCTCTCATTTCCTCTCTCAAACATCGTTTCTTATCATATGGTCTTTATTCACACTGTGTGCAATGAAAGTCAATTGCACTCTTTCATCAGACTAATAGGAAAAACAAATTCTTCTCAATTATTATATACAGAATATTGAGTATAATAGAGTGCAAAATTAAACCGAATACAATTTAACTGAATTCAGTCACAATATAAAAAGTGGCTAACTTAAAAATGTATTTCTACTTGATAAATAAAAAATAGTTCTGTTGGTATAAATGAATGCATTCAGTTTGATTCAGTGATATCAAATAATATTTTGTTATTACCATTTTTCAGTGTAGGTTTTAGCCTCATTATAGAGATCAAATTTTAGAGATCAAATCAATATCTTAACTGTAAATTAATATCACGATACATCTGTCTTTCTGTCATTTTAAGGGCACAAGATAACAAAAGACATCACAATAGTGGAGACCAATTACACTGATTATAGTTTGGTCCTTAAATACAAGAACATGAACACAGAATACACTCAAGTAGCTCTTTACGGTAAGTTTACACTGATAAATTATATCACCTGCCTTTGACATATTAATGAAGCATACTAATTTGTCAGAATTATTGCTCTCAGGACGGTCATCCATACAAAGGCCAGATCTAATAGAGAAATTCAGATCTTTTGCTTTATCTCTGGGCTTTTCTGAGGAGGCTATTGTCACTCCAGCAGATATTGGTAAGTTTGCATATGATACAACAAACACAAACTGTTTATGTCAGACTGCCACACTGCAAAAGATCAGGATTAAACTGCACCGAGGCTAATGTTTAATGTTTATGTGACCTGAAACAGGGCCTCTAAAGTTTGCTGAATAAACAAAACACCATGCACACACAGAACAAGCACATTACTTTTATAGGAATAGTTCGCACAGAAATAAAAACTTGCTGGAAATGACGTCACTTGCTCACTAATGGATTCTCTGCAGTGAATGGGTGCTATCAGAACACACAGCTTTTCACTTCACAGGATGTTAATTGATGGAATGGAGTCGTGTGGATTTCTTGTGGATTATTGTGATGTTTTTATCAGCTGTTTGGACTTTCATTTTGACGGCACCCATTCACTGCAGAGGATCCATTGGAGAGCATGTGATGTACTGCTAAATTTCTTAAAATTTGTTCTGATGAAGAAACAACCACCCTATATCTTTGATAACTTCAGGGTGAGTAAATTTTCAGCAAATTTTACATTTGGTGAACTATTTCTTGAACAAGAATCAATATTAGTTGTTGATTTACATTTTTACATTATACAATTACAAATAAATGTACATATTTTCCATTCATTTGTACATTTTTATGTTTTTTATATATATAGATCCCTGCCCTATCCTAGAACCAAGGTATGGATTTACCACTTCATCATTCATATGAGAGGCTGGGGTTAGTTGTCTGTATTGCAATAATTTAACCTTTCCGCCATTATTACTTAACAAATAGCATACAGGTAATTTATGGTGGGGCATGTTAGAGTGGCAAGTAACTAACTAGTGTATTAGTGACAGAGAATTTACATTTACATCCTTTACACAGTAGGTGGCGAGCGTCCATATGAGTGAATCTGTGAATCAAACCATTTGTTCAAACATACCGATTCATTTAAGAAATCCTTTTGACTTGCTTTAGAAACACTGGTAGATCCTGCTCTGGATTTGTTTGAAAGCTGGAACTATTCTCACTGGCCAAGCAAAAAATAATATGAACATTAAGTATCTAGTAAATAGTGTAAAATGTAAGGTACTGAGGATTAACTTCTTGTTACTGTAAATGTAGTTTCACACTTACAATCAGGCATAATGCTGTCCAGAACACCATGTTTTAAACTAATATACAAAACCACTTAAATTAAATGTAAAATGTGTTTTCTCTACAGAAAATCATAACTAGATGTGTCATCAATCGGCCATATTGGCAGCACTGAACATAAACAATGCAACTGAACTTAAATAAACTTGCATAATTAGCTGATTATTACTGCTGACTGCTAATTATTGTCATGTTTTGGCCTGTCCTAAACTATCGGACCGAGAAAAAACATTTGAAGTACTATAGACTGCCAAAAGTTATAACAAATCAAGGAGGAGAGTTCAAAAAATTGTCTGAGGAACAAAAGGCCAGGATTTCCAGAGCAAGAATCTTGACAACATTCGTGTTTGTTCTTATCATTTCCAGTCAGGTAGGTGAAATATTAGGCTAATATCTTTATTAATACTGTTTGCATGTATTTTTACCACCTTTTAACTTTACTTTGTCAAAATATTGCACCCCTTCCTGTTTACCAAGTCCTTATCTACATGATTTAGCAGCTTCCACATGTTTTTCCCCATGCTTTAGACAGCATAAATTAGCAAAACCAACAGCGTGTTCAGTAATACATTAACCGTGCAATCCATACTGTTGTTTACGTCCAAATATCGCCAATATGGTCGCGCATCAAAATGACTAAACAGTTGCCTAAGTGCAATCCTTCTATAGCCCTTATGACAACTAGCCCCAGTCTTTCCATTGCTGAAATGCATGAGTCTATGTGACGTTGTTGTAAAACCCATTAAAAGCCTATCAAATCTAAAGTATACACCACTGTTCACTCACCTGCAGGAATACAGCAGAAATCAGAGAGGAGAAATCTTCACAATCTCCTAATCAATCAGTGTTTGGCACTGAAAATCTTTCCAAAGTGTGATTGGACAGGATGTTTTAAATGGGTAACTCACTCGAACTTTATAACTAACTGTATACTTTCACCATCTTTCAGCCAGCCGTGGATTCAGACCTTGGGTTACATATATTCTGTTTTGTTACACATTTTGGGAAGAGTGTTTGTTTATACGCAAACACTCATTGGAGAAATGCAACACTATAACATCGCCAATGTAACGCAGTTTGCGCTACGTTCGTAAAGCCAGCAGGTGGAGCTGTTGTAACAGGACACAATCAGCCAGCATCACTGTTGACCTGTGATAATCTAGTGTTCCACCTGACACAAACAGACAGTGCTACTGATAATGTACATGTATTACTGTGGTTGTTTGCCTAATTACAAAACAATTGTGTCAAATCATTGCGATCATTTTGCAACCACTGTATATTCAAAATGAATAATAAAAAGTTTTTGTGCAATTAAACAAAGCAAATACGCTTATTTTTGAAGGTTGTGTTTTTGCGTTTTCTATTCTAATGTAGTGTCACATGATCCTTCAGAATCATTCTTTTGATTCTGCTGATTTGCTCCTCAAGCATAATTTCGTATTATTATCAATGTTGAAAACACTGATGCATATTTTTGTGGAAACAGTGATACATTTTGCAGGGTTATTTGTTATATGATTTCATACACATAAAGCATATATGCAATATATTGACTTTAATGTTTTGTAAAAATAAATAAATAAATAAATAAATAAAATATGGGTGAAATAATGTTGTTCAACAGATATATTTATGTAATAAAAACAACATGCTTATTTTGTCCTATACTTATTAAAATATATAAACGAATTAGCAATCATACTATTATTATTATTATTATTATTATTATTATTATTATTATTATTATTATTATTATTAATGATTAAAATGTTTTGCTGACAAATGGGTTAGAAACTAGCGATTTGAAGGAAAGTGGCAAAGATTGGTAAACATTTAAAATGACAATTAATATTTTGGGGCTGTATCGTGTTCCTTAAAAAGAGTCCTTCAATGTCATAATGATTCTTGTTCTAAATATGACATATTTTTACAGAATGTCTTTTTTTCTGCAAATCGTTTTGTTTGTTTGCTCAGAAAAAAAAATACATGTACAAAAAACTAAATTATTTAAATAAATAAAGCAAGCTGTATAGCTTTTGTTGTTTTGATGCTTGAAAACCCCTTCTTTGGCCCATATGACACCAAATTGGACAAAAAAAAATATTAAACTAAACATATTAAGACTGGTAAATCAAAGTGAAAATTAAATAAAAAAGAGTCCATTGCTGCATGTTGCGTATTATAACCAATCACACACGATTCTGTTGAGTTTAAGAATACAATGACCAATCAGAAGCGTTCAGATGAGTCATTGCTGAAATTAGGAGTTTCTTTCGTTGCCCGCTTTCACTAACTGAATCCTGAGCTCTCACGAATTCTCTCATCAGAAACAACAGAGTGCAGAAGTATAATGTAAGTAAGAGTCATTTCGCAATGCAGACAGCTTCGTTGATTGCAACATTGATGTTTTTTTTTCTTGCTTAAACTCGCGTTAGATTGAAGCCAATGATGTTCTTCCATCATGGTGCGACATCGCGTTTTGACGGTCATCAGCATCGAAAATCCTTCAAGTTTTTTTTTGTATTGCAAGTTAAAAAATTGTACAATAATAAAACCTTACTTTGTATTATATTACCTTTGCATCAGATTACAAAAAAAGTATGTTAAGGCTGTTGTGAAGGTGTTTCTTATCGTATTATTCTTAAAGTCAGAATTTTGTGATATAAACTCGCAATTGCAAGTTTTAAAGTCAGAATTTAGAGGTATAAACTATACATTTTAAAATAAGAATAAACTCACTCAGAATAAAGACTTTTTTCTCAGAATTGCATGATATAAACTCAAAATTGCGAGAAA
Source organism: Cirrhinus molitorella (assembly GCA_033026305.1). NCBI lineage: Eukaryota > Metazoa > Chordata > Actinopteri > Cypriniformes > Cyprinidae > Cirrhinus > Cirrhinus molitorella. Next base: position 33,935,945 of record CM065119.1, read on the forward strand.
TAAAGTCATAATTGCAATAAAGTCATAAACTCGCAATTCTGACTTTTTTTCTTGCAGTTGCAAGTTTATATCTCGCAACCCTGACTTTTTTCTCTCAGAAATATGAGAAATAAACTTGCAATTGTGAGTTATAAAGTCCAGTTTTAAGGGGGTGAAAAGACTAAGTTCTCATAATTGTTATAAAGTCAGAACTGCAAAATATGTCGGCGCCGATAGCCTTGTGGGCAGTGCGCCGACATATAGTGCCGTTGCGCTGCGGGTGTCCCAAGTTCGAATCCCGGCTTGAGGACCTTCCTGACCCTACCCCTTATCTCTCTCCCACTTCACTTCCTGTCTCTAATGATCTATCCTGTCACAATAAAGCCTAAAGTAAAAAAAAAAATGTATAAAGAACTGCAAAATATAAACTCAAAGTCAGAATTGTGAATTTATTTCTCGCAATTCTAACTTTATTTCTCAGAGTTTTGAGTTTATATCTTGCAATTCTGACTTTATAACTCACAATAGTTAGTTTTATCTCTCATTTCTGAGGAAAAAAAAGTCAAAATTGTGATATTAAAATTCCCAATACCTTTTTTATTTTTTATTCAGTGGCTGAAACGGCCTTCCATAGTTTCTATTATAGCGGCTGTGGAAATTACGGTAAATTTGACATTGTTCTCTTATCTGACCTCTTTTCTGTTATCAGTCTCTCTCTATTTTTTCCTCTTTTTGGTAGCCATAAAAAACTATCGTGGGAACGCAAAAATATATTTGATGTTGTCTCCCGTTCACTAATAGAAATTTACCCAAACTATTACAACTTCTGTTTCTGAGAAACCCAGCAATAAGGCCCATGTAAATATTCTTTGCTCACTTTCTTTACATAAAATATTTGCTGTTTGCATCTCGGTGGAAATGAAAGCATTATGGTTAGTAACTTAAAGTAGCTTTTATAAAATCATTTGTATGACAATGATGTATGATATCTGGTACTTGCCATAAAAGACGGATATATGATGCGCAAAGTTCATAGATTACACACATCTGTTTATTTAACCTAGTGTTGTAGTCTAACTTCATTTTGTTTACCTCTATTACTCATAATAACAAAGGTTATGTTGTTTAACATGTCATATCACATTGTAAAGTAAAGCCAATTAATCAGTCATTCAATTAGTCAATCAATTAGTAAATCAATCAATCAATCAATTAACTGGTTCCTGAAAAGCATTCCTCTACTATCATCACTTGTCAGCGACAAATGATGGGTGGCTTAGTTCGGTCTTTGGTCTGTCACCATATATCCCTCTTTGGGGTCCTCGGTCCTTTTCTACTCCGTCCTCCCCTTTCCACTTCCCTCCCCCACTCTTCACTTTCACCCAATTACCCCCCTCCCTCCCCTTCAGACTGCTCCCCCACCCCTTTTACGGAGTGCCATTATGCTGCGGTGGGTGAAGGGAAGAGGGGGATAACAATGAAGATAAAGAAAGCATGCGGTTAGAGGCTTGTGAATGGCTCCATTCAGCAAAGCCAGCCAAACAGAAAAGCAGCTCTGCTCTCCCAAACCCAGAAGTTTCACGTAGTACAACTGGGTCTTTATCCTCCATAATTACTCGCTAGCATATACATACGTACATACATGAACGAGCAGACGCAGCTACTGTAGCACACGCAAGCAGAAAACCATACAGTATATCAGTGAATGGTTAATGTCATAAGGCGACAGACGTTAGTTTAACATCATTATAACACAGTCATTTAACACCATTAATCAATTAATGGAGCAAAACACAAATTAGACCTTTAGTGTAAACTTTTCATAACTTCCAGAACACCCAATTCTGTCATTGTTTTCTTACCATCATGTAATTCTAAACCTGTATGAACACAAAAGAAAGTATTTTAAAAAATGTCTGTGTATTTTTGTCCATACGATAAAAGTCGGTTGTTTTGGACCCCACTGATTTTCATTCTAAGCTGCTGAAATATTATGAAAGTGAGTACATTTTTGGGTGAACATTTACTTAAAAACTTTTTCTTTTAATGGATATTTCCATATACCTTTCTCACTGAATCACTTATAAGGAGTGTATATTTGACTAACGCTGCAAAACACTCAGGCAGACATATTTCGGCATGGTTTAAAGTTACCTCAATGAAACATTTTTGTGTGGGGTGCCGTGCGTGAAATCTATCGCTTCGCTCATGGCCTCTCCGCCTGTTACCTCACAGATGTGTAACCCCATCCGAGTGTGTCTGCGCTTATTAATCAAAACGAAACACTCAGACGCACACACACACTTTCTGGAGCTGAGCTGTGTGTCAGTATTTGGAGAAAGGAGGCTCCATATGGGCACTCCTGCGTCTCTTTTCTGTGTTGGCAGCCAGGCAGATGTCACATGGTCTAACAGGTCACCCTGCACAGACATAAGACGAATAGCTGTGCAGTACAGACTGCATGGGGCCCCTCAGCCGTCTGCCAGCAGAGCCCCCCAGTTCACCCCACTCCCCACCACACACACTATACACATGCATATTACATGCTAGTTTTGTTATAATTTACCACTCCGTAGTTTGTATACTTGCCAGTATTAATGCAATCTTTTCTATTTGTGTTCTTATAAGGTGATTCTGTTTTTCAAAATGCAAAAAAGGTATTTTTGAAATACATTGTATGGGTCAAAATTATAGATTTTTCTTTTATGCCAAAAATCATTAGGATATTATGTAAAGATCATGTTCCATGAAGATATTATGTACATTTCCTACCGTAAATATAACAAAACATCATTTTTGATTAGTAATATGCATTGCATGAACTTTATTTGGAACTTTAAAGGCGATTTTATCAATATTTCGATATTAAAATAATTGTATCTTGGCCAAATATTGTCCTATCCTAACAAACCATACATCAATTGAAAGCTTATTTATTCATCATGTATAAATCTTAATTTAAATAAATTTACCCTTATGACTGGTTTTGTGGTCCAGGTTCAGATATTAGAATGTATTACTATATTTAATATGCATTGCATAATGTCTTAAAAAGGTATTTAAACATTTCAAGCTACACTTTGAAATGTAGAATGTATAAATGTGTGAATGTGTAGAAAGTATAAAAACAAAATGGCATTTATTTATAAAAATATATATTTATATTAATGATAGCAAGAACTCTTTTCAAGGAAAACATTTTACATTTTTAAGTTTCAAAGTATTAAATATAAAACAAAAGACAAATTTATAATTGTGTACATTTTGCATGGCAGTTGACATGAAATGCTTTTAAGAAGATGGCCTTTGACTTCTATATTCAGTCTAAATGATTTTTTTCCCAATAAGCATGCATAATAATTACTTACTACATGAAACTACATGAAATATTAATTTTGCAAGAATAAATTAAAATCAACTAAAAAAATAAATGAATTTAAAATGTTTATAAATTATATTTATAAAAAAGTAAATATTTTTTTTATCTTTAGAAATGTGGCCAGTCACAGTCTCTAAATTTTATTTTATTTTATTTTCACTTTTCATGACCTTAATAACTGAAAGACTACATGGAATGTTTGCACTTTTAACTCTGCAAGAATACATTAAAATCAGCCAATAAGTTAAATGAATTTAAAATGTTTATAATAAAAAAGTAAACAAAAAAACTTATATAAAATATATAAATATAGTGACCAGTCACAGTGCCTAAATATTTCTTAATTTTATTTTATTTATTATAAGAACATGTTCGTATGTGCATAAAAAATTTATTATAACAAAGTTTAAAAAATTTTGAAACTGTGACCAGTCAGTCCCTAAATATGTATTTTATTTTATTATAAAAACATGTTCATTGTTAGTTATTATTGTGCATTGAATCTTGAAATGTTTTCACTTTTAACTCTGTCAGAATAAATTAAAATCAACCAAAACTTTAAATTAATTTAAAATGTTGCTAAATTATATGAATAAAAAACAACTTTAGAAATAGTGACCAGTCACAGTCCCTAAATGTATTTTATTATTTTATTTTATTTTATTTTATTTAGGTATTTTAGGATAAATACTTTTATATAAGATTTTAATGTTCATAGTTAATTAAATGAGCTTCACCTGTGTTTAATCACCAAGTGAACTTGTTTGATCCTCATATATCTGCTAAAATCATTAAGAGAATAATTGGGCAAAGGTTATTGAAAAAATGGCTCTGAAAAGGGAAGTTAGTCTTGAGTTAGTCTTGAGCTCAGTTGCTTTGATTCATTATCTCATGCAATACAATCTCTGCTTGAGTATGAACCATTGTTGTCTATGCACTATGCAACTCAAACGCAGATTTTAAAAATGCGCACAAAATGTACACATAAACACCCAGCTTTCTCAGGCCTGAAGGGCTGGATCAGGGTTACTTTACACACCTTTGAACATCCCTTTTCAGGACATGGTGTGAAATGGATTTGAATGAGAAAGAGGAGGTCAGGAGAGGAGGTGTGGAGGCTAGGGGAGGGAAAGGACGAAGGGTACAGGGTGGGAAACCGACAGGAGGGAAGAAGAAAAGGAGGTAGACGGATTTTCCATTTGTAAAAAAAAAAAAAAAACAGGGCCACTGGTTATTGAGTTGCATGAGAAGGATCTCCCTTTCTCTTTCTGTGCTCTCCAGTCTTCTCCCTTGCTTGTCCCCTCTCTCATTACCATAGCAGCTGCAGAGCTGTGCGTGTGTGTGTGTGTGTGTGTGTGTGTGTGTGTGTGTGTAAAGGGAGGGGGTCCGGGTCGGGCAGTGTGACTTAGGCAGGGGCTCCCGTCAATGGTGGGCCGTCTGGGGAATGAATAGAGGCGCACAGAGTTGAACTGGACGAACAAAAGAGAAGAGGAGAGAAGAATGGGTGAGTGAATTGGGCGGCTTGTCACTGCGAGCTAGAGCACACAAAATGGAGTGAAATAGTGAAAGAAAGTTAAAAGGAGCAGAGGGCATGCAAGGATTGGCCTGGCCACCTGTCTCTCTCGCTATCTGTCTTTTGCCCCTTCTGTCAATGGGGAGACTAAAAGTTGGAAGCATGAGAGCATGATTTGGCCAGAAAAATGCACTGTAAGCAATACATATTTGAAAAAAAAAAACTGTTACATACAACATACATGAAGTTATTCTGGTGTGACTGAATGTGAACAGTCAAATCAAAACTCAAAAAATAATTGTTGTATAACTCATCTAACAGAATGTTGAATATAGGAGTATAGGAGTTGCATTGTTACTCTTTAGTATCCGTAGACAACGCTGGCAAGAGTTTCTAAACTGATATACCACATGTAAACAAGCTGTTTTTACTCAGTGTTGTGAAAGAAACGTGGCAATTCTAACATCTTTACCAATAATCCTGTAACCAATAATTAGCTTACACTGATACATATGAAGAGTTCAGATGCAAAAGCCTCTAAATCCATCTTTCTTTAAAAAATGCATTTTATCAGGCTTCGATGTATAGGTTTCTATGTAAGTACTGGTACTTCTGATTGGGCTGAGGGTGTAATTTTAGCGAGTTTGAAATTAACGTATTTGATGGACGTATAATATGTGTTGAGAGCATTCACTCAGTATCATTATCACATTTTTGACCAAGATGGCTTTTAGCTGGTTTTGCATCTGAACTCTTCATATATATATCAGCTTTAACAGTATTTTGTATTTAGGAACCGTCCCCTGCTCTTTAAACTGCTAGAATGATTGGACTTAGCAACATTAGCTGCATCAGCTTTATAATTCTGGTAATTCATTTCAGTTAGTATCTGTATATTGTAACTTATTTTAGCCATCAGTGTGAAAAGCTATGACATTTTCAAGTTCAAGATAAAACTGAAACTGTACCTTTTTGTATTGATGAGTAGGATATTCTACCTCAGCAACTGTGGGAGGTGAGTATGCTAGCAAAGAAATTGCATGTAATATTTTAAAGGGATAGTTCATCCAAAAATTACAATTTTGTCATGTACTCATCTTTATGTTGTTCCAAAACTGTTTTTCAAAACTGAGTTTATTTTTTACAATTAAATTAAAATGAATTATACCTTATTTTTTTTTTATTAAATGCAGTTGAACGTCTGCTTATTTGCCCACTGAAGGCCTAAGTACATGCAGTTTAAGTCAAAAGTTTACATACACCTTGCAGAATCTGCAAAATATTAATTATTTTATTAAAGTAAGAGGGATCATACAAAATGCATGTTGTTTTTTATTTAGTACTGACCTGAATAAGATATTTTACATAAAATAAATTTACACATAGTCCATAAAAAAATAGAATAGTTGAATTTATAAAAATGACCCTGTTCAAAAGTTTACACACACTTGACTCTTAATATTGTGTTGTTACCTGAATGATCCACAGCTGTGTTTTTAAGTGATAGTTGTACTTCCCTTGTTTTTAAACTGGCCCGCTGTTCTTCAGAGAAATTCTTCAGGTCCCACAAATTCGTAGGTTTTTCAGCATTTTTGTGTATTTTAACCCTATATGCAACTATTACAGAAGGTTCAAACATTCACTGATGCTTAAGAAGGAACAATTAAAAAAACTTTATGAATTTCAAGATCAGGGTTAAAATTAACTTATTTTGTCTTCTGGGAAACATGTAAGTACCTTCTGTGGCTTCTGAAGGGCAAAATTAAATGAAAAAAATAATATTTAGGCAAAATAAGAAAAATGTACACAACTTCATTCTGCTTAAAAGTTTTCACCCCTGGCTCTTAATGCATTGTGTTTTCTTCTGGAGCATCAGTGAGCGTTTGAACCCTCTATAATAGTTGCATATGAGCCCCTCAGTTGTCCTCAGTGGGAAAAGATGGATGTCAAAACCATACAGTCATTGTTGGAAAGGGTTCAAATACACAAAAATGCTGAAAGGAAGGATTTTTTCTGAAGAACAGCAGGCAGTTAACTGTTCAGAACAGTTGTGGATCTTTCAGGTAACAACACAGTACTGAGAATCAAGCGTATGTAAACTTTTGAACGCAGTCATTTTTATAAATTCAACTATTATTTCTTTTGTGGACTATATGTAAACGTCTGAAAGGTGTATGTAAACTTTTGACTTGAACTGTATATGTAATTTTATATAATTACTTCTATTGTCCTTGAAATATGGTTGACATTTGCAGCTGAAAAGTAAAATCTATTAACTTGTTTAATTAACTGTAATATCAAATAATACATTAAATGTACATTTAATACTTAACGTGCTTTAGTATGTTAGTCAACACAGCAAAATAAGTGTACTTAACTGTGTTAAGAAAAAAATTAATTTCATTGATATTACATTATCTGCATGTACTTAGTGCACATTTAATACAACTAAGCACATTTACTTTTAACATAGCTTAACATAGACTTGTTTTAACTAGTTCATTTTTTTTTGCCAAACTTGTGTTTACTAATGAGCTAGCTGGTAATACAGCTAGCATCTGCTGAAGGCTATGTATACGCATGTGGAACTTGTTTTTCTGTAAGTCACGTAACACTAAGACTTATCTAAAGATACTTGTTTAAGCTAACTGCATCCCTGTATGTGCTTTCACAGTCTGTTTGTCACAGCCACTTGTGTTTCTTGGAAATATTGAGCAACCCCATGGCTCTCCAACTACCTGAGGCACAGGAAGAGGCAAAGGCTGACTCAAGGAAGAATAACATTCAGGAGAATCCTCACTGAGTCACACGCAAGTCTATGCATTACACCAGTAATTGTCTTAAAACCACAGAATTTAATATCTAAAATGCCTTTGTACAAAAAGTACAAAATACAGCAAGTAATATATTTAAAATATGACCACTTACATCATTTGAAACATAAACAAACAGCTAAACAGATATAAAAAACACAAAGAAATAACAATTCACAAAAGACAAAACCATTACGAGAGGCCTTTTTCCAAACTTCTCTTGGATGAAAATAATATTTCAAAAGTTGGTCCAAAAAAAATCACAGTCATTTGACTTTTATCTCAATCAAAGAAGTTACTTTTACTTTCATGTCATAAATGTTATGGCATTATCAAGTAAAGACTTGTGCATTGTGCAACTTCTTGTTACACTGGTTTTACCATGTAGCATCCCCCTTAAAAAGAGGAGGATGGGACTTCAGATAGGAAGTGCTCCAAGATTTTTTCTGGACACTTTACTTGTATGTTCTCCCATTTTGTCAAAAGGATGTTCTGTAACACAGTTGTTATAGTCTAGAATATGTTTGACATTACTTATGGAGGGACATTCAAGCAGAGTGTTACACGCAATTACACATACAGTAATTCAGTTCACAGGCATATAAAAGCCTTTGCAAGGAATGAGTGAAAACCACCCTGGAGCTTCCATACAATAAGAATTGTTTTTCCATTTAGAAAAATAGTATCTTTAAAAGTTGGCATGACACCAACAACTCATAAAACAGCCATCAGTGCAATATTTAAAACATTCTCAAGTATAAGTGATGCATATTTCTATACTGGCTTTGAAGCGTTTCAAAAGTCACAACATATTTCAACCTTACCACATCTTGCCTGAGTTGACAAGGGGTCTAAGAAGACAGTGCAGTCTATACACTGATCTACAGATTTGCTCAACCTCTGAATTACAAAACAGTGTGGCTTGAAATGTGTGGATCAGCTAAAAAGAAAGAAAGTAAAGGTTTTAGTGTCAGAAACAGTTCACATACGAACTCCATAACTATGACACGATAGACAATGCAAAAATGCAGTCCTGTTTGGTAGAGTATGGGCCAGAAACTGCTTCCGTGAAGAGGTAAGAAATCCTTAATGAACTATGATACTAAACTTGATGACCAACATTTCAATGTCACCATTATAATGCATTACAGTTGAGGTATCAGACATCAGTCCCTGTTTTTAGACAATATGCAGAGAGAATGTGTACATAATGTAATTCTGTACAGGCATATTTATGTCAGTCTAGCCAGTGTGCGAATTATTTATCGAAGGGGGGGGGGGGGCGGTCGACTTTTTAAACAAATGTCTGTCAGAAATGTTTTTAAGTTGGTTTCGTGCATGTATTTTGCGTGTAGTTAGCTACACGTCAATTAAATTTAGCCAAATGTGTTTAAAACAAAACACCAATGCCTGAAACATCTGTTATGCGAAGATCTATCATAAAATGACAAATAATGACAGTAGATGTGAAAATGTACTCACTGTTGCCATGGTTACCTCATAAGGCGAATTTGAATTTATCAACGGATATTCAGATTTTTTACGTTCTTAGAACGTTGTTTGAAATATAGGCTATGTTTAAAAGAATAGACCTACATACTTTCAAGACCACTGTTGTTTGTTGTTTTGTTGGGTTCAAGCCTATAATTAAAGAGTAAGACCCCCCCATAATTCGCACCCTGAGTCTAGTCATCCGGTTGGACCACCTATAGTGTCATTTTCTTCCTTTGATACGACTGTTCAGTTTGTCATACTCTCTAAAATATCTATAAATAACACAGCAATCATTTTCATCATGCATCCAAAGTTGGCAAAGCACATCCATGACATTGTACCAACCCAACATTATCAAAAAAAATAGCCTTTTGGATTTGAATTCTGTGCCTATCGATATCAATTCCCTAACTACGTTACATCACAAGCTGTCTTTTACTTTGGCACAAAGGGGTCAAATATATATGATAGGCTTAAAGGTACAGCGTCAGATCTTCTTTGATTGCCTCAGAGCGCGCTTGATGAGTACTTCGCCCGTGTGATGAGGTAAAGAACGATGTCTTGGTGTCCACCAAACGCTGCTATGTGCAGGGCGCTCCATCCATCTCTGTTGGCCAGACGGATGTCTGCGCCAAACTTCACCAGTAGCTTTACTAACTCCAGGTTGCCGTCGATCACCGACTGATGCAGCGCCGTCTGTCCCTCTGGTCCGAAAGAGTTCACGTTAAATTCACAGTTTGTCATGTTTTGCAGTAGGGAATGAAGTTCCTTAGTGTTGCCCTTCCTGAGAGCTTCCTGAAACACTCTTTGACGCGCAGAGCAAGTCATGTCCGCCTGACTCATGATTTCAACAGGTAGACGACGGCAGCCCTTCGCTTCTGTTTCTGATAAAAGATATCGAGCCAGATCTTCGTCCAAACTTCGAAACAACTGAGCGAACGTTCACTAACGAAAAGCGAACATTCAAAGATCAAGCTCCAAGGTAGCTATTTATAATTCCCCCAGTTTATGCGTTCCGCAGCAGACGCTCGATATTATTCAATCATATCATACGGTCCTTAAAGAGCTTTAGTATTCCATACTTCGTATGCTGCTCCAATACTCTGTTCCTAATAGAAAATGTGTTAACTGTTATTTAATCTTTGCAAATGCAAAAATACAAATTCAATCAGTATAATAAATGCGTGTTTGTGGGCTTTACCTAGGTGGTTCCCACGAGCGGGTGTTGAATGGCCTCCTGCCCTGCGCACTGTGTTCTGACTGTATACTCCGTTATAGCTCACCGACTACATTCCGCCTATTGAATCTCATTTGAATAACAATAACCCGTCACTAAGTTCGTCTTTTAGGGGCGGAGACTGTGTTCGTTTCACAGGCTGCTTTTTAACAGACTGCAGTATGATGTTCTTTATATACACAAAGGCAAAATGTAGAGAAACTAGACAATAAAATGCTGAAAGTCTTTGGAGTTAGTGTACTTTGGAGGTCATAATATATCTGTATTCTGCATGTTAATTAAATAAATGTGACCCTGGACCACAAAACCTGTCATATGGGTCAACTTTTTGAAATTGAGCTGAATAAATAAGCTTGTATGATTTGTAAGAACATTTGAAAGGACAGTATTTAGCTAAGATACAACTATTTGAAAATCTGAATCTGAGAGTGCCAAAAAATCTAAATACTGAGGAAATCGCCTTTAAAGATGTCCAAATTAAGTTCTTAGCAATGCATATTACTAATCCAAAATGTTTTGATATATTTATGGTAGGAAATTTACATTTAAAATCATGGAACAAATATACTTGTGCAACTTATGACTGGTTTTATGGTTCAGGGTCACAAATATAGCCTAGTGCAACGTTTATTGCCAGCCTTATAGTCATAGCCAACTTCACTGCACTTGTTTTTGTGTTTTTATAAAATAATGAATGAATAATGAAACACAGTGTTGTCATTGTAAACCTTATAATATTGCAAAGTCTATAATGATTATCTTCTAATTTTGTGTTTATCTATTAATTTGTTTAACATTCCGATTTACATTTATTGCAAAATAATAGCTCAAGGCAATAACAATTTAAACAATATATTTTATTTGTGAACTTATGTTCAGCTATCCTTTTTTAATAGTTAAATTTGAACTCTTTTTTTTTTTTTTCATCAGTCATCAAAGCTCAGTAAATAAAGTGTTTTCACAACGCGTCATCAATAGGCCATATTGGCAGCATGGAACTTAAACAATTCCACTGAACCGAATGAAACTCGCATATTTTGTGGATTATTGTTGCTGAAAATGGTCAGTTATTGTCATGTTTTGGGCTGTACTAATCGGTCAGACTGGGAAAAACATTTGGAGTACTATAGACTATAACCAAAAGTTATAACAAATCAAGGAGAAGAGTGCAAAAAGCATTTGTGGTTGGTTTCCAGGACAAGAATCTTTACTGTTTATTCTTATCATTTCCGGTCAGGTAGGTGAAGTATTAGGCTAATATCTTAATAATACTTAATGCTGCTCGTTTGTCTATTTACCACCTATCACCTATTAATTTTAGTTTGTCAAAACAATGTTCCTTCCTGCCTACTAAGTCCTTCTCTATATGATTTAGCACCTTCCACAAGTTTTTTACGTGGTTTAGACAGCACAAATTAGGAGGACCACATATTTAGTAGTACATTAACCATGCAATCAATGCTGTTGTTTACATCCAAATATCTCCAATATGGCCACGTATTTGGGCAACTGACCAAACATTGACGTAAGTGCAAACTCTCTATATTGGTCACAGACACTGAGATATACTTTAAATTTCACTAAGCTGATTATTCACTAAAATCTCCTACAGATCATGTTTTCATGCTATTTTAAGTCTTATTTTGACATAAAGTTGTTATATCTTAGTTTGTGAGTTGTTTACTTATCTTTTTTAATTAGTCTTCCCTTTAACCTTGTTATATTGTTCATTCAGACTGATTTACGAATACAGAACGTGCACAAAGACAGTTACTTTTAATTACTCCCCACAAAACTCATTTCACGCTTTAGAGAATCTACTAAAACTCAGTGGGCTCAGGGGAGGCGAGAAAGACACGGACTACAGCTGTAACTTTACCTGCTCACTATCTATCTATCTATCTATCTATCTATCTATCTATCTATCTATCTATCTCTATGTCTGTCTGTTTGTGGTCCAAAATCCTACCCAGCGTCACAGATGTTCACACTCCTAAACATTTGTCTATCAACAATCCATTTGTTAAAAGATATATTAACAAATGGAGGAACAACTTGCCTGGCACTACTTCTGGCAGCAGGTTCTCATTCCACCCAGTGGTGAAACAGTGTCCTTAGGCACCATGGGAACTAGGCTACTGCATGCTGTTTTTGTATCACCCATGCAGCCACAATTTGGCTCAGAGACTGAAGCCCAAACTAGGCCATTTTCTAACTTTTAGAGGCATGACAAACAATTGCTTCATTAATGATATGTTTATGTAGTGACAAACATACAGTTATAGTTTTAATTTATACGCTAATTAAGAGCTAGTTGGAAGAAAAGGTCGGCAAAAGATTATCCGATTGTTTACAATTGGCCGAGCACCGCCTGAGCAAATTTTGCATGCTCTGCGATGAGAAACAAGGGTGGACCTTGTCTTTATATTCAACACATGAAAACATAATTTCAAGTGTCTCTTAGCTCTCAAACCTGACTTAACTTGTCTGTAGGTTCTGTGGTTTTGCTGAATGTGTCTTGGACTGTTCTTTGCCAGTTCAATAGGCTCTCATTCAAATGCCTTAAAAATCTTTGGCAGTGTAACAGGATCTCAATGGCTGAACTGCAGTGACGTTTCAATAGGGAGGGTGGGTCATTCAGGATCCAATTTTAAACCACGTGCTCTAGGACCGTGGGAAAGAGTCGAGTCTTTCTTCCCAGCATAGGCGTATACACAGATAGAAAGTCACAGAGAGAGAGAAGGTAGATATTTCAAAACAGTTGCCTGTGGAAAGTTGGCATGTTGTGCAAGTTTTAAAAAACTGAACAGGGTGATAAATTCATTTAATTATATCTACTGTGATCTGTAACATAACAAAACAAAACAGCACATATTTAAGATATGCATAAGTCACTATTGGATTTTATTTTATTTTATTTACTTAAAAATACATTTATTGTAAGTTTTTTTTTAATTAGCATGCAAATTATGTGTGCTTTTAAATGCGAATCCTTGTTAAACAGGTCCTTGTTATGCGGGGTCATTTGTAGTGCCCTTGAGTAGGGCACTTAACCCCATGTTGCTCCAGGGCACTGCCTTTGCAATTAGTGTGCTATAAGTTTTTTGCTGACCCATTTATTTTGCATGGGAAATTTAGTGATGGATGTCTCTCTTCCCACCATTTAAGTCTGACTTTAACTGCAATATATAGGTCATATACACTCCTTCTCACAGAAGTGTCTTATTTTTACCTAGGCTGCATTTCAAAACACAGTAAAAACTGTAATGTGTGCAAAATATTCTTTAAATTTAAAATTTTCTATTTTCTGTTTTCTATTTGAATATGTTTTAAAATGTAATTTACTCCTGTGATGGTAAAGCTAAATTTTTAGCAGCATTTACTCCAGTCTTCAGTGTCACATGATCCTTCAGAAATCATTCTATGCTGATTTGGTGCTCAAGAAACATTTATTATTAGAATTTCAGGATTTTTTAATAAATAGAACAATCAAATGAGCAGCATTCATTTTAAGTAGATTTTTTGTTACTATAATGTAACTTTTGATCACTTGCTAAATGAAAGTATTAAGTAGAGCATGTGAGAACCGAGAGTACAAAAAGTGATACAAGAGACGTTTCTATTTGCATAGTCAAATAATTTAGTGGTCATTATACAAATAAATTTGACTACTAAATTCACCAATCAGAATCAGATATGGTTGCACACATGTGTAATAAACATATGTAGTGAGATAAATCTGTGGACACTCTGTGATCCATAAGTGGAGACTTCATGACATTTGCGAGCTAAAGCATTTGTTTAAGTGGAAACAGGGCCTGTAAATCTGTTGGTTTGTAGCGTCAGACAGTAGGAATGTCCTGTTTGTCTTGGTGTGTATTTGTTCACTGTACCTCGTGTTATGCTTGCGAGGCTGGCATTTGTGCGGTTGTACATGTGTGTGTGTGTGTGTGTGTGTGTGTGTGTGTGTGTGTGTGTGTGTGTAAGTGAGTCTGTACTAGTCTGTGTGTTTGATGTGTACCTTTGTGTGGGAACCAAGCTGCTTCCTGCCCTTGAACCACAACAGCTGTAGGGCAGGAGCTCCACTTGCTCAACCTCATAAGTTCAGACATGAGCAAGCGTGAGAGAGAGAGAAATTACGCCTAGTTAAGGGAAATATCAGGTATTTTGCAATCTTTAGATATATATATTTAATCAAATTTATAACTATAACTTATAACTAAGGCCATTTTAATCATTTAAACAGCATTTCATTTTACATACACTCTCACTTATACTGCAAACTTTATCACGGTTCATTTTTGTGTATTGAAAAATCAGAAAATCAGCATTAATTCAGTAAAAGGCCAAAATTTAAGAGTACCAGCAGGCTTTGCAAGTTGTGTCTGAAGGAATATTTGTTCTTGCTGAAATCTCACCTCTTCAGCACAGCCCACCCTCCTCCAAGTGAACGCTTTCCTGTTCCCGTCCCACTCTCAGGCTCTGTGTTTGTGACGGATATCCCCAGGAAAAGGCAACACTGATCATGATGTCAGACGCTGCACTGCAGTAACCCTGATGACTGGAATATAATACCCAGCCATGTGTAGCACTGTGTGAGAGAAGAAGAAGGAATATTCCTTTAAGGACCCATTTTAGTGAGTTTTATAAGATATGAAAGTTTTCACCTTGTAAATCTGCTCCTCCATAGAGTATTAAATACATAAATTGCATGAAGATCAGGCATTTCTGTAGAGTTTGGTTTTAATAAAGTTATTTTACAGCTGTAAGGTATTTTAAACAAGACCAATATCTCTTTCCAAACCCTGAGAAGCTTTTTAGGTGTTACAGAGGAAACTAGCTCCCTCTAGTGACTGAATACCCAGAGACACTCAAATTTTACATATATACAGTTAAAGTCAAAAGTTTACATACACCTTGCAGAATCTGCTGGTAATTATTTACCAAAATAAGAGGGATCATACAAAATGCATGTTTTTTTTATTTAGTACTGACCTGAATAAGATATTTCACATAAAAGACATTTACATATAGTCCACAAGAGAAAATAATAGTTGAATTTACAAAAATTATCCTGTTTAAAAGCTTACATACACTTAATTCTTAATACTGTGTTGTTACATGAATGATCCACAGCTGTGTTTTTTGTTTAGTGATAGTTGCTTATGAGTCCTTTGTTTGTCCTGAGCAGTTAAACTGCCTTGCTGTCCTTCAAAAAAAATCCTTCAGGTCCCACAAATTCTGTTTTTTGTTTGTTTTTGTTTTTGTTTTTTTAGCATTTTTGTGTATTTGAACTCTTTTGAAATCCATCTTTTCAAACTGAGAACAACTGAAGGTCTCATATGCAACTATTACAGAAGGTTAAAACACTCACTGATGCTTCAGAAAGAAACACAATCCATTAAGAATCTGGAGTTAAAACATTTTGAATTTGAAGATCAGGGTAAATTTAACTTCTTTTGTCTTCTGGGTAACATGTACAGTATCTACAGTAAAAGTGAGAACACCCCTCACATTTCAGCAACCATTTTAGTATATCTTCTCAAGGGAAAACACTATAGAAATGAAACTTGAATCTGTATTTAGAATAGTCAATGTGCAGCTTGTAGAGCAGTGTAAATTTACGGTTCTCTCAAAAAAACTCATCATACAGAGGTTTTCCATTATTGTCAAAATAGCTGGCAACAAAAGTGAGTACACCCTAAGTGATAACAGCAGTATGACAACCTGTCCAAGATCATGAATTAGTGGAACCATGTCCTGTGGTCTGATGAGACTAAGATAAACTTGTTTGGCTCAGATGGTGTCCAGCATGTGTGGCAATGCCCTGGTGAGGAGTACCAAGAAAATTGTGTCTTGCCTACAGTCAGGCATGGTGGTGGTAGCATTATGGTCTGGGGCTGCATGAGTGCTGCTGGTACTGTGGAGCTGCAGTTCACTGAGGGAAACATGGATTCCATTATGTACTGTGCATTCTGAAGCAGAACATGATGCTTTGCCTCCAGAAACAAGACCAAATGGCAGTTTTCCAACATCATAACAACCCTAAATACACCAGCAAGATGACAACTGCCTTGCTGAGGAAGGTGAAGGTGATTGGATGGCCAAGTATGTATCCAGACCTGAACCTTATTAAGCACCTGTGGGGCATCCTCAAGCAGAAGATGGAGAAGCACCATGTGTCTAACATCCAGAAGCTCCGTGATGTCATTATAGAGGAGTGGAAGAGGATCCCAGCAACAACCTGTGCAGCTCTGGTCAATTCCATGCCCAGGATGATTAAGGCAATGCCAGATAACAATGGTGCTAACACAAAACACTGACACTTTGGACAAGTTCCCTTAGGGTGTACTTACTTTTGTTGCCAGCTATATTGACAATAATGGCTATATGTTGAGTCATTTTCAGGGACAGTAAATCTATACTGCTATACAAGCTGCACACTGACTACTCTATACATTCAAGTTTTATTTCTATAGTATTGTCTCTTGAGAAGGTATACTAAAATTTTGCTGAAATGCACTGCCGTTCAGAAGTTTGGGATCAGGCTTGTAATGTTTTTTAAAGAAGTCTCTTATTCTCATCAAGTCTGCATTTATGTGATAAAACAATACAAATCAATACAGAAACAGTAGTATTGTGAAATGTTATTACAATATAAAATAATAGTTTCTATTTTAATCATTTTTAAAATAAAATTTATTCCCGTGATGTAAAGTTGAACATTCATCAGCCACTTCAGTCTTAAGTGTTACATGATCCTTCAGAAATAATACCCATACTTCATTCTAATACGCTGATTAATTACTTTTATTGTCAGTGTTGCAAGTTGTGTTGCCAAATATTTTTTGCAACCTTATACTATTTTCATCATTCTTTGATGAATAAAAAGTAAAAAGAACAGGATTTATTCAAAACAATCTTTTCTAACTATATAAGTCTTTGCTATCACTTTTTTTTAACCAATTTAACACATCCTTGCTGAATAAAAGTGTTAATTTCACATTTAACAGTAGTGTTTATTGTTAGAATAGATTTCTATTTTAAATAAATGCTGTTCTTTTTTACTTTCTATTTTTCAATCAAATCAGCATATTAGAATGATTTCTGAAGGATCATGATGTGACACTGATATATTTGACCCCATTTCTCATTTTTTTATCAAATAAACACAGCCTTGATGAGCATAAGAAACATACTGATTTTTGAAATCTTACTGATCCCAGATTTTTGAACGTTTTCCTAACTTGTAATGTTAGTAATCTTGTTCTGAATTTTACTTATTTCATTGATCATATAACAGTTTGGTTAAAAAACTCCCAGGTGAAAAAAAACAATAGACCACATCACAGAATTTGTAATGGTTTTACAAGTTATAATGGGAATTGTATTGGTTTTAATGAAAACTGTAATGGACCCTGTGGGTTTCTACTAGTAGTCAACTGGTCACCTTCTATTGGTGGCTTGTTAAAACCACTAAATCCTAATAGAATATGTCCTAAAACATATTTTTTTTTTGTAATGTTTGTAATGATATTTGTAGTGGTAAACATTAGAATTTTTGTAATGGTTTTGATTGTCTTTACCAGGGCCATTAACCATTATTATAGGCTAAATATTAGATATAGTTTATTTTTAGTTTAAAAAAAAAAAAAAAGTTCCCATTCTTTCCATGCTCAAGAATCTAAGTCAGAATGTGCTGTTGATGTATTCATCACATTGTTTAGTGTTTGGTGGTTGGACTGACATTTTGATGAATTGAAACAGGGGAAAAAAAACTCAAAAAGCTCTACAAGCACATTATTAGTTTGCATATGCAGTGAAGCATGTGTATAGGAAACATACTTTGCTTTCACCTAAAACCAAACCGAGAGGTCAAAGAGAGAGCACTGGTATCAAGGACAAGTTTGCCACCCTTACTTTCATTTCCTTGCTATTATTTAACCAAGTCACTCAGCCAAAAACATGCATTTCAAAATGATCAAATATAAAATGCCTGACTAATCTAAAGGATCAGTGCTGGGAGGGTCTAGAGTTAATAATTAATTGTAATCTGATGAAGGTGATACAGCAAAGGGTCAGTAAATCACTCTACCATTACAAACGGGTTGTGTTTTAAAACCTTTAAGGATTTCAGGCACCATAAACAGATTTGAGGGACTTATAAACTAGTAAGCTAAACCTATGCTATCTAGGTAGGCAGCACACTAGGTATTGAGACACATCCCGCCGAGACTTAGAGCGGCGTGTCAACTGCAGTAACCACAGGGCGCCACCTGCGTATGAGACACTGAGAAACACACAGACTGCGTGCTAGAAATCAAAACTCGTCTTCAATTCACGCTTTTCGAAAGGACAGACAAAGCGTCAGTCCTTTAAAGACAGACGCAGATGTGGTTTGTTACAGCATGACCTGCTGGTAGTCTTAACTGTCAGGTCGGGGTAAGTTAGCATGCTCGCTAGCTGTCACTCCACTGGTGATCTTAAGACATGTAGCGTTCTTAACACATCCATCAGGTGGCTTTCTTTAAGAACATATATCGTCGTCGTCGCGGTCGCATTGTGTTAAAACAGCATGCGTAAGTGCGAAGCTCCTGCAGTCATGTTTTGTAAATAAGAGAAACAACAGCAGCAGCACATGCTAACGCGCAGCTAGCCGTCTAAACTTGACCCCAAACATCTTAGCGAGCTGTGCTTCAACAAGTCAAATGTTACGACAGTTAACGGGATGGACACACAGTCGATCTTCGCGTAAGTGACACCGAGCGACGAAATATTTGGAGTAAATGAGCAGCATGGATTAAATGACTGTTTCGCTCGGATATTTGAAGTTTCGAGTGCGTTGATCATCACGCGAGTTGGCTAGCAGTGCTCGCTAGCTCAGCAACCCCAAACAAGCAAGTAAGTATTCCTCTTCACAGTAGTTATTTTTGTTGTGCAGATGTGATTCTTGCTTTAAAACACTCGGCCTTTTGTATTGCAGGCTGTAAGGCCATATGCTCATGTTGAAGATTAGATTCAATGCATGTTGTCATGTATAATTCATATTTTTATGTAACAGTACAGCCTGTTTTGCACACTGGCAATGTCTACTCTGATTGTTGATAAATTAACTGAGTAACGTACATGAGTCTGTAACCTGAAGGAAATGTCAACTCCGCTCATTTCACTTCTATTCATGCATAATTCATATTCGGGTGTTTCTTCAGCTGTGGGCACTTATGGAAAATGCATGAATAACACTGTCCCATAACGTTGCCCTGGAAAATAAACCTAACCCCTACCTTCTAATTTGTCCAGCCTTGGAGAAATGTCATTTTTATTTCTGAAAGTCACAAACAGTATGTTCTTGTCACATCATAATTCTGGATTGAGATGAATGGCATTTAAATATTTAAATACATCGCAATATTTAAAAATTCTGTTTTTCTTTTACTAATTTCATAGCTAGCATTTTATTTATTTTAAATATAAGCTATTAAATTGTGTTCACTTATTCTCATAATTGTAGCTTTTCTTGAAAGTAAAATATTCTGTTCATAAGAAATTTACAGTAGCATTCCATTTGTTAACATTAGTTAAGATGAACTAACAATAAAATACTTCTGAAGCATTTATTAATCTTAGTGCTGTTAATTTCAACATTCACTGGTATTTTGTTCAAATTAAAACTTGGATCTTTTAGTATTATTAATTGACCTGTGTTGACATGAATGAACAATAAACCGTTTTTATTAACTGATTTTAACATTGAAAAACTGTAACAAATGTATTGCTTATAGTTGGTTAATGCATTAACTAATGTTAACTAATGAGAACTTATTGTAAAGTGTTATGGTGATGTGTTGATGAGCTTGATTTTTGTGAATTTACATTTGTGACCCTGGACCACAAAACCATATTTGTAGCCAGAAAATACATTGTATGGGTCAAACAACAGATTTTTCTTTTATGCCAAAAATCACTAGAAATATCATGTTCCATTAAGATATTTTGTCAATTTCCTACCGTAAATATATCAAAACTTAATTTTTGATTGGTAATATGCATTGCTAAGAGCTTTAAAGGTGATTTTCTCAGTATTTTGAGTTGTTGTTTTTTTGCACTCTCAGATTCCAGATTTCCAATAGTTGTATATCAGCCAAATATTGTCCTATTCTAACAATACCAAACATCAGTTATTTATTAAGCTTATTTATTTAGCTTTCAGATGATATATAAATCTCAATTTAAAAAAAAAAATTGACCCTTATGACTGTATGACTAAGTTGTGTATTTCACTGATAATGTTAATGTAATTAATCACAAAACTGTGAAATTTTTGTATTGCAAGTTTTCTGAAATGTTTAAATATGCAATTTAAACTTTTTATTAAATATGCTCTAACTTACATTATTTTATATTATCATATTAAAATGATATCATGTAACAATGTTGACATGTGAAAGTTGAAGTTTTAGCAGATAATTTTAGATATCTCTTTATCACTTAACTCAAAAAATTCTGTCCACAGCCCAAAAAAAAAAAAAAAAGCCCCTAAAAATCATTAGGATATTAACATCATGTTCCATGAATATATTTTGTCAATCTCCTACCGTAAATATATCAAAACCTAATTTTTGATTAGTAATACGCATTGCTAAGTACTTCATTTGGACAACTTTAAAAGCAGTTTTCATTATTTATTTTTTTGACCATACATCAATGGAAAGCTTATTTATTCAGCTTTCAGATTATGTATAAATAATAAATCCTGCTACGTGTGCTGTGTTATGCTAAATGAGACTTCATAGCACTTGCATAGTATTGCTCTTTTGTTGATTTTGTTTGCTTCCATTGCCCTCATTTGTAGGTCTTTTTGGACGTGCCTGTAGTTAAGGAAATGCGTATATGCTGTATGAGTGATGTTTCGTTCGAAGGAACTCGAATAAACCTGTCAGCTCAAATCTGCCTTTGCATCTTGACCACGTAACAGTCTTCACATTGCAAAATGGTCATGTTAGGAATGGAGCTTGTATTGTGGTTAGGCACCCGTGCTTGAAGGTGATGTTTCATTACAAAAAAATATCCCCCGCAGGAAGCTGAGTGCACTCACTTTGTCTTTTGCTGCAGATAATTGCTCTGTTAAAAGTTTTTGCTCTTTTCAGTTCTCTAGATCTCCTGTTCAGTGTTATAGAGTAGCTTGTTTCATCATGAGTTTTGTGAATGTGCAGTCTGTCAGGGTTGTTTTGAGGTTCTAAGGTTGTCGAGTTGTGCGTTTTTTACGTGAGATGTCTCTATATTGATTAAATTCAAAAGCCTGATAAGATACAAGAGCTTGAAAACATACTGAAACTCTTGGAGCCCTAAACTCAAAAGTCCACAGAGAGCGTTATTTCAAACCAAGCTGCCAAGATGACTCGTTCGGAACTTTTGCAACACATTTCCATCCATGTTTACACATCAGTGACAGGTATTGGGTTATCAGAAACCTGGCCTAGATTTCAGTCTGACATTTTCCTGCTGTTTTATGAATCTATGTAAAACCAGAGTTCTATTTTAGAACCAGTTCCAAATTTTCTAAAGACTCACTGATGCTTTAGAAGAAAACACGATGCATTAAGAGCATTTGAAGATCTGGGTAGTTTTAACTCAGTTTGTCTTCATTTTAGTTTCTGAAGGGCAGTACTAAATTAAAAAATATATATTTAGGCAAAATAAGAGAAATTTACACATCTCCATTCTGTTCAAAAGTTTTCACCCCCTGGCTCTAAATGCATTGTTTCCTTCTGAAGCATCAGTGAGCGTTTGAATCTTCTTGTAATAGTTGCATACGAGTCCTTCAGTTGTCCTGAAATGGATCTCAAAATCAGCCATTGTTGGAAGAATTCAAATATACAAAAATACTGAAAGACCAAAACATTTGTAGGACCTGAAGGATTTTTCTGAAGAACAGCGGGTAGTTTAACTGTTCAGGGCAAACAAGAGATTTGCGAACAATTATCACTAAACAAAAAACACAGCTATGGATCAATCAGGTAACAACACAGTATTAAGAATCAAGTGTATGTAAACTTTTGAACAGGGTTATTTTGATAAATTCAACTATTATTTTTTCTTGTGAACTGTATGTAAACCTCTTTTATGTGAAATGTCTTATTCAAGTCAGTACTAAATAAAAAAATAACATGCTTTTTGTAGGATCCCTCTTATTTTGTAAAATATTGAACATTTTGCAGATTCTGCAAGGAGGTGTATGTAAACTTCTGACCTCTACTGTATATAAAATCTTAGTCTGGTTCCTTTAAGTCTCCTTTATACTGCTAACTTTTGTTCTGTAGATTGCAGATCCAACCGTTTTTTGCAAAAAGACACATGATAAAAATGTTTGATATCTAAATATTTTATGTTTTTGGGTCATTCTTCATTTGTGGTGGCAATTGGTGTCCCTCTACTTTACAACCGTTGAAATAAACTTTAAACACCGATAAATCATAATTTTTACATGTTTGTATTCTGTAGGTTAAACACAATGTGCGCACTGTTAACAGTTAAATTTTTCTTTTAAAATACATAATTAAGTTTGAGAGATTGCATTTGTAACAAAATATGCATGTTTCCACCTTACCTCAGAGAGGTATCATGGAATGTAATTGCAACAGTATAACATTTTTAACACAAATGAAGTGGTTAAACTGTGAACATAGATTTTATTTAACGTACAATTTCATTTAAATTATTTAAAAAAAAAAAAAAAAAAACATTTTGTTACATCTAACAAAAAAGTTATGTCTCCCAAATTCATGTCTGTGGTGTTACAACAATGGTTGTCGTCCCTTTAAGAAAAGGGGAAAATCTATTTGGATTACTTTCTGTGTGTAAAGGCCATTGTAGGTGCAGGTTGATCTGAGGGGTGCGTGGTGAGTACATTCTTTCGTATTCATTTTCTTAAAGTTATTAGTTACTTCATTAGTGTCTGTGGTGTTATGTTAATAAATTGCAGATCTGACATATTTTAATTAAAATTGATAAATGCATCCATTTTAGAAAAGTCTGCATTTAGGCTAATTTGTCTGTGGTGTTGTTGTCTTTACTGTTGACACCATAGACATAAATCATAATTATTTAATCATCAAAATTAAGCTTCTATTTTAATGGATATAGCATATTAAACAAATTTTAAATGCATAGCAATAGATTTTATTTAAAAAAAACAAAACATGCATTTTTACAAGTTCTGTTAATAAAAGGTTTGCTCCACCTGAGTTTGCTGCCGTCATCAAGCCCTTTTATTTTTCTTCAGCGATCCTCGTGAGAATGAGTTGCTGCAGTACCTGCATCCCATAGAGAATTCCTAAACATAGAAAGGGCACGGGGAATCTGAATGCTTGCAACAGTGCAAACAATAGTCAGTTATTAATAAATAAACACAATCAAGGTTTGTGTGGGGAGCAATCCAATATTCACATTGAACACAGTGCAGGTTAAAGTCGATGTCTGTCTGTGATGTTGGCCAAAAGCTTTCTAAACTCTGTAGTCTGTGTCTGGTCAATCAGTCAAGGTCTGACTGTAAAACTATATGCATTTACTGTAAAAGCACAGCTGTCGGTTTAGTTAAAGTCACAACATTTCTTTTCTTGGAGGAAATTTCATAATGTTCTGATGGCCTTTGTGTCCATTTTTTTTTTTTTATGTTGCCATAGCAAACAGCAGCAATGATGACAGTCCTAGCACTGATATTATTGCACTTCCTCAAGAGTCAGTTCCTCCTATGCTGTGCTTCATGTGGTATTTGGTAATGGCACTAGTCGAGCTATCTAAAATCATCACCCTGAGCTGCACTTTCCACAAAATGGAGGTAACAGGCCTTAGTTTGTTGATCAGACAAACAGCATATTACTGCTGAGTTAATAATATTAATTAATCGATCTTCATTTATAATTAAATGCCAAGAATCAGTCTTCAAGTCTATGCTATTTTCAGTTGAATCATATCAACTAAAGATTATTTGTAGCACACTTCTCATTCACAGTAATAATCATAAGTAAATCATAAGCTTTGTGCTTTATTTTTGATATAAAATCTACTAATTATGTTACATTTATTACAAAATTGCAAACAATAAATGCAGTTTTGATGCTTTTTAATGTGACTTGACATGCAGTATCTCACAAAAGTGAGTACACCCCTCACACCCTAAGTGAAATTGTCAAAACCAAGTCGAAAGGGTCAGTATTTTGTGTTAGCACCATTGATATCTAGCACTGCCTTAATCATCCTGGGCATGGAATTGACCAGAGCTGTACAGGCTGTTGCTGGGATCCTCTTCCACTCTTCTATAATGACATTACGGAGCTTCTGGATGTTAGACACATGGTGCTTCTCCACCTTCCACTTGAGGATGCCCCACAGGTGCTTCACATCTGGAGACGTTCTTGCCCACCCAATTACCTTCACCTTTAGCTTCCTCAGCAAGGCAGTTGTCATCTTGCTGGTGTGTTTGGGGTTGTTATCATGTTGGAAAACTGCGTTGTGGGGTTGTTATCATGTTGGAAAACTCGGTCTTGTTTCTGGAGGGAAGGCATCATGTTCTGCTTCAGAATGTACAGTACATAATGGAATCCATGTTTTCCTCAGTAAACTGCAGCTCCACAGTACCAGCAGCACTCATGCAGTCCCAGACCAGGATGCTACCACCACCATGCTTGATTGTAGCAAGACACAATTTTCTTGGTACTCCTCACCAGGGCATCGAAAAACAAGTTTATCTTAGTCTCATCAGACCACAGGACATGGTTCCGATAATTCATGCTCTTGGACAGGTTGTCTTCAGCAAACTGTTTGCAGGCTTTCTTGTGAGCTAGCTTCAGAAGAGTCTTCCTTCTGGGATGATGCCCATCCAAACCGACTTGTTGCAGTGTGCAGCGTATGGTCTAAGCACTGATAAGCTGACCTTCTACTTGTGCAACTTTTAAAGCAATGCTGGCAGCACTCATGCATCTATTTTTTGAAGCCAGGTTCTCCACCTGACGCACAGAACGAGTACCCAACTTGGTTGATTGACCATTGCAAGGCCTGTTCTGAATGGAACGCATCTTGGAAAACCTCTGTATGACCCTGACCACTGTAGTGTAACTCAGTTTCAGGGTGTTACTGAACCTCTAATAGCCTTGGCTATCTTTGTGGAGAGCAACAATTCTAATTCTCAAATCCTCATTTCTTTGCCATGAGGTGCCATGTTGAACATCCAGTGATCAGTATGGGTGAATTGTACTTAAATCACTGAATTTAAACTGCTCTAATAGAAGATACACAACTTTATATGGTCCTGTCAAGCACACAAAAATTATTAGGACATGTTGCTTTGCATGGTTAAACAACATACTGCTGTTTTCACTTGGGGTGTACTCATTTTGTTGCCAGCTATTTTGACAATAATGGCTGTATGTTAAGTTATTTCCAGAGGACAGTAAATTTATACTGCTATACAAGCTGCACATTGACCATTCTAAAATATATCCAAGTTTAATTTCTATAGTATTGTCCCTTGAAAAGATATACTAAAATGGTTGCTGAAATGTGAGGGGTGTACTCACTGTTGTGAGATGCTGTATTGCTGTATCTGCCTCATGAACCTGTCATCTCTTCTTTATTACTAGACTATTTTAGAGTGAAAAATAAACATGAATGAACAGATATTGAAACAAAGAGTACAACCTAACTGAAATGTATCATGGCAAATGTAATCGCTCGGTCAAAGACTGCAAAGACGTCAATAAAACCGCTTGTAAACAGTATGTCACATAAGGTTACATTTACCTCAGGAAAGACATTCAGTGTCCATAAACGTACAGAGGAGCATTTTGCCTAATATATGCAATATACATATAATTATAATTAAATTAATGAAATTAATAAATAAATTATAATATATTTTTACTAGTGCTGTCAATCGATTACATTGTTTTTTTTTTTGTTTTTTTTTCTGAAATTAATCATGATTAGTCCCACCTAACATTAAAGTTTTTAAATCTACTTTTAAATTGCAATAATTTCGCATTTAATCTTTGAAGTAATATAGAAGCAACAGATTTTTTTTTTTTTAATATTTAATATTTGTTTAATAGCATCTTTTTATGACTGGATGTAAGTGTCACTGATATTAATACTACTGATGTCACGATGAAATGTTCTTTTTCCTACTATCCATTGACTATAGCCACTCAACATTACAGTATAACTTTAAGCTATCAATTTTAACATTTATTAGATTTTAAAAAATAATAATTTAAGTGAACCTAAAAGAATCATTACATAAACCCATTAATAATAAATAGCATATTTAGATGGCTGTGCACTTTAAGTAGGAAATACAGAAATGGAATAAAATACAAGCAACACTAATAAATGAATAAATGAAATAACTAAATGAAATACACTAAATGAATCCTTAAAGCTACAAAAGTTATTTCCTTTTTTTCTTTTGTTCTTTGATTGTTATTTTGACTGTTGTAAATTTAAGAGCTGTCGCTAATAAATGATGCGGATCTGATAAGCACCATATTTTCTCACAAGTCTCTTTAACTTTTCTGACTCACTTCAGGTCTTAAAGTCTCTACTAATGAGCTGAATCGGGTGTTTTAGATTAGGGAGACGGGAGTGCTGATATTACACCACTTAAACAACTTTTCAGATTCCTTCTAATTCAAAATAATCCCACACTTTGCTAGTCTTTGCCGTGGTGATGGGGTCTCTATAAGGGTATGTGAGGTCTGAGGTAAAAACATATATTTCAGTCAGATAAACTTTTAAAATAATGTCTTTTTTTTTTTTCAAACTTTAATTTTAGCTTCTTTAAAATGTTTTAAATGTAATGTTAAAATTATGACAATTTCAATGCTGTGTAGTCGAATATTGTTTTCAGTGTTGACTTGTAGGAGCTGTACTGTTTAGTCGACTAGACCCGCACATCCCTACCCAAAACTAGCCCAATCTTGTTTTTCGGGGGGTGTCCCCTGGTAAAAACTGCGTTTCAGGCAGGTAAAATACAATTTTTTTTTTTTTTTTTTTTTTTGACCCCTGGTAAATTCGCAGTCCTGGGGCTAAATATCACATTATTGGGAAAAACGCAGACATAGCAACACTGGTGTGGTGCGTATAACAGCTATAACAGCACAGTATAACAGCTAACAGGACAGGTAAATTAGTTTTTACTGACATATGGCCTGACAACATCTTATCTGACAACAGTTCACTGTTGTTCTTCTAAAGCTACCTCGCCCCCATTACCTTTTCCACTCTGATTTTTACTTAAACGATTAGTATACCTCTAGAATAAAAATCTCCTGTTAATTCACCTCCATGTCATCCAAGATGTCCATTTTTTTTCTTTCTTCAGTTAAAAAGAAATTAAGGTTTTTGAGGAAACATTCAGAATTTTTTGTCATATAGTGGATTCAATGTGGATCAGCGGCTTTAAGGTCCAAACTGCCGTTTCAATGCAGCTTCAAAGGGTTCTACATGACCCTAACCCTGAAATAAAGGTCTTATCTAGCAAAACATCATCAGTCATTTTACGCTGTGGAGATTCACTCAATGTGAGACTATGTGATATGATAAGACTCAATTCTGCAGTGCAAAAAGACGATTTTTGGAAACATACATGTACATTGTAGCTGTTTGTGTCTAGAGTAGACCTCAATAATCACTGCTTGTGACTGTAATTTCACTTTACAGTTCTAGACTATTTGGTATATTTTACTGTTTTGGCTTTCGGTTTCTTTTTCTTTCTTTTTTTTGTTACATGCTGAGGATTGACTGTACTGAGGATTGTTCTCTCAAAAGCCTCAGAGGGGTCAGTTGTTTGTTCTTTTCCAGTTTCTCTTAATAGAGAAGAGCATGTAATGTTAGACAGTGGTAGAGGTTTTATTAGCAAACTACGTTGGTGCATGACTTGACCAACATCAAATGACTCATAAATGACTAAAAAGGATGACGCATGGCATTGCAATAGGTTATATATCGAGTAAACAGTGTACGCTTGTAAATGTACTGTTAACACCCTGATGGAAGTCCAGTATTGTATTCTTCATATGCAGAATACAGCGTGTACTGCGGCTGCTTTCACATGCTCAGTGTTTTGACAATTTACTACATGTATGATTCTCAGATGGTTTGGTATGTACAGCAGATAGAAGTGGAACGGATCCCTTTTCTAGTCTGTGAGACATGAGTACAAAAGTGACAGATTTGTTTGAGAATTTCTGGAGTGATATTGATATCTGATAATCTGTTGTTGTGACTGATACTGGTAACCAATCATTTATTTTTGTGTTTTACACCTGGAACAGCTAGCTAATAGGGCTGCACGATAAATCTAAATTAAATCACAATTGCGATTAGACAGAAGCTGCGATTGTCATGCGTATTTTTCAGTGAAGCACGGTTCTGTGATCAAATTAAAACGCATTAAACTAAATATGCTCCATATTTCGCATTAAAACTAAATATGCTCCAAAAAAGAAACTCAGGAATAAACACAACTGAATAAACAAGATTTAACTGCTTTTATTGATTTAACATGACTAATAAACATTATCTGAGTTTTTATTATTATAATTTTCATTATAAAAAAGTATATTTATAATGCAATGCCTTTATCACGTGCTTTCAGATGTAGCGCCATTTACTACACAGAGCCATTAGTTCACTGAGAAGCTTCGGAAACAGCTGGATTTCATTATCGCATGATTAAATTGTCTGCGATAATGAACCCGATATAGCATAGCTTGTCAGTGAACTACGGTTCTGTGTAGTACATGCTGCTCCATCTGAAAGCAGGTGGAGATTTACTACTGATTACAAACCGGCTGTACAAAATTAATTCACATGATATTTTGGTTGTGAATAAAAGTTTATCCATAAATAAAGCATCTTATGACTTACATTTATTTTGTTTCTTATCCATATGATTTACACAAGGAGATGTTAGGCAGAATGATGTCATTCAGTTATTTTTTCATATAGCTAATTAAATGGTGAGTAAGAGTTTCTTATTCTATTTGTATGAATTAACTCTATAATAATTGTAATTACAAAATATGATTTTCTAAAGCTGAAATTACATATATAATATGAAACTAAACATTTTAACTAATTGAAAAAGCTGAACAATCAAAGTCTACTGCTTAATCAGTTAAATAATCAGTAAAATAATTCTTATAAGCGTTAGATTATATCTATTATGTATATTTGCTTGCATGTAGAAGGCCTCTTAACTTTTCTTAACTTTCTCTTAGCTTTTGAAATTGCTGACAAATTAAATGTTCTGTTTAATGACTTAAATAGTTTATGTAGTATGGGGGTGAATAAATAAATACAATGGCCCCCTGATCATATGGCTTTGACAAGATGATATATTTTGCATGTTTTAAAAATTCTGTGCATAGTTCATCTTTTATATCATGAGATTTTGGCCAAACAACAAAAAAAAAACCTGAGTGCAGACAAAACGTATACCTCTGTCATTCTCTTGTCAGAAACCTTGTTAACTCCATTTAACTCATTCACTCGTTTAATTGTTGGGGAAAATAAAAAATGTTTAGTGGTGTGCCTTGGTATTGTTTTACTTACCAAAACTGTGCTGCGGCAAAAAAAAGGTTAGGAAACACTGTTCTTAAGTCCTCAAAAGACTTGTGAAGATTTTTTGCATTTTCTTTGATGCTGAAGTTCATTTGAAGGAGGAGCTTGATAATCCATTCATTTCCTTGTTTAGTCTATTGCATAACAAAATATATCAAGCAAATGTGTTCTGCCATATTAGTAGCCTTCCAGTCATTTACTGGTAATCTGACTGTGTTCTCTCTCTCCACATGTCCACCACCAGGTGAATGTTGCTCTTTCGTCTCTCATCGCTTGTGTCTCTGTGATGGACATGGAGACAGCTGTCTGTGAGCCGCTTTACCAGAACGGTGACGTCCACCATGAGGAGCTTGTCCCGAAGCAGCCCACCGTTCTCAGCATCCACCTCTACCACAGCAGCCGGAGTGACGCTAACTGCACCCCTCTCTGTTACCCTCCTGGAGAATATGTCACCGAACAGCTCATCATCAACACTGCCAAGGAGTGTGGTCAGTAATGCCCATCATGTAGTATGGAAAGGAAGCTAAAGTGTAGTTTGAGTTTATAAAGTAGATGTGAATAATACATTCTGATATTGAATAACATGTTATTCAACACAGTAAGCACTGCCCAGATGCAATGTGATAAATCCCTTTCTATGGAGTATTTGTCCAAAGGAGACGTGACCGTGACAAACATCTCACAACAAGGCATTTTATCAGATGCTTGGTTTTGTTGCACTGGGTAGGCTCTTTCACTGTGAAATTTCATTTATCAAAAATTTTGATTCTCATGGCTCTATATCAAACAAAAATGATCACATAATGTCACACGACTTTTTCGCTTTTAGTGTGAACAAATAGGAAAACTTGTCACGTTGCACCGGGTTAAGACACGTGTTACAGTGATTTTTCAACACAAACAAAAAAACGGTTTATCAGCCTGACATTATGTTCTTAATACCCATTATACAAATTGATTATTGATTACACAGTTTCTTCAGTTTTTTTTTTGGTTATACCTATCAGGGAAAGATGTTTTTATTGTACTTGCAGAGATTATTGTGTAAACAGTCAGTTATTAGGAACGCGTAAGGGATTCTCACATCAATCTGGTGCAGTATTGATGGCTTATATATATATATATATATATATATATATATATATAAGATCCTGTCAGTCCACCTGTGTTTACAGTTTGATAAAGATAAACATCAGCCCAGGAGCCATCAGCTCGTTCCAGCAGGGTATTGGTGACAGACGTCTGATGGTATTTCAAGATGTCTTGTTTTTGGCAGTCTTCCTTCATATCGTTTCAACTGCTATGCATGCTGCTGCTACTAAAACAATGTGAAAAGTCTAGTAAATGCAAATGTCATTGATATCAATCATCCTGAGGTAATTTATAGAAGCACATTTGTACGTTAGTACATTTGTCTATGTACTTTTTTTTTTGAAAATGGGCTTTTTCTCATTTTTCCAACTCCGCCAAGTTAAACAGATGAGTTTTACCATTTTTGAATCCATTCAGGCGATCTCCGGGTCTGCCGTTAGCACTTTTAGCATCGTTCAAAAATGCAACTTTTCTTAGTACATGACGTAACTATAGAAGAGTCAAGTTTTAAATTGGAAAAATGTCGAAAATATTTGGTCATTTTTGAACGAGATGCTAATGGTTTTTCAAGGAATAGTTCACCCAAAAATGAAAATTTCCCAATGATTTACTCACCCTCAAGCCATGCTAGGTGTATATGACTTTCTTCTTCCAGATGAACACAGAGTTGTTTTAAAATGTATCCTGGCTCTTCCAAGCTTTTATAATGGTGGTGGTTAGTGGCTATTATTCCAAAAATCACTTATATTCATCGCAAATCTAACCCATACACCTACGGGTGGTTAACACATGTCTTCTAAAAGCAGATTCATGAGTTTTTGTAACAAAAAAAAAATATTTTTAGCATTTTAAACTCAAATCACTGACTTCTGGTAACGGATGTATGTGCGTTCACGAGAGAGACAAGTTCCTGGACGGTGTAACGTTACTCCGGTTCAAACAAATAAGTTCTTTTTTTTTCTTTTTTTTTTGACTTTTAATTTGTTACCGGTGTTTAGTATTGCTCTATCCTCGTTCGTTTATTCTCACCTGAGCTTACACTACAGATGTGGCTTTCGTCTTACGTCATACTTGAGTCAGAGGTCAGCGACAAAGCCGAAACTCAAGACACTTAGGAAGCCCATACATAAACAAAGAGTTTATAATTTTAAAAATAGAAATATTTTTGTTACAAATCCGCTTCAGAAGACATGTGTTAACCCCCCGAAGGCGTATGGGTTAGTTTTACGATGGATATATGCACTTTTTGGAGCTCCAAAATAACAGCCACTATCCACCACCATTATAAAGCTTGGAAGAGCCGGGATAAATTTTAAAACAACTCTGACTGTGTTCGCCTGAAAGAAGAAAGTCATATACACCTAGGATGGCTTGAGGGTTAGTAAATCATGGGGTAATTTTCATTTTTGGATGAACTATTCCTTTAAGGCTGCATTTATGTGATGAAAAATACAGTAAAATATTATTACAATATTGTGTAATATTATTCCATTTTAAAATAATTTTCTATTTTAATACATTTAAAAATATATTTTTTGATTTGTGATTTATTTCTCTAATTTTGAGGAATCATTTGAATATTATTCTAATAATTAACTAGTTACTAGGGCTGGGTTTTGACACAAATTTCATGATTCAGTTCAATTCTGATTCACAAACTTGCGATTAATTTTCCAATTCAATATTGATTGTTTTTGATATATATCAGCTACAGTACACTGTGAATTTTCTCAAGGAAAAAAAAAATCTCTCACCTAATGCGGTCAAATATACATGATTCAGTTGGTACTACATTACTATAATATTGAAGGTTAAAATTAACTGATTTGTATACAAATGCTTAAATTACACTCAATTAAGTTTTTATAATAAGAAAGTTACAATTACATAATTATATTTCTACTTCAATCCATTTTTTAAAATATAAACATTTAAATGGTGGCTGTCATAAAAATCTTGACAGATTTATTCAAACATAAATTATTAATATGATATATGGTTCATATATTTAGCAATTTCTCCACTCTAGAGTTTAGTTTTCTAGCTGACTAATGAGGTAAATGTGACGTTATGTGACATTGTTTACAAGCTGTTACATTGACATCTTTTGGTGATTGAAACACTAAATGAGCGATTAAGCAAGATATGGATTTCCTTAAGTTGTACATTTTCATTTAACATTTCTTTGAATATTCATTCATGTTTGTGTTGAGACGTGAACAGTGTTGGGGAATGTTATTTTTAAAAGCCGACATGTGCAGTATGGGGGGCAAAACACATGCCGAGGCGAGGCTGATATAAACACAAGCATTGACTACTATGCAACAGATTTTTCTAAATTAATCTCTTTCCAAATTGTCCCTCCCTAACATTTTCATCTCGTCTTTATTCATTGACAAATGCCAGTAGATTTTTGTCATAGTTTTTGTCATTCAAAAAGAATTTTAGTTCGTTATTTCGTTTTCGTCGGAAAAAAAAAATGTTGTTGACAAATTATGACACAAATTATTCGTCAACTAAATTAACACTGCAATCACAAAACGCTTCATTTTTCGGAAGGCAGGCCTTCCTCAAACCCGGAACTAATCAAGCCATTTGTGCCAGGCTGGGGAGAAAGCTGTTGTAGTAATGTAAATTATGTGAAAAATAATGCGTTTTTCAAACCACCAAGCATGAGAACATGTTCTAGTACACCCCCAAACAAAATTAAGACTTTGTAAAAGAGCATAATAGGACTCCTTTAATCCAGTGGGATTAAATACATAAAGGATATGTGCTATTTATTTTCAGTTCACCTCTGCACTTACAGTCACACAAACACACACAGTCAACTGGCGTTACTTATTTGAAAAAGTAACTCAGAAATTTTCTTAAATTAAAAAAGTTAATTAAAAAGTAATGCGTTATTTTACTAGTTACTTAAAAAAAGTAATTGATTGCGTAACTTGTTGTAAAATACTGGACTTAACTGGTATTAAAGCGGAGCAGGTGATCGGTCCATGTGCACTTTGTGATCTGTCACTCCACATTAAACAGCGCCAAAACAGCATTTATTGTTTGAATACTGTAATAAAATGTACAGAATTTGAAATCTGAGACTTTTGTCATATCAAAAGTAATAAAGCACAAAGCTTATTGCGATTTTACTGGATGGGAGGCACGCTACAATGTTCCGTTCATTAACTGAAAACAGACTAGACTAATCAATTCTTGGGATTTAAGAATCCATGTTTTGTAAATGTACCACCCAGCCCTACTAGTTAATGCCACAAATTTACTCATAGGTCAGTTGACCATCATGACCCATCTTTAGTTTACATGTGCAGGCTTTTCTCATTTTAAACCTGGTGTTTTGATGTGAAAAATGTTTTCAGTTGTGTTTGGGCCTAAAGGCTATTGTTGTGTCTGTCTCTCATCTCATTATGTTCATGTGTTTCTCACAGGAGTGTCTCCAGTCTACTGCAGCCTGTTCGGGCTGTACAAAGAAGAAGAAAGGGTCTGGTTATCACCCAATCACGTTCTCCATTTAGATGAAACGGCCAATGAGCGATTGTTATTCAGAATTAGGTAACGCACTCATCTCTCTTTCACTTGATTAAAGTGGTTAATATTATTCTATGGCTTTTGACTTTTCCATCTCAGTTGATTAAGTGACTATGATATTTTCTGTCAGGTACTATTTTCCCAGCTGGTACAGTTGTGGGGCGTCCCGAGCATACCGCTATGGAGTGACTAAAGGATCTGAGAGTCCTGTCCTGGATGATAATGTTATGTCTTACCTCTTTGCTCAGGTGAGGCTTCCCCACAGCAGCTTTGTAATAAAGAAATTACCTTAATTGTGAATTAAGCGTGTTTTGAATCACTATAGCAACAGTGTTTCACAATTACACTTCGCTTGGCCTGAAATCTGAGCATATCTTCCGTAATTGAGCACATCCACATATAATTTAATTGCCGTTTGGCCTAGATTATCTTCTCAGAGAACAGACAGTCTTGGTTTCGGATTTTAGAGTGTGTAAATGTGAATTACGCTAGTGTATATCTGCACGGATAAAGGCCCCTATTTACTAAACGAATGATAAATAAAGGAAACTCATGCTGGCAGCTCTCTGACTCTACTGAGTGGGCTTGTTTTGTGGCGCCTGTTCGTCCTCCACCAACAGTCTGGTATGCGATGACTGTCACTAAGGGGAAACAGGATTGATCTCTGTTTTTTTTTTTTTATATATACATGACTATTATAATGTGTCTTAAGTGTCAGTCACGCAAGGACATATTAAAGAAAATTCGATGTTGTCTGAAGAATGTGTTTCCATGAAAATTGCAGCCACCTTTGAAACAAATGTCTGTTTAGAATCTTTAGTATAGCAAGTGAGAAAGCAATCACAGAACAATGTCTACAACCAGTTTTGCTGGTCAATCTTGAAGACTGGATATAGTACATCATATTTTTGTAATGGAGAAGCTCACTTATGGTTTAAGTTGAGGTCTCATTTGTTTTCACTACTATGAGGAGATCCCTTATACTACAGCTGAATACAATAAAAAAAACAGCCTATTTAGTGACTTGGCAGACGTTCCGTGTGGGTTGGGTTAAAATGTTTTAGCTGTAGGTTTGTTTGCTGATGGTTGGTTATCTTTTTATTATTTATTTATTTATTTATTTATTCTGTCATTTTACTTGACTATTAATGTCAAAAATTGTCAAAACTATTTTTTAGAGAATGAATTTATCCCAGTGAAGGTTATAAAATACATTATATACATTATAAATTGCATTATAAAATAATGTAATTAAAAATGTGTTTTTTTTTTTCAGTACTTAAGTCCGTCACAGAAATTTAATGGAATTCCTTCTTACACTGCTGTTCAAACGTTTTGGAGATTTTTAATGTTTTTAATTGAGTCTCTTAAGGTTTATGTTCATAAAGGCTGTATTTATTTGATCAAAAGTACAGAAAAAACAGTAATATTGTGAAATATTATTGCAATTTTTAATATTGGTTTCCCATTTTAATATACTTTTAAATATTATTTATTTCTGTGACGCAGCGCTGAATGTTCATCGGCCATTACTCCAGTATTCAGAAGTATATACTCGCATCCTTCAGAAATCATTCTCATATGCTGATTTATTACTTTTATTATCAGTGTTGGAAACAGTTGTTGTGCTGCTTAATATTTTGTTAGAAATGTGATATGTTTCTCTTTGATTCTTTGATGAATAAAAAGTTTAAAAGAAGAGCATTTATTCAAAATGGAAATCTTTCCTAACCAGAGTTTGAAATTAACACCCGCCAACCCACCAAATGCGGGTAAAAAATCAGCTGTGGCGGGTGACTCTGTCAAATCACTAGCCAATTTGGCAGGTTACTTTTCGTAAGTTATGTTCACTCTCATTAACTTATTAGTGCAAATATGTAACTAGTGAGACATCACGGAGTATATCGCAAAAACAAAACCTACAGAGTTCAGGCATTCGCAAATACGTGATGAAGTCTGGTTAGACTAACTTAGTGCGCATAGGCGTTTAGAGTGCGTTCTTTCACTGCATGATTGAGTCTATTAATATTCATTAAGAATGCTCACAGAATTCAAGATAAGGGGGCAGAAAATGTATATATTTATATCATTTCATATAGTTAATCTATATCACACGAAGAGTGCCTTTTTTTTTTTTTTTTTTTTTTTTACTTAATAATCAGCATGGTTACAAATGTTATATTGATTTCATATAGCAGTTGAATAAACAAGTTAATATCAAGAGACTTACGTTTTAGACAACGTATTGGCTGTTTTTGCTTTATTTCACCAACAAAAATCATTCTAAACACAGTCACAGCATTGTTTTGCGTCTCTGGGCAACATGACAGTGTTTTAGTTCCTGAATGAATGAGCCATTTAAATTATTTGGATCAATTGCAATGATTCACTTAAGAGTGACTTACTGTCACCTACTGGCGGTTTTCAAAAGATGATGCACACTTTTAGAAAAAAATGGCTTTTTATAATGGTAAAATTGCCCATAAAAGGTAAAAATCCATTTAAACTTATTGGAAAATATTAATTTATATCACTGCTGTGAACTGACCACACAGAATATATAGAATATCAAAAACTTTAGGAGTCACATGGTAGTCCTGAAGATATTAGCACAATAACACACTCAGCAAAATAAATCTTTATCGATACAATCCAAGAAAATATTGAGATTTTTTTTTTTTTTTTTTTTTTGTCAATATCACACACTCTTAGTACTGAGACAAAATGATTTGCAACAGCTGCTTTGTCACATTCAGTGTAGACAGCCTCACGCTGTTGGTTTATTTCAGTGGTGTTTTTTTTTTTTTGGCTAGTAGAAGTTATTAACTTAATAAATTTAGTAGCCAAATTGGCTGGTGAGTGAAAAAGTTCATTTCAATCCATGTTTCTAACAATATAAGTCTTTACTATCACTTTTTATCCATTTAACACATCCTTGCTGAATAAAATTATTAATTTCTTAAAAAAAAAAATGCTGACCCCAAACTTTTGAATAGTATCATGAGTAACATTTCTATTTTGAATAAATGCTGTTCTTTTTAACTTTTTATTTATCTAAATTATCACAGGCCCCAAAAAATATTAAGCAACACAACTATTTCCAACATTTAATAATAAATTAGGATATTACAATGATTTCTGAAGGATCATGTGATACTAAAAACTGGAGTAATGACGCTGAAAATTCTGCTTTGCAGCACAGGAATAAATTATATTTTAAAGTATTAAAATAGAAAACTGTTATTTTAAATTGCAATAATATTTCACAATATTACTGCTTTTTTTCTGGATTTTTAATCACATAAATGCAACTTTAATGAGCATAAGAAAAAAAAAAACATTAAAAATCTTACTGATCCCAAAGGGAACAAAAAACTGCCCAATACCCAGTATGGTACCAATATATCCAATATGCTTTGCTAAAATGTTTTGCACAGCCATAGCCCATCATACGTCCTTACCTTGTCTATTGAGGAGCAAGAAATCTCCTTAAATGTAGTTTACTGTCACTGTGGCCCATTTTATTCATTGACCAAAAAAAGGGGAAGCCGTGTTTCAGCGGAATTCAGACAACCATCATGTTGAGGTCATCCGGGGCGAGAGTAGGCTTATGGGGTTTTAAAATTAAGCTGTGATGTGTTTGGAGGTGAACTCTGTCTGACCCGGTTGGATTACATGGGTTTATGTCCTGTAAATGTGCAAGTCTTACACAGACAGGAGTCCTTTTTAAACAGGTTGTTTGCAGTGTCATCTTGTGTACACTTGTCAGTCAGTCTGCGGCTGCTCTATTCATGGTTGATGCTTTCAATGTATGTTTGCTTTTAGTTCTGATGTGGTTTTCTCTTAAACACTCATATTAATGCGTGTTGTAGTTGGTAGTTTACAATAAAAACATCATCATGTTTGCTTATTGATGCTTGTTTGACATCCCAGAGCAATGATGAATAAGTGTTTTAAACTTACACTAATATCACCAAGGATAACCCAGGTTTTTAACTTAAAACTTTGAAACAGTTAAATCATTTTATCTTTTTTTGTTTTTAGTTTTATTCATCAATGACACATTCAATTGATCGAAAGTGACAACAAAGACATTACAGAAGAGGTGCATTAAAAAATAAATGTTGTTCTTTTGAACTGTCATTGAAGAAAGTAATGGCTGCTGAAAATTCAGCTTTGGTAGCACAATCAAATATATTAAAATAGAAAAAAATGACTGTTTTTACTGTATTTTTGATCAAATAAATGCAGCCTTGGTGAACACATTTTAGAAACATTTAAAAATCTTACCAGCCTCCAATCTTTTAAATGCTAGTGTATGTGCTGTTTAGGGTTGAGTTAATCTTAAATATTTGATACCACAATTATGGAGCTACATGTAGTGAACCTACTGTAGTAATTATGAGACTAAGGTAATCAATATGAGGCAAACCCATAGTTAAACATGAGCTTAACTGTTTAAAACTTGTGCTCACAGAGCTACTACCATGTCAGCTCAGACACATTTGTGACATTTTCTTAGACTGTCTTACAGATTGGGTTTTTCTTCTGTGTTTTATGCAGTGGAGGAGCGACTTTGTAAACGGCTGGGTGAAGTTATCCAGTGCCCATGAGGTTCAAGAGGAGTGCCTTGGCATGGCTGTTCTGGACATGATGAGGATTGCCAAAGAGAAGCAGTGCTCCCCACTGGACATCTATAATGACATTAGGTACTGGTAATGGGATGATCTTCTTATGTATCATATATATGCTGTGAGGCTGTGAAAAGTTATGTACCCATTTGCTGCTTTCCTAAAGATTTCTGATTCCAAGGGTTAGTTCACCCAAAAATGAAAATTCAGTCTCATTCAAAAGATTTTTTTTTTTATTTATTTTTTTTTACCATAAAAAAATACTATGGAACTTTAAAGCCCTTTTATGTTAGAATAAGAAACACTACACTTTTTGCCCGGAAGACCTATCGTTTCATATCATCATGTGAACAAAATAACATTGAGATATTTTTGCTGTTGCGATTGATATTGATAATAATGTTCCCTCCCTAAAACTAACTCTTATTTTCTGATCTATTCACAGTTACAAATTCTTCCTCCCTAAAGACATGAGGGAGAGAATCCAGGACTACCATTTTGTCACAAGGAAGCGCATCCGCTATCGCTTTCGGAAAGTCGTTCAGCAGCTCAGCCAGTGCCGAGCCTCAGCCCGTGACCTGAAGCTCAAATACCTGATCAGCCTGGAGTCTCTGGACTCTGGCTTCTACACCGAACACTTCCAGGTCAAAGAGCACTCTGCTGAGCCGGTCACCATCGTCGTCTCTGCAGACAATGGCATCCAGTGGTGCAGAGAACGGCACAAAGAAACACAATCTGAGGTAACCAGTTTTAAATGTTTGTTTCAAATTCATGCGTACTTCAAAATAACATTTACCCTTTGGCCATGCTGATATACAAAGAAAGTTTTAAACTAAACTGTCATTGAAGTTGATATGGTCACAAGTATTTATTAGTGATATGAGTAAATGTTTAAACTGTTTTGACATTATGAACTTTATGAGAGCCTGTTTGTCCTAGGACCCACTGCCCACTTCAGATGAAACAGATCCGTCTTTAGATTAGTAGGTCTAGTCAGGCCAGTAACTTGTTTTTAGGGCGTGTGTTTTACTTAGATCCTGTTTAACTGATATTAGTGTTTTAATGGCAGCACTGCCATGAAACTGTTAAACTGCCCGCTGTTCTTCAGAAAAATCCTTCATGTCCTACAAATTCTTTGGTTTTTCAGCATTTTTGTGTATTTTAACCCTTTCCAACAATGACTGTATGATTTTGAGATCCATCTTTCCACACTGAGGACAACTGAGATACTCGTATGCAACTATTACAACACTCAAACACTCACTGATGCTCCAGAAGGAAACACGATCCATTGAGGAGCAGGGGGTGAAATTTGTTTAATTTGAAGATGAGGGTAAATTTAACTTTTATTTTGTCTTTTGGCAAGCATGCAAGTATCTTCAGTAGCTTCTGAAGGGCAGTACTCAATGAATACAATATAATATTTAGGCAAAATAAGAAAAATTTACACATCTTTATTCTGTTCAAAAGTTTACACCCCCAGCTCTTAATGCATTGTTTTTCCTTCTGGAGCATCAGTCAGCATTTGAACCTTCTGTAATAGTTGCATATGAGTCCCTCAGTTGTCCTCAGTGGGAGAAGATGGATCTCAAAACCATACAGTCATTGTTGGAAAGGGTTCAAATACACAAAAATGCTGAAAAACCAAAGAATTTGTGGGACCTGAAGGAATTTTCTGAGAAACAGCAGGCAATTTAACTGTTCAGGACAAACAAGGGACTCTAAAAAAAAAACACAGCTGTGGGTCATTCAGGTAACAACACAGTATTAAGAATCAAGTGTATGTAAACTTTTGAACGGGGTCATTTTTATAAATTCAACTATTAGTTTCTCTTGTGGACTAAATGTAAACGTCTTTTATGTGAAATATCTTATTCAGGCCAGTACTAAATGTTTTGGTAAAACAATTAACATTTTGGTGTATGTCAACGTTTTACTTAAACTATATTTATACAATATTTGGTTAAATTGTAGTTACACTGTTGACATTTAACAAAGTCTCCGTCTATTCAAATTCTAATTGCCACAATCACAACTAAAGTTGCGATTTGTTTACAATTTTGATTTTGTTTCTGGCATCTCTTCAAGAATCTAGAGCCACCTTTACACTGCAACGATTGTGTTGCGTGTTGTGTCATGGCCGGAAAACAAGACACATGCTACGTGTCATTGTACCTAACCTAGACGTACCTGGAACTTTGAAAGAATTCATTTGCAGCCTTGAATGCACTGGCATATCCTGAAGGAAATACCAGTCTTGTTGTGTTTATTAATATTTCTGTACTCCTGCCAAAATGCAGAGGGGGGGCTTTCTTTATCTCCTGGTGAAATTTTGTAACACTATTGTATTTTCTCACAAGGACCTGCAGACGTATTGTGATTTTGGGGAAGTTGTCGATATCAGTATCAGACAAGCCAGCAAAGAGGGTACCAACATGAACCGCATTGTTTCCATCAACAAGCAGGATGGGAAAACTCTAGTAAGTCTGTTGTAAAAGAGAAAGTCAGCTGCATTGTTCACTGGGATATCCTTTCATTGTTACACCATGTAAAAGGGGCTTACAGTGCCTTTGAACTCCTGGATTTCTTCCTGCTATTATAGTAAAAATATTTACAGATCATGCACTAAAATGGATTTTTTTTTTTTTTTAAATATATATTTTCTTTTTAACAGGAGCTGCTGTTCTCCTCCTCAATGGAGGCCTTGTCTTTTGTGTCTCTAATTGATGGTTACTACAGACTGACCACAGATGCCCATCATTACCTCTGCAAAGATGTTGTTCCACCCCATCTGCTGGAGGCCATCGAGAGCTACTGCCACGGCCCGATATCGTAAGCAATACAATGAATGAATGAAAATGAAAGAATTTATTTAGAGCACCATTTAAGGCTCCAGTAAATTGATTCATCAAATTCTCCAAAGACTCGCATTCAAGCATCATTTGTAAGCTTTATCATTGTTTTCAATGCCTGTATTGACAGAATGGAGTTTGCAATCAGTAAACTACGCAAGGCAGGGAACCAGCGAGGTCTCTTTGTGCTCCGGTGCAGCCCCAAAGACTTCAGTAAATACTTCCTGACTCTTGCTGTCGGGGTAAGTTTTTGCTTATTGCTTATTACTAAAATAAATTGTCAGTTTAGCTATTTGTGCTTTAGTTTGAATATTCCTCCCCTGTAATCATAATTTTCATGTACTATAGTTTAAAAGTTTGTGTTTTTCATGGTTTTGAAAGTAGTCTCTTATGATCATCAAATTACAGAAAAACCGTAATATCATTACAATTTTAAGTAATTGTTTTCTATTTGAAATGTTTTAAAATGTAATTTATTCATGTAGTGGCAAAGCTGAATTTTCAGTGTCACATGATCCTTCAGAAATCATTCTGATCCTAGTTATCCCAAACCTTTGAATGTTGGTTTACATTTCTTGAGATCTCTTTTGACATCAGTTTTTCTTTTCTTCAGGTGTATGAGGATGTAGAGTACAAGCACTGTCTGATCACTAGGTCTGAAAGTGGCGACTACAATCTTAGTGGAACCAAAAGAAATTTTAGAAGTTTAAAGGAGCTACTCAAGTGTTACCAGAAGGAAACTGTGAAATCAGATGGTATCATCTTTCAGTTCAGCAGGTGCTGTTCACCAAAGGCCAAAGGTCAGTAAAGCATCTGATATTCTCATCATGGTCATGATTTATAAGCACCATAAATTTACAACTATACACTGCCA
This sequence comes from Cirrhinus molitorella, assembly GCA_033026305.1. Lineage (NCBI taxonomy): Eukaryota > Metazoa > Chordata > Actinopteri > Cypriniformes > Cyprinidae > Cirrhinus > Cirrhinus molitorella. The sequence goes on from CM065119.1 coordinate 33,978,972, forward strand.
TCTTCTGGAAAACAAGAACCTTTTGGATTGTGAAAACGTATTATTGTTTACCTTTATCACAAGTGTATCATCCTTTTGCCATGTGTTTTTGATGTAAATAGAGAAGTCGAGTTTGTTGGTGTGCCGGAGTCATCGGGGTTTAGAGGTTTCCCTGTCCTCCTCACTGCAGAGACACAACATCAGTCAGATGGTGTTTCATAAAATCAAAAAAGAAGATCTTGATCTCGTAAGCATCTTGTTACCTTATACAGTCAAACCAAAATTTACAACAAACAGTTATAAGTGTTACACTACCATTCCAAAGTTTTGGGTTAAGATTTTTTTTTTGTTTTTTTTTAAAGAAACTAATACTTTTATTTAGCAAGAGTGAATTACATTGAAAAAGTGACATTAAAGAGATTTAAAGATTATTAGAGTTAAAGAGTTCACCCAAAAATTTCAATTCTGTCATTAATTACTCACCCTCATGTCGTTCCAAACCCATAAGTCCTTTGCTCATCTTCAGAGCACAAATTAAGAGATTTTTTAATGAAATCTGAGCTTTCTGACCTTGCATAGACCACAGCACAATTACCATATTCAAGGGCCAGAAAGGTAGTAAGGACATTGTTAAAATAGTCCATGTGATATCAGTGGTTCAACAGTAATTTTCGGAAGCTCCTAGAATACTTTCTGTGCACAAAGAAAACAAACAAACAAAAAAACTTTATTCAAGTTTCTTTGATGCAAATGTCTTAGGATTTAGAACAACAATGAGGGTGATTAATGACAGAATTTTCATTTTTGGGCGATCTGACCTTTTAAAGATAAATGTGTTAAAAAGGATTTCTGTTTCAAATAAATGCTGTTATTTTGATCTTATGAACTATTGATCAAAAAATCAGTTGCACCGAAATAATATATATATATTTTTTTTTAGATTTATTTTTGGCCTTTTTTGGCTTTATTATGACAGGACAGATCATTAGTGACAGGAAGTGAAGTGGGAGAAAGAGAAGGGGTAGGGTTGGGAAAGGTCCTCGAGCCGGGATTCGAACTCGGGACGCCCGTAACGCAACAACGCTGTATGTCGCTCACTGCCCACAAGGCTGTTGGCGCCGACATAATAAATATTTTTTAACATTAATAATAAGAAATGAATGTTTATCATCAAGTCAGCATATTCTAATGCATATCATGCAATGACTGCCTTCATGGGAATCAATAGCATTTTAAAATATATTAAAATAAAAAACAAATAGATTTAAATTGTAGTAATATGTCTTACAATATTGTTTTATCTTATTTTGATCAAATAAATGCAGCCTTTGTAAGCATAAGAGACTTCTTTAAAAAAACATTAAAATATCTTACTGACACGAAACATTTGAACAGCAGTGTAAATGAAAAGTTTCATATGATTGTCTGTGGGCAACGTTGTTTCCAGGGCGAGAGTCAAGGTCAGGGGACATTCACCAAGATCTTCAAAGGGATTCGGAAAGAGCAGGGAGACTACGGAGAAACCCATAAGACTGAAGTCATTGTCAAAGTTTTGGACAAGGCCCACAGAAATTACTCTGAGGTAAGACGGTATGGTTCCCATAAATGTAAAGGGAAAATATGCAGTAGGTTCTGATATCAAGTTGGAATTGAATTGTGACTTAGTGAACTGAAAAACTAATTGAACTGTGAGGTTTCTAATTCCTTTGACTTTAGAAACCGCATTTTCCAAGTGATCCAAACTATAATTTTAAATGATCCCTTTAACATCACATTTCAAAATAAGAGCCTCAGCCTTAATGCATGGAATTATGTTTGTGCTTGGTTAACTGATGTACAGTGTGGTTTCTTTAGTCTCTCATTTTTTTTTTCTCCCTCTTTAAGTCTTTCTTTGAGGCGGCCAGCATGATGAGCCAGCTCACCCACAAGCATCTGGTTTTGACCTACGGTATCTGTGTGTGCGGAGAGGAGAGTAAGTGTTCACATTACAGTGCTTGCTTGTGACCAAAGTGATTTACTGTCGCATACTTGAGCTTGTGTGTTTTTTGTCTTAGACATCATGGTGCAGGAATATGTGAAGTTTGGGTCCTTGGACACGTATCTGAAGAAAAACAAGAACTCGATATCGGTCAATATCTTGTGGAAGCTGGAAGTGGCTAAGCAGCTCGCCTGGGCTATGCTCTTTTTGGTAAGAAACAGCAACCGCTCAGGAAAAACCTGTGTGGGTTTGCGAGCCTAAATTGACTAGTTCTTTTTGTTCTTTCACACACAGGAGGAGAAGAATCTGGCTCATGGGAATGTGTGTGCAAAAAACATCCTTTTAATCAGGGAGGAGGACAGGACATTGGGAAACCCTCCATTCATCAAACTAAGTGACCCTGGCATCAGCATCACAGTGCTGCCCAGAGAGAGTGAGTAAGCAGTGTGAAGGTTCTTGGGAGAACTTGTGTGAATCTGTAGTTGCCTTTTCACTGTCTTCCACATTTGCATACGATTATCATATTGCACTTTCAAACCGGTTGTGACGCAGCCCGACTCTTTTTCACAATGACAAAGGGAATGAATAATGACCGAGTATGTCCACACACAACAAATGGCTGCCAATATGTCTAAAAGAAAAACACTGTAGATTTTCTAAGGCTAATGAAAAGAATTAATTAACAATTATAAAATAATTATTTTGAACAGAAATGTTAATAACCACACATTTTATGGAAAAATGTAACAATTTAATGAAAAAATATATTGGAAATTCTCAGATTGTTATTCAGTAATCTCTGGCGGTCACATGCAGTTTAAATGCATGGTGCAAATATTTCAACGTATCCGAAACTCAAATCAGATCCAAAAAATTCTGCATGTGCATAAAAACAGAACTCCACACACCGCACAGCAAGTAGTTGGGTAAATTTAAGTATTTGACATTAAAGACAACATAGTATGGTGATTTTATAATATATAGGTGATTATAAAACTTGCCCTCATGAACGTAGAAAATGCTGATGGAAATCAGTTCTTTAATGGAAAAGTTTATTTCTGACTCTGGTGTGTGTGTGTGTGTGTGTGTCTGTGTGTGTGTGTGTGTGTGTGTGTGTGTGTGTGTGTGTGTGTGTGTGTGTGTTTAATGAAGAGAAAAAGTAAAAAAAGTATAATTTAAATAAAAGATTAGAATCTAAAAATCAGTCTTGATCATAGCAATAAACATAATTGCTGTTACCTCAGACTGAAAACAAAATAGACTTCAAAACAAATTAATGTAATTGGAGATCAACAACAAGAGAAATTTTAATTAAACAGCAAAAAATCTAATTATGAGATAGAATGTCAGTGCCAGAACTGTTTTAGCATTAACATATTTGCTGACCAACCAGTAGAGGGCATATTTTCAAATAATTGTTCCAGTTTGCAGTGTATTATTAACTTCTAATTATTTACTCAACCTCTTGTTGCTTGAAGTTCTGTGACTTTGTGTTATGAAACTGAAATAAAAATGTTGTAGAATGTTTTAACTCCACACAGTGACAATCAATTGGTTCCAAAACAATATTAAACCCCAGACAATTTTGTTGTATCGAGGAAAAAAGGTCTATATCCAGAAAAAGTCATACAGATTTGAAACGACATGAGGGTGATTAAATATGGTCCAAATGCATTCCAGTGCCCAGTTATACAACCACATCATTTCATGAATGCTAGTAACCTGTAAATAAACTTGGTAAATTATATTTGCTAAATTAAATTTACTACATTTATGTTAACTTTATTCAGCACATTTACTCAAATTTTCACCCAAAATTGTAAGAAAGTAAAAAGGCCAAATGGGAGAATTTGTTTTCCCCATGCTCAAAATTGTCACTGTTTATGTTGACTATCTTTGGGTAATAGATAATGGATTGTCACATTTGATCCAAAATGTTTTCATTCAAAATGTGATTTGAAATTAATTACATATATTTTTCTAGTTCTGGTGGAGCGGATACCCTGGGTGTCTCCTGAATGCATCTTAGACCCTAAAAACTTGAGTCTTGCCTCAGACAAGTGGAGCTTTGGTACAACTTTATGGGAGATTTGCAGCGGAGGAGAAAAGCCACTTGCCAACATGGACAGTTCCAAGGTAAAGCAATACTTGCATTCTGAGCATACTGAGACTTTAGTAAAAAATGCTATTAAAAGAATCATTCAGACCTTTTGAAGTGCAACATCTTTGTATTCCTCTTTTCAGAAACAACTGTTCTATGAAAGCCGTCACCAACTATCTGCTCCCAAGTGGACAGAGCTGGCTAACCTGATCAACAGCTGCATGGACTATGAGCCAACATTCAGACCTTCATTCAGAGCCATCATACGAGACCTCAACAGTCTCTTCTGTCCAGGTCAATACAGTCACCCCTAACACCGAAGCTCCTGGCATTTTGACATGTCACAATTTAATTGTCTTGTTTCTCTTGCACTTGCTGCACAATGTTGAGTGATGAAATGTGTTTTCAGATTATGAGATCGTGAAGGAGAGTGACATTTTACCCAGCAGAGCAGGAGCATCTGGATTGAGCACTGGAGCATTTCAGAATGAGGATCTTGTGCAGTTTGAGGAGAGACATCTTATTTTCTTGCAGCAGCTTGGCAAGGTAGACACCAACATCCATTTTGGGATCGCTGTGTTTTGAATATAGGTGAAAGATGTTAAGATGTCCCCATCAAAAGAAATTTACAAAACTGATTTTATGTCCATAGAAAGCATATTTAAATGCAAATAAAGTGTCTACTTTTAAGGTTTCAAATTCGTTTTGGATAATAAAATGTCAAAATCTGGTTGAAATAATATTACATTTGTCATTCAGTGTAGCACAATATTTATGTAAAAATACATTTAAAAAAAAAACAACATTTAAAATATATAAAAGAATAAGGGAGCATATTAAATTTTATTGTTTTAAATAAGTAAAAACTGACAAGTGGGCAAAACCTAGGATAGTGGCAAATTTTTAAAATTTAGAATTGCAACTAATTAGTATTTGCGGTGAAAGTAATTTGTCTTTTAATGTCATAAATTGATTTTTGTTGTAAATATGCCTGACAGGATTGTTACACTGAATTACATTTTAGTGGAGTCTTCTGTAAATTAGGAAAAAATGTATGATATTTATTTTTTGCTCAGAAAAGCAACAACAGTTCAATTAAATTAAATAGAAAATCAACAGTTTAAAGCAGAATATGTAACCACTTATTGTAACCCTTTTTCATCTTTGACCCATATACATATGTTGTATGTGTTTTTTATTTTCTTGAAAGAAATGAATAATTGTATTCAGCAAGGATGCATTCAATGTTCAAATGTGACAGACTTTTATAGTGTTAGAAATGATTTCTATTTCAAATAAATGCTGTTCATTTGAGCTTCCTATTCATCACGGAAATCTGTGTCAGAGGTTTACAAAATATTAAGCAGCATCACTGATCTTTACTGTTAATAATAAATGTTTATTAAGCACCAAGAATACAGCAACAATGGCTGCTGAAAATGTAGCTTTTTTTAAGCAAGAAAAATAAGTTAAAGGAACAGGCCACTATTTTTGAAAATAGGCTCATTTTCCAACTCCCCCTAGAGTTAAACAGTTGAGTTTTACAGTTTTTGAATCCATTCAGCCGTTAAGTTACCTAGCTGGGGACTATTTTGAGTATAGTTTTAGAGAGTATAGTTCCTAGCCATATCGGCCTAGAAAATCACAACTTTTAATTTTCAGTCGGTTTTAGTACACAAAGTAACTACAGAAGAGTCAAGTTTTAAATCGGAAAAGTATTGAAACTCTTTGGTCATTTTTGAGCGAGATGCTAAAGGTCTAATCAGATTCAATGATCTATGCTTAGCTATGCTAATAGTGGAGATCGGCTGAATGCATTTGAAATCGGTAAGACTCAACTGTTTAACTCTAAATCAGCCTATTTTCAAAAATAGCCATTTCTATTGCCACAGTTAATTATTTTGGTAGCACTTTACAATAAGTTTCATTAGTTAACTACATTAGTTAACATTAACTAAGAATGAACAATACTTCTGCAGTGTTTATTGATCTTAGTTGATATTAATTTCAGCCTTTACTAATGCATTAATATTAGTTATTGCACTGTGAACTAACAAGAATAAACAATGAATGACTGTTTTATTCGATAACATTAACAAAGATGAATAAATAGTGTAGTAAAAGTATTGTTCATTGTATGTTCATGTTAGTTATTACATTATTGTTGATACATTTTTGTAAAGTGTTACCATTCTTATATTTTATTAAGTATGTGAAAAATAGTAAAAATAAAGAATTGTTGGATGTATGCTAAAAATAATAATCTCCTTTTTCAGGGAAATTTTGGCAGTGTGGAAATGTGCAGGTATGACCCTCTGCAGGACAACACCGGAGAAGTTGTGGCAGTGAAAAAATTGCAACACAGCACTACTGAGCACATCCGTGACTTTGAGCGGGAAATCGAGATCCTCAAATCTCTTCAGCATGAGAACATTGTGAAATACAAAGGCGTGTGCTACAGTGCAGGTATGAAATTGGGAAGAAACTTTCATCATTAGGCCACACATTTCCTCAGAATTTGAATGACAGCCAACTTTTTTCATGCCCTTGACTGTTGCATTTTGAGATTCCAGTATGCGTGTTTTAAAAACATTTTGATATACCGTATTAACCCGAATATAAGACAACTTCCCTTTTTCAAGACGTACCTTTTGGAAAAAGGCCTTTTGAAATTTTTTTTCTTAAAATGAATTTCATATTGCATATATTATTTTTTGTTTATAGTTCCTGGATAGTAATTATACTCTCATTCCAGCGTAATAATCAAGGAACTTTGCTGCCATACCACGGGTGCAGCAGACGCAATGATATTACGCAACGCCTGAAAATAGTTCCCAGCTAAGTAACTTCCAACATGACCGCAAATAGTAAAATAGCTTGGAACTATTTTCAGGCACAGCATAATATCAATGTGCCTGCTGCACCCATGGTACTGCAGCAAAGTTCCTTGATTATTACGCCGGAATGAGAGTATTGTTCATATCCATATCAGCCTAGAAAATCACAACTTTTTATTTTCTGTCGATCTTAGTACATGATGTAACTACAAGAAGAAGAGTTAAGTTTTAAATAGTCAAAAAATATTGAAATGCTAACGTCTAATCAGATTCAATGATTTAGGAATTCCAGACCCGGATATCGGCTGAATTGTTTTCAAAAACTGTAAAAATCTGTTTAACTCCAGAGGAGTTGGAAAATGAGCCTATTTTCAAAAAAAAATTGGAGAGTTTTTTGAGTTTAGTCCCATCAGGTGAACATGACACAGCTCATACCCTTTTTTATTTTTTATGAGCACTTTATGACACACAGATAAGTTGCATTATTGTAGATTGATGTATATGACACATTTTATCATTTCATTCAGAAATAATGTAAAATAAACAAAATGTTTACAAACATAGAAACCAGTATTTATTTCCCCTCACTCTACGAAAAAAATAGCGTACATTTAGCAGTGTTCAGAACAGAAAAGGGAACGAAAATATAAGTAAAAAATTATAGTGGCATTCACTGCAAACATTTATTATAAACCCCTAGCCTAAATATTTAAATCGAAACTGAAATTAGTGGCGTGATTGCAGGAAAATCCACAATATTCACTTGCCTTTTCTCATTCGCCACCACTCCTAATATGCGCAATTTGCGTTTGACCTTGATCACTTTATAAGTCGCCTTGGAAATCGCAGCACGTTTCATTTAAAAAAATGTGAAGAAGAAGAAAGCATATCTTTGCAAGATACAACGACAAATTATTTCCATGTTTTCCCCACGAAATTACAGCAGGAGGATAACCCTGGCATTTGTTCTCCTGCTCAGCGATTAGCTCTTTCATTTAGAAAGCGGGACTATTCCGCCATATTGCACGTTGCAGTTTCTCCCATTCATAAATATAGGATTGAACTGTATTTCTATACCGTACTACAGGCTACAGCGCCATCTATTGGATTCTACTGATATTGCATCAAATTATCCAATATGAAACAACTGCCTCACGAGCCGGATGAAAACGCACGTACTTCTGACGCCCACCTCTGCAGATTCGTATAATTTTTAAAAATCCCTCGCGGGCCGCCACAGGACTGATAGCGGGCCGTAGTTTGGACATCCCTGGTCTAGATCCTGAATATAAGATGACCACATTTTTTTTCTGATGAATTACCAAGAAAAAAAAAACATTGTCTAATATTTGGGTCAATACGGTATTTGGCTAAACTGATATTTTTAGTAATTGTAAACAAGTCTAGTACAGTCTTGCATCAGCACATTCTATCATATTTCATATCATATTTCACTCAAAGGCTGTTTTTCTCATGTAGTTCGATTGTGTGGTCTGAAAAAAAAAAAAAGTTTGATTCCAGACAAGCAACAAGGAATTAAACCAGTGGTATTCAGGACATTTACCACCAATGATTAAACCAGAATATACACATTATCACTCTTTCTTTTTTTTTTTTTTTTTTTTTTTTTTTTGTTCAACGTTGACCAAATTGCCAGTGACTGGGCATTATAAAGGCCAACTTTTGATTCGTATTAATATTCTTTTAATTAAGATAAAAGACCATAAGTTAACATTTGTTGTTGGCGTCAGTCTCTCAAATGACCAGCACAATAACTTCATTTAAAAGACTACAGTGTAATTACACCTGTTAATATGAAAATTTGCAGTGCAGTTCAAACATATTAAACAAGATCTAATCATCTGCTAAAACTTCGCCTCTTTCTCACATTCAGATGTGCCTCCATACAATCAAAAACTGATGGATAGATTCGCTAAGTGAAAAGCAGACCACTGTTAAAGGCCGTCGATCACCTTGATAATAGTGAAACTGCAGATGAATGGGTGACTGGGTACAAATCGCTAACTAACACTAAACCAAAACTCTTGCCTCAGATGTAGTATGAATATAGTATGAAAGTTCCCCAGTTAAATGCATGAAATGTAAAACAGTGCATTTAGTCAAAGAGGCCTCTCTATTTTACCTCCCTTTTACCTTTTTTTACTAAAGTAAGGCAGTATATTTAGGCAGTAGTCTTTATTTTGTCTTATTGTAAGCTTTAGCATGATTTCTTGTTTTTTTTTTTTTTTTTTTTTTTTTTTTATATAGGAAGGAGAAACTTACGATTGGTTATGGAGTACCTCCCTCATGGCAGTCTACGGGACTATCTCAACAAGAACAGAGACAGGATTGACCACAAGAAACTCCTGCATTATGCATCTCAAATATGCAAGGTAATGAGGACCCTCTTACATCAGTGGTTCTCAACTCAGGGCCCTCGAGATGGCATAAAAGGATTTTAAATAAAACAAAAGAAAAGCTTTAAAATAAAATATCTGATGTTTTAATTGTTTTATCCTTATTTTTATTCACTGTCCTACCTGTACTTGTAGGGCACTCGTTTCAAAAGAGTGATTTTGTAAACCTTGTAAAGTTTTAATAAAATGTTAAAATTCCATGGCCATTTTTGTAATAAATATATGCTACCAGTCAAAAGTTTTTGATTGGTTTAAGATTTTTAAAGTTGTCTCCTCTGCTCACAAAGCCTGCATTTATTTGATCTAAAATACAGCAAAAACAGTAATATTGTGAAATATTTTTACTATTTAAAAGAACTTTTTCCTATTTGAATATATTTTAAAATGTAATTTATTCCTGTGAACAGGATTATAGAAATGATACTTTTTTATTTTGCAAGAATGCTTTAAATTGATCAAAAGTGATGATAAAGACATAATGTTACACAAGATTTCTATTTCAGATAAATGCTATTCTTCTGAGCTGTCCTGAAAGTAATTCTACTCAGCTGTTTTTAACAACAATAATAATAATAATAGTGATAATAATAAATTATAATAATAAAAGCCACAAATAGAATATTAGAATGATTTCTGAAGGATCTGGACTGAAGTAATTATGCTAAAAATTCAGCTTTGAAATCAGAGGAATAAATTGGATTTTAAAATCTATTCAAATAGAAAAGTTTTTTTTTATTTTTTAAATAGTAAAAATATTTAAACTTTGTTTACTGTTTTTGCTGTACTTTGGATCAAATAAATGCAGACAGAAATAAGTTTTTATCATAATCTAGTAAATGACGAACAACTAAAAAAGTCATGGGGTCTTTGAATATTGTAGTGGACTATGAGGTTGAGAACAATGCTCATATAGTATTACTAACTTGTGTCTCTATTAATTTTGGTCTGTAAGCCTACTCTTTCTTTCTCTTTATTTCAGACATGTAGTTTTACTGTTTAAACTTGCAAGGCTTTTTTCCTTTTTTTGAATTTTCTTCTTCTCACAGTGTTGAATCTCCTGAAATTGTCACATCTGCTGTTATGTCTCTATAGGGCATGGAATACCTTGCGACAAAGCGGTACATTCACAGAGACCTGGCCACGCGTAACATCCTAGTGGAGAGTGAGTTCAAGGTGAAGATTGGTGACTTTGGCTTGACCAAGGTTTTACCTCAGGGCAAAGAGTACTACAAGGTTAAAGAACCTGGAGAGAGTCCAATATTCTGGTGCGTTTTTTGTTTTCATTCAAACCCATTTGACTTTCAATAGATATTTAACAGAAGGATTCACAGAAGAAAGCTATTCTTGTGATGTGTTTGTTAGGTAGTTTAATTGTTGTTTGTTGTGACAGGTATGCTCCAGAGTCTCTAACTGAGAGCAAGTTCTCAGTAGCTTCAGACATCTGGAGTTTTGGAGTGGTTCTGTATGAACTCTTTACATACAGCGACAAACTCTGTAGCCCACCTACAGTAAGTGGCACAGCTGCTCTTTGTTTTGTTTTTTTCTGCATGTGTGATTTCCTTGCATATGAGGGTTTTTGAATTGCTTTGGCTATGTAAATTACACGGGCCATGTCCAAAGAACCTGTCAACGATGCCACTTACAATTGTGGAAATTGACCTCACAGAGTAACTGTGGAATAAATTCCTCTCCTTTGTTGTGTTCAGGTATTTTTGAGTATGATGGGAGGTGACAAGCAGGGACAAACAATAGTCTATCATCTCATTGAGCTCTTGAAAAGAGGAAACCGTTTACCCCAGCCTATGGGCTGTCCTTCAGAGGTAACAAAATCTCACAACACACTGTCCACTTATTCAGATTAATCTCCTGACTTCTAATGTACAGTTGTCATAAGATTTATTCACAAACGTTAGTGGGTTAGTTCACCAAAAAGGAAATTCTAATTTTGAAAAGATATTTTTTAAGAAATCCGACAACTTTCTGACTCTGCATAGACAGCAACGCAGCAGAAACATTCAAGAATAAACCCAGAAAGGTAGTAAGAACATTGTCAAAATAGTCCATGCGACATCAGTGGTTCAACCGTAATTTATGAAGCTACGAGAATACTTTTTGAAGAAAACAAAAATAATATTAAAATAATAATATGTTTGGGTGAACTATCTCTTTAAAGGATTAGTTCACTTCCAGAACAAAAATGTACAGATAATGTACTCACCCCCTTGTCATCCAAGATGTTCATGTCTTTCTTTCTTCAGTCATAAAGAAATAGTTTTTTAAGGAAAACATTTCAGGATTCCTCTCCATATAATGGATATGTATGGTGCCCCCAAGTTTGAACTTCCAAAATGCACTTTAAATGCAGCTTTAAAGGGCTCTAAACAATCCCAGTTGAGGAAGAAGGGTCTTATTTAGCAACCTAACCCTAATCCCATTATATAGAGAGAAATCCTGAAATGTTTTCCTCAAAAAATATAATGTCTTAACGACTGAAGAAAGAAAGACATGAACATCTTGGATGACAAGTTAATCTGTAGAAATTTGACATTTATACCCCATAAATAATATTGTTCAAATTCAATCCTGGTGAAATTTTAAAAGCAGGAGAAAATATATATACATACTACGAGTCAAAAGTTTTTAATATTTTTTTTTTCTGCTCACCAAGCCTGTATTTATTTGGTCCAAAGTACAGCAAAAACAGTAAAAAAAAAAAAAAAAAAAAAAGTAAATTTTTTTACTATTTAAAATAACTGTAAAATGTTAAAATGTAATTTATTCCTGTGATCAAAGCTACATTTTCAGCATCATTACTCCAGTCTTCAGTGTCACATGATCTTTCAGAAATCATTCTAATATGCTGATTTTCAGTTCAAGAAATATTTATTATTATTTTTATTATTATTATTATTATTATTATTATTATTATTATATCAATATTTAAAACAGTTGAGTACTTTTTTTGTTTGTTTAAATTAAGGAATCTTTAATGAATAGAAAGATCAGCATTTATCTGAAATAAAAAGCTTTTGTACCATTCAAAAGCTTAGAGTCAGTATGTATGTATGTATGTATTCATTCATTCATAAAATAAATTAAAAAAATCAATGTCATAATAATAATAAATGTTTTTAGTAAAGATGCTTTATATCTTTTTCCTTCAAAGACATTTCAAAATTGTACCAATCCCAAACTTTTGAACGGTATTTTACAATTTTATGAAATGTCTGGCCATTTCAAATCAGCAATTATGGCCAAAAATGTTAAATATTCACTTCTTGATTTCTTTTAGATGTGCGAGATCATGCAGGAATGCTGGGACAACGATCCAAGTCTTCGGCCACCCTTCAAGGAGCTCGCTCTTCGCATAGACTTGGTCCGGGACAGCAGCGATTCAGACCGATATACCCAAGTGCCTGCATTTTAAGAAAGAAGCTTCACTCGCTCACTGCTGCCACGCAGATACCCTGAGCCTGTTCGCTGTCTTAATTAGTTTTTTTGTTTTGTTTTGTTTTTTGTGCCATTTAAGGCAGATCTGACCCCAGGACTTGATCACCTCATCTTCTGACAGAACAGTTAAGGTCATTTATATCAAGAATGGGCTTCTCTTTTGCTAGCAGTGCTGGCATGCGCCCGTCTATCAGCGATGGTATGAATAATTCAGTTTCTTAAGAAATGCAAGAGCCGTGCATTTTTACATCCATGTGTTTGTATGTACATATATAAAGATGATTTTATAATTTTATAAAAATGAAATGAAGAACTGTTTGGCCACGGTGTCATGTAAATTAAGATTTCAAAAAAAAGATATATAATTGTTTATAGGTTGTTTGTTGTAATGCAGGTGGTGTCTGAATGAAAAGATATAAAAGATCTTGCTATTGTAAGTCTTTCTATTTTCTTTGAATAAAAAATGCTAATACATTTCAGTCATCGTTTCAGCCTAAATAGCCATTAATGAACCATTTCCCAAAGGTATGCGTATTTTTACATTTTATTTTTTGCGTATTTTTAAGCCCTGCCTCATGTTTACATAAATATTTGAGAGATTCTGTAAATAGAATGTGGAATTTAATTTCCATTTCCTGTTTTTTTGGCCTTAAACATCTTTTTTTAATAATTGTATTTGTAGAGTTAAAAAGTAAATATAGCATTTCCTATGTTGTTTTGAAAGGACATGCCGTGTGTGTACTCTGATACGTCAGTCCCCCGGAGCTGTGGAATGGCAACAGAGCGGGTGTCAAACATAGACTTGACATTATCCACTTTCCGCTGGCTCATACCAGTTTACATAATGCAGACTGAACTGGCAGTGTGTTACTATTAAACGCCCATATTTTCAGATTAAACCAGCTCAGATTAGGCCATTACTATCAATTCACTTTTTTTATGGTAAACCATGGTACATTTTCTGTGCTGACAGTCTGTAGTTCAGAACGGCACAAAGGACTTCATGTACTGTTGATGAGCTGTAATTCATTTGTCCTTCTAGTGCGAACATTGCATGACTTCCTATCAGCTGCACATTTGTACATTAGTGGTTGTAACATGCTGAACATGTTTGCATGAATATGAAATCTGGCAGGAGATTGACTCACAGTTTGGATCTCTTATGCAATCAGCTGTTGTTTCGAAGAAATGAGCACAGAATGTATTACAACATTCTGAATAGAAAAACGTCAATTATTCTTTTTCCACGGTAATAAAGTGATTCAGTAATTAGAAGAAAAAAGAGAGTGAAGTATGGCAAGCTTTTTTTTTCCTTAAAACTAATAGTAAGCCTTTACAGTCACATGACTTTTCCACTCATCTGCCATGTTTACGGCCATCTGTGGGACAAATTCATGGCAGTGAATAGAAAAGCAGAAATACCAAGACAAAAACGTTGATCTCTGGATTTGATCTGGTCACAGAAATCATTTTTACATTCCTTTGCAGGGTGTCTGTGGGTCCTTAAATAGTCTTAATGTCTTAAATAATGTTTTCCAAATAAAAGGCCTTAAAAAGTCTTAATGTCTTAAATTCACATTCGATTGGTCTTAAATATTTTGGTCACATTACCACTAAAATATCTTCAGTCTGACGGACCTAATGACTGTTTACAATTATTGGACAGATCGAAGATTGACAAAAATAATAATAAAAAAAAAAAAAAAAAAATTTTTACATTAAACACATTAACTATTACATATATGCATGTGTATTTCCATTACAGGTTTAAGTCTTACATTTTATATAAGGTGGTATTAAAAAGGTCTTAAAAAGTCTTAAATTTCACTTGTTCATATCTGCAGAAACCCTGATTTGGCACAGACCCTACCTAATATAACATTTTAGACATTTATATATTGTAATCTAAGTTAATAATCGAAGTTTGAAAGAATTATTTGTAACGGAAATAAAAATGTTATTTTAAAGTTAGTATGAAGCGTATTTTCTTTCTTACTGTGATGTATATCCAAGCAAAATGGCTTCTGCAGTGAGGGAGGAGGAATGTAGGATGGGACTGGTACCAAGGGAAATTATTTGACTCATTGCATCCTTGAGTAACCCTCATGTCATCCAAGATGTTCATGCCTTCCTTTCTTCAGACTAAATGAAATTAGGGTTTTTGAGGAAAACATTCCAGGATTTTTTTTTCCATATAGTGGACTTAAATGGGGATCAATAGGTTGAAAGTCTAAGTTGCCATTTCAATGCACCTTCAAAGGGCTCTACATAATCTCAGCCGAGGAATAAGTGTCTTATCTAGCAAAATGATCTGTAATTTTCTAAAAATAAATAAAAAGTCATATACTTTTTAACTACCAATGCTTGCCTTGCAATAGCTCGACCTCATGCGTTACGTAATTACGTTGGAAGGGTCACACGTCATGTAGGTGAAAGTGACAAAACCCATAGCGAACGTGCAAAGAAAGTTAAACACCATTTACCAAAAAAGGTAAGTAACGATGTTGGATGATTTTGAAGTTGGAGTAGAAAATGAGATGGAGTTTTTCTCCCTACCCTACCTTTTTGAACCAAAGTACAAAGACGAAGAACTAACCACGCGTGACCTTTTCAACGTGATTAAGTAATGTGTTAAGTCACACATACGCATTGCAGAGCAATAGTGCGAGATGAGCATTTGTGGTTAAAAAGTACATACATTATGTATTTTTTTAGAAAATAATTGATAGTTTTGCTATAATACCTTAATTCTTCAGATGGGATCATGTAGAGCCCTTTGCTGCAACTCCTTTAAAAACCTTATTTCTTTTCGACTGAAAAAAAAAAAAGACTGAATATCTTGAATGACATGGGGGTAAGTAAATTATCAGGAAATGTTTATTCTGTAAGTGAAGTAATCCTTTAAGTCCACCATTTCTGGGTCCAAGCACTTTGTCAGATTCCAAAAGCAAACCAAATAGTGATGGGTCGTTCTTGAACGATTTGTTCATTTTGAACGAATCTTTTATGTGATTCGGGAAGAATGAGTCATCTCTGGTAGTGATTTGTTCAGTCGCGCATGCGCAACATCCTATAGGTTCTGTTAGTTCGGGTGTTTCGAGTCGTTCGTTCATCTTATGGGGCTGTCATGTGATGAACGAACGACTCAAACCCGGACTCGAGAGACGAACTAATCAATTCTCTTTCCGGCTCAGACTGCATAGGTTAAGCTAATGGCGCGCTCACATGATGAACAAACGACTCAAACCTGGACTCGAAAGATGAACTAATCAATTCTCTTTCCAGCTCAGACTGCATAGGTTAATCATATGGGGCTGTCACGTGATGAACGAATGACTCAAAACTGAAAACTTCTCAGATAAGAGGTGAGGTGAGCTAAGCAAAGACCTGGGTAAACAATTAATTAATATTTTCTGTTTCTTATAGCATTATAGTTTTCTTGTTTGTAGTGTGATCAACATTTGTGTAAACAGTAGATGTGTTAGGGAAGTAACATGTAACATTTTAATTACATTTTGCTAAAATGAACGAAATGACTCGGGGAAAAAAGATTAGTTCATTTTGCTGAACGAGACTCAAAGATCCGAGTCAGTAAAATTATCCGAATTTATCACTAAAACAAAACATGGTGCTAATATGCTCATAGTGTGTTGTAATACTACCAGAAAACATTATCATCATATTTTCAGAAATCTCCATAGCAAAATCTTAGTCAGCTCGACAATGACTGATCTTTTATAAATCGTTAAAATAGTGTCAGGGACTGTACACCGCAAAGTTTTAAAAGCTTAGCTTTCAATGTATAAATGTTCAAACCGCTTGCCATACGGAAGAGTGTTGCGCAGGAGTTCGGAAGGGGCGTGGCCAATGTCGTGCGAGTTTATAAATAGAGCTTTTATCAGCGGCATCCTCTCAGTGCTAGAGCTATTATGCTGCAGGCTGAAATGAACAACATTGCGAGGACCTGACTAAAGACAGGACCAGAGAACAGGCTGGTCGCACCTCTGGCGTAAGTAATTTCCCAAACATAGATGTAGAGCAGGATTTTAATTTAAACAACGGAAGAGAAAATTCTCTAGCAGAAAAGCAGGAGAAAAACGAACAATAGAGTTCATAAACATTGTGCAATAAGAAATACAAAGAACCAGGTCTGGTTGCGACGTTTTACTCCAATGAATATTGGGGTTTACTTTTGAATGTCACTTTCAGTGTACTAGTACGCACAACCTTAATATTTCTGAAGAATACTCGAATACTCTTGTCCTGAGAACATCCTTTAATTTTTCTACCTTCATTATATAGCTGAATCTATAGCAGTCAGTGTTATTATAGCTCAAACAAAAACCAATAATAATAATAATAATAATAATAATAAAAGAAATTAGTTTGAAATAAATATAAAAACCTTAAACATTAATTTCATTGTCATTTAGTTTACCTTGATGTACTAAAATAATTAAAACTAGAACTTAAATAAAAATTTGTATAAACTATATAGAACAAAAAGCGAATAAAAAATGACACAAAACAAAACAAAAAAAAAATTAATTAAAACTGAAATATAAAAATAAAAACTATTAATGAAACCTATATTAGTATCTCAACAATATATGTGACCCTGGACCACAAAACCATAAGGGTAATTTTTTATAAATTGAGATTTATACATAATTTGAAAGCTGAATAAATGGGTTTGATAGGATAGGACAGTATTTGGCCAAGATACAACTATGGAAAATCTGGAATCTGAGGGTGCAGAAAAATTTAAATTATGAGAAAATGGCCTTTAAAAATGTACAAATGAAGATCTTAGCAATGCAAATTACTAATAAAAAATTAAGTTTTGATATATTTATGGTAGGTAATTTACAAAATGTCACATGAATTGACTTTTTTGATTTTGACAAATTTTAGGACTTGAGACTTGCTTGACAGATATTCATAAAAGACTTGACTTGCCTTGACTTGATATTCGTGACTTGAGACTTGACTCAGACTTGAGTTAAATGACTCAAAAAATTTTTTTTGTTTAGTAAATATCTGTTTGTTTTCTCAAATACAGAGGAGTTTACTATGATTTTTGAAAGATGTAGTAGTCTACTTGTCACTGTGAAATGTAGGCTTGACCTTACTGTTGCATACATGCAAAACAGGTGTGTTCGAATGAGGTGGCAAACATATTTCTATGCCACCAAATGGCATTCTTTAAACAGACATCACCTTTATGGGCCATGAACTCATCCTTAAGTTAGATGCTTCCTTTTTAACAAAAGAACAGCAAGAAAAAACATTAAGAATTTAATCACACAAACCTTGCACCTGATTATCAGGTGGATTAACAATTGTACATTATTAATCTGTGTGTGTGTGTGTGTGTGTGCGAGTGTGAGTGAGTGAGAGAGAAAGAGTGGCGATTTGATTTGAGTGTGGTTCATTAATATTTGTGAATGTGTGTGAACTTGTATGAGTGAAGTGTATTGTTTGTTTGCATGGTTGTGATTGCAAGTTTGAGTTTTTTTGTTTTGTTTTGTTTTGTTTTGTTTGTCTGTGTATGCATGGTTAAGTTTGCAAGTCTGATTTTTGAATGTTGAATAAAGCAAATCTGCAGGACCGGGCAGTTTTAGCAATGAAAAAAAAAAAATCACATATATTCGTGTTGCAGGCCTAGCATACTGCTGTTCTTCTTTACTGCCCTTTTCTTGAAGGCTACATGGATTTTTGAATCGTGAATCGTTGATTGCAGCTATTAATCGATTTAAAACACTAATAATCGAATGAATCACGATTTCTATAGCGATTCAGTGCTTTAAAATATATAAATTACTACAAGCACAAATTAACGGAGACCTGGCTTGAACAGCGTTGTTCCTTTCCTCACATCTCTCCTTTACGTGCTTAATTCACTGCCTGTCACTGGATGGCGCGCACGCTCTCACCGACACGTTTTTTGAGGCTTGAGCAGCCAAAGTGTGATCTCTCCTTAGTATTCATGACCAGTACTGCTAGAAGTACTTCTGTAGTTTTTCAGTAGCTCTCAGTCATACCATTAACATTACCTGAGCAGTTGAAAGCCTCGCGTTTGGATGGAGCAAAAACAATGTACGTGTCTAAAATCATACGCACAAATCCATTGTAAACATAAATGACGTTTTAACTTAATGTCATTAAAACGAAAGTACGAAGGAAATGGTTCAAATAACCGCAGCATTAACAGCAACCTTAATAAGAGTGTGAGGTTTAGCGTTATCTGTCACATGCATGAAAGTTGCGTTCATTACTACATCATTAAAATCATCATTCGCAGATAAAGTAATAGCATTTTATTTTATAAAAAAA
The DNA here is from genome assembly GCA_033026305.1 of Cirrhinus molitorella. Taxonomy (NCBI): domain Eukaryota; kingdom Metazoa; phylum Chordata; class Actinopteri; order Cypriniformes; family Cyprinidae; genus Cirrhinus; species Cirrhinus molitorella. The sequence goes on from CM065119.1 coordinate 33,998,070, forward strand.
GATAAAGAAGCTAACATCATGCAAAGGTGTGACATAAAATGCCTACTTTAAAGCCTCTTTTAAATCTTGGCTTAAAGATAAATAAATATACTAAAATGTATTTGAAATACCTTTATTTCATGCAAAGTATAAATTTACATATTTGTGAAACTGGAAGTATAGTGCTGAATTCCAACTAAAGATGAACTGAAGTATATTTGTGCTAAAGTGGAACTATTGCAAGTATTTTTCAGGTACACTTTAAATATCTTGCATTTAAAGACCTTTTTATTCAAAGAGAATACAATCCTCAGCAATAGCAACATTAAAACACATTTTAGGCTTAATATTAAGAAATTCAAATAAAATTATAATTTTTATGTCAAAGTCTCGAGGGATGTATTAGTAAATATGTTAATAGATTTGAACTATACTTAGTTTGAAATAAATGTATTTTAAATATATTACTTTTCACTAGGGTTTTCACTTGCCATAGCATCATTAAACTAAGATCTAACAGTGGACAAAAGTGTTTTATTTATTATTATAATTTTTTATTTATTATTATAACTCTCTGACTCCATAAAGGCAGAAGTGTAATTTCCCCTCTGACTTAAAGCATATAAAGAATTTAGGGAAAGCATTTAAATAATCCTGTGAATACACTTAAAGTATGCAGAATCGAAACATTATTAATCGGATCGCATCGAATTTTATTGTGAATTTGCAAAAATTGTTCTTGAATCGAATTGAAACCTTATGAATCGTAAATCGAAACGATTCGTTGTTTACCCAAAGATTCACAGCCCTAGTTAAAGGGTTAAAATTTAATGTTTACACAAAATCACTTAAATTTAATTGTTTCGAGAAAACCATTATACTTCAATTGCAGAAGACCATGAAAAAGTATTAAACAATGTTTCAGGCATATTGAAACAGCTGTACGTAAATACTTTTTATGCTTTTATGCTGGCCTAATTTCAGTTACATACATTTTAGTTTTCATTTTTTATTTATTTTTTATTTTTAGATTTTAATTGTATTAACAACTTAGTTGTATGTGGACACCTTTTGAGTAGAAATGCATATTGCAATTTTTTTATTGCAAATAAAACTCCCATAGTCCGTAACTACTGTAGTTTTAGCCTATTTTAATATGTAAATTCAGTTAAATCTTCAAAAAATTGTATGACTTGACAGTGACTTGTTTGACCCAAGCTACAACTTGACTTGAATTGCTTGATGTAAAGCGATGACTTGACTTGCCTGATTCTCACAAAAATTGACTTGGACTTGCTTGAGACTTGAAGGTTAAGACTTGAGACTTACTGTGTGACTTAGGTTCACATAATGTCAGTGTGGTTTTATTGTGTCCACCTGTTTATCAAAAATATGAACTTTTTTGTAATTTTGAATAAAGTTCACTTTGTGTCCTTTAATATAGTTAATGGAACATATGATTAGAAATTATTTCCTGTGATTGTCAGCAGTGTTGTGCAATTCCAGTGCTTGTAAATACAAAATAAATAGCTTACATTACGTGATTTAGCAATGAAATTAGCAGTTATTCTCTAAACTGAAAATTGCTGCAGTTTATAAAACAGAATTAAACCGTTTATTACCTGATTTAGTTCAAATAAATGTCATTATTCTGCCAATGTTACATCATTTTTACATATAAGCAACCTAATTGCGAAACACAAGTGTACTAGTTTTATGAGTCTGCATTCAATAGAAGACTGTGATTCAACATGCAACAACTAGATGCTGATGCAGACGGCTTCCTGACAGGTTGGATGTACACAACAATAGTGCAGACGCATGATGAAACATGGAGCTTTTGCCCTTAAACCCCAGGAGTGCCTGTATTTACGTTTACACCCAAACCTATAGAAACGGTTAGAATCTGCATTAACAGTAATAGAACTGAGTGGATTAAAAGATGAGACTGAATCAATTTGTTTTGAAAGGTGAAAATGGACTTCAGACCGTTATATACGAGTTTGAAGCTTGTTGACCATTTAATAGCTTCTTTAATTTGTCAAACAGTAATATGGGTGAGGGAACAAGCCAAGTACAAAGCAGTCATGAACTATGCTGTAACATGAGTCTGTTTGTCTGCTGCTAGTGGCGCTGAGTCAATGTCAATGAAGAACTGGCTTAGTCCGTGATCACAGCAGGCAGGGCTGGGCATTGTGGGTCATGATGTTGTTGACGCACAAGATCTTATGATTTCTGGCACTTGCTACAGACTTCCATTGTCAACATTTGTTCTTGTTACATCTTTCTTCTTGGTTACTGCTTGGGCTTCTTTGTGCTGTTGATAGGTTTCGGATTAATGTTTAACAGCTAGAATTTTTTATGGAAACCGTTTTAAGAAATCGTCAAATGTTGGACTTTTTGTTTGTTTGGTCACAGCATGCAAAATTGCAGTTAGATGTGGAACAGGATGAAAAGGTGCTGACGCAGACACATTGCAAATGCTTTTTCATGTTGACTTCAACTACCAAAAGTACAAAGAAAGAGTTTCCGATATAGATGAGAAAATTCCTAGATGAGAAAATTCTAAAATATCTAGGCAATTTCAGTGTCATTTTGTTTGATATGTATATACAGTAGTAGTAGTATGAATTCATACTCTACCAGTCAAAAGCTTTTGAACCGTAAGGTTTTTAATGTTTTTTAGGCTCACCAAGCCTGCATTTATTAAATCTAAAAAGTATAACAAAAAACAGTAAAAATTTGAATTATTTTTACTCTTTTAAATAACTGTTTTCTATTTGAATATATTTTAAAATGTAAATGTAAATTCCTGTGATTTTAATGCTGAATTTTTAGCATCATTCCTCCAGTCACATGATCCTTCAGAAATCATTATAATATTCTGATTTGCTGCTCAAAAAAACATTTTTTTTCATTATTATTATGTTGTTGAAAACAGAGAAGTTGAACTTTTTGACGTTTCTTTGATGAATAGAAAGTTCAGAGCAACACTTATCTGAAATTTTTTGTTTCTTGAACAGCAAATCAGCTTATTAGAATGATTAGTAGCTTTGATCACAGGATTTTTTTTTTTTTAATTATATTCAAATAGAAAAGTTGGATCAAATAAATGTAGGCTTGGTGAGCAGAAGAGATTTCTTAAAAAAAAAATAAATAAATAAAAATCCTACTGTTCAAAATCTTTTGACTGGTACTGCAACTGTTCAAAAGTTTAAGGTCAGTAAAAGTTTTTTAAAGAAATAAATACTTTTGCTAAGGCAAGGATGCATTAAATTGATCAAAAGTAAAGAAATAATACGATTTTAAATGCTTTTCATTTGAACTTTCTAATCATCAAAGAATTCTGAGAAACAAAAAGAAATATAAAAGAAATCTCAATAACCAAAAACATTCTGAACATTAAAATTAAATTGAAAATGGACAATATAAGAATAAAATATAATTCAAAATATGAATGTGTTTTAAAATATGAATAAAAATAATAATTATTTTACAGCAGGTGAGAGCCGACTGGCAGATTCAACATGAGGAGGTACTCGAGCGATCCCCCGGATGGTGGCTATGGCTGGGTCGTGGTCACCTCGGCCTTCTTCATCATGGGCCTCACCGCTGCTGTTTTTAAAAACTTTGGCCTGTTTTTTCTTGAAATCCAAAATCACTACAATGTCCTTACCAGTACTACCTCATGGTTGACCTCAACCACAATTGCTGTGTTTCATTTGGGAGGTGAGGAATGCTTTTATGTATTCTTTTCATATTGTTATCAACAGAAATTCTTTCAGAACAGGTATAACAAACTGTCTGCAAATGACATTTAATGATGACACCACACCTGCATAGTGAGATGTCTTGTTTTGTTTTTTTTCTTCTTGTCTGTTTAGCTCCTCTTGCCAGTACTTTGAGTATGCAGCTGTCCCAGCGCACTGTTATCATAGTCGGAGGGCTTCTGGCTGCCTCAGGAATGATTATCGCTTCTTTGGGCCTCAGTCTACCTTGGATGTATCTGTCTGTGGGAGTACTCCAAGGTAAGTTTAGCGTTAAACGGTTACTCCACCCTAAAATTACAATTTTGTCATTAATCACTTACCCCCATGTTGTTCCAAACCCGTTAAAGCTTTGTTCGTCTTCAGAACACAATTGAAGATATTTTGAAAACCGGGAGCTTTGTGGCTGTCCCAATGACTGGCAAGTAAATAACACTGTCAAGGCCCAGAAAAGTATGAGAGACGTCATCTAAATAGTCCATCTGACATCAGTGGTTCATACTAGGGGTGTGCAATATGTATTGTCTGTGATAATATCGTAATTGTTGTTTCAATGATGTGCAATTTGACATTATAGAGTATAATGTGAAAAACAAACAAAACACACCTACAGAGTGCCCGCATAACATTACATTGTGCTACATTACATAATTGTATATAGTTATGATGTATAATTATAGTTATTTAGCAAACAAAAATCATTCCAAACACAGCCACAGTACTGTTTTAAGTCTCTGAGCAACATGAAGGTGTTTTGTTTATGAATGAATCAAATGTTTAAATGAGTTGGTTCAATCAAAATTACTCACGCCTCCAGCAGCGGAGGGTGTCCGAATGTTCGAAAACAGTATACCATCCCTCTGCCTTTTCTAACTTCTTTTTGCCCTCAAACGAACAACGAAAACGAACTTCGTTTGAAGTATATCGGGGCCTTTACTGCCACCTACTGGCAGTTTTAATTTCACATTCAAAGTATCTTTTCACTTAAAATAATTTCAAATATAGCTGAATTATCATGTGTAAATGCATCTAAATGCCACTTTATATGCAACTTCAGCAAAGATGAATTTTGTTGATACTGATTTAATTTGTTTAGTAACAGCCTAAATGTATTATTATTATTATCATCATCATCATCATCATCATTATTGACTGATTAAATGTAAGAATTAGACCCAAAAGATGATACAAACTTTGTCTGCATAAAGTGCCGTTGCACTACGGGCGTCCTGAGTTCGAATCCCGGCTCGAGGACCTTTCCGACCCTACCCCCTTCTCTCTCTCCCACTTCGTTTCCTGTCACCAATTATCTGTCCTATCCTAATAAAGCCAAAAATAAATCTTTAAAAAAAAAAAAAAAAAAAAAAGATGATGATGCATTTTATTTAAAAACTTTTTAAAACTTTTATTTAAAAAATGGCTTTATAAAAGGTAAAAGTCAAATAAATTTTTTAGGAAAATAATAATTTTTATCACTGCTGTGAACTGACCACAGAATCAGAATATCAAAAACTTTAGTTTTTGATATTCTCGATAAGTCAGAACTGTAGTCCTTGACAATGTTACTTACCTGACAGTCAATGGGAGAGTGACATTTCATCCAAAATACCTTAAAGTGTTTCGAATATGAACACAGCTTTCACAGGTTTGGAACGACATGGGGGTAAGTGATTAATGACACCATTTTCATTTTGGGGTGGAGTAACCCTTTAAAAAAATTTCCAAATTTAAACTTTCGATCGGTAGTGTACATTTTTATTTTTTAATACTTAGATCATTAATTTCTATGTGACACTCTTAATCCTCCATATTCATCTAGTAATAATTCAACTTTATTTTTTCCTCTCTCTTTACTTTTGTGATCTAGGATTAGGCATCTCATTTTCTTGGTTACCTGCTAACAGCATGGTCAGCCATTATTTCAGACGCTGGCGTCCCATTGCCTATGCTATTGCTAGTTCTGGAGAGTGTGTCTTTGCCATAGGATTCAGCCCGTTTTTCCAGTGGCTCATCGACAGCTACTCTTGGCAGGGGTCTCTGCTCATCATCGGTGGTCTACAGCTGAATCTGTGTGTGTGTGGTGCTCTGATGAAACCCCTTCCATCTGCACAACCCTCTATCCAAGAAAAACCAGTGCTGGACACAAAAGAGGAAAGCAGGACCTCAAAAAAAGCCACTTTCCAGTATTCTCTCATTCAGAAGCCTGAGCTGCTGCTATATATCGTGTTTGCCATCTTGGCTGCGGCTGGGTTTTTTATCCCACCTCTGTTTCTGGTGCCTTATGCCAATAGTTTGGGCATGGAGCAGTACTGGGCAGCATCCATTCTGTCAGTGCTGGCACTGGCAGACCTGCTGGGCAGACTAGCATGTGGATGGCTGGCTAACCTGCGGCTTGTGAGAAACCTACAGCTGCTGACCATGGTGGTCACTATGCTGGGGGTGGTGCTGCTTCTGCTTCCCATTGCACAGAGCTACTGGAGTATCATAGCCTTTTCCTCGCTTTATGGATTTCTGTTCGGCTGCGTGGTGGCCATCCATGTGACAAGTATCGTGGATATTGTTGGACTGGAGGGCTTTGATAGCGCTCTAGGGCTCTTCATGCTGTTCCGGAGCTCTGGAGGATTTGTGGGTCCACCTGCTGCAGGTCAGTGTGTGTCTTTAACTTTCATTCAAGTCAGACTGTTACAAAAGATTTCTATTTTAAATAAATGCTGTCCTTTTTAAAGTTTTATTCATCAAAGAATCCTGAAAAATGTATCACAGGTTCCAAAAAAATATTAAGCAACACAAGTGTTTTCAACTTTGATAATAAATCAGCATATTAGAATGATTTCTGAAGGATCATGTGACACTGAAAACTGGAGAAATGACTATAGAAAATTCAGCTTTGCATCACAGGAATAAATTCTATTTTAAAGTATATTAAAATAGAAAACCATTATTTTGAATTGCAATGTTATTTCACAGTAGTACAGTTTTTTTTCTGTATTTTTAATCAAATAAACGCAGACTTGATTAGCAGAAAAGTCTTCTTTAAAAAAAAAAAAAAAACATAAATCTTACTGATCCCAAACTTTTGAACAGCAGTATGTATGTGTAGTTAAAAATAGGCAGTAAAAAATGCATATTTTGTAAAAGACCATTTTTGAAGAAGAAATGCATATATGTAGTGTGGATTCTGATCTTTGAGAAAATATAAAGGGTCACTAACTTCATCACAAACTGTCTGTATCATAAATTTGTTCTATGGTGTGACAGCAAAAACTAAGAAAAAAAAAAAACTCACATTTTTTTCCCATGACTTGTTGGACAATTTCCAGACAAACTTCGACAACAAGACAATCTTTGTTGTCATCTGTTGAAAACTGCTAAAAACTATATCATTTAAGATGAGTGGTATCGCAATACTCAACTATTTAAGGTATTTTGAGATAAAAATAATAATAAAAATCTGCTGCATGTGCATAGAGCCCTATGAATGCTGTTGTATTTATTTATTTATTTATTTTCAAATTCAGTTTTTTCCCCTTTTTTTCCATTATAATTTTTCTGGAGTCCTTTTTTATTATCATTGACTGATTAAATGTAAGAATTCGACTCAAAAGATGTCATAAGTCAGCACTGTAGTCCTTAAGCACAATAACACACAGCAAAATAGCATCTAATTATCGTTATCGATATCGCACACCCCTAGTTCAAACATTAATTTTTGAAGCTACAAGAATTTTTGTACGCAAAGAAAACTAAAATAACAACTTTATTTAACAATTCGTCTCCACGTCACTGTAGTGCCATTTTGGAGAGTATCCACTGGACGCAAACAGCGCTGTTTTCTACATTTATTTACGCTTTGATTCAAACGAAAACAGCATATCCGCATGACACCGCTGATACAGAACAGTGTACGCTGTTTGCATCCAGAGGACACTCTTCAAAATGGCCCTACAGTGACGCGAAGGAGACGAAGAAAGTTGTTATTTTAGAAAGACCATTTTTGAAAAAGAAATGCGTATGTAGTGTGAATTCTGATCTTTGAGAAAATATAAAGGGTCACTAACTTCAACTTCATCACAAACTGTCTGTATCACAAATTTGTTCTATGGTGTGACGTAGCAAAAATTAAGAAAAAAAAAACTCTTAATAATAGATAAATAGCATAAGAGAGATTTATCTTCATTGTTAGACCCTTACTTTCATATAGTGTTATTTATTTAATATGAAATTATAATTAACCTGAGTTTTTCCCATGACTTGTTGGACAATTTCAAAATAAACTTCGACAACAAGATATCTGTTTGTTGTCATCTGTTGAAAACTGCTAAAAACTATGTAATTTACAATCAAAATACTCAACTATTTAAGATATTTTGAGATAAAAAAAAAAATTAAAAAAAAAAGTCTGTGGCATGTGCATAGAGCCCTATGAATTCTGTTGTATTTATTTATTTATTTTCAAATTCCATTTTTTCTCTTTTTTTCATTATAATTTTTCTGGACTCCTTTTTTAATGTTTAAATGATTAATTAAAATCATGAAGCTTATACAATTTCACAATCATTTATTAAAAGGTTAACAAAAATTACAAGTTTATGGCCCAAATTCTGTGTTTTAGCATGTCTAATTATTTGAATAGCATGTCTATTCCCTTACTTTTCACCACCTTGTCCCAGCTCATCATGGTCCAGTAAGTGTAAATGTAGGTGTGTATGTTGAAAGACATTAATCTCTATTATGTTATGAAGGATCTAATGTTGGGAAACTGAAACCCATTTTGTTGCAGCTTACTTTTAAAAAGAACCATCTTTTTAGACACTAGAAAATGTTTTGTGTTCATTTTAAATTTAATTTCTCATGATATGACCAATTTAAGACTTGGTTTGAGTCATTATAAACTGCTTAACTGAGTATGGCTCAATTTTACGACCGTGTGTTTAGTAGAGAGGAGACAGACACTGCTAACAGCAGGTTTTGTCTTTGTCCCATATGCTGTCTCATGTTTCTTTTGTGTATCTGTGTTACAGGCTGGCTGGTGGATTGGACTCATGACTTCAGTGCTAGTTTTTACTTGTCTGGCCTCTGCCTTATCCTGTCTGGGGTTTTCGTGGTGCTTGTTGACAGATTGGTGGAGAAGAAAAAACTCAAACTACCAGATTCATGCGCTGAGACTACAGATCATCCAGTACTTAAAACGGACGGTGTTGATGTTTGAAAGCCACTGACAAGTGTTTTACCTTTATTATATGAACTTTTGTATATTTAAGGCCATATTATCACTGATGTTTTTACTTTTTAAAAAAGCAACAGGAATTTTATTATTATTTCAACCTCATCTCATAACTTCCAGACAGAGAGATATTAGTTTAATACTGTGGCACCAATGTAGCCACGTTTCAAGCCACTAGCATTGACAAGAAACATATGCCATTCAGAGCCTGTTTCTGCCCTAAGAAATAATTAAAGAAGCACTGAGTGCAGATGTAGCTGCTTTTTATTTCCTCACTTTACAGAACAAGGTTTCTACTATTTTACAGTATCTGAAAGCAATAAAGCGTAGTGGCATTTGCAAACAAGTAATATCCTTATTAGTCTCAAGGTCATTTTTGATTATCCGTTTTATTTAAAATATTACAAACTTCTTTCTGTGAAGTGTACATGTACTGTATTAAAATAAATATAATTTGTTTTCCTACATTTTTAACTGATGCAATTACATTTATTAGTGTCCAAGAACTTTTGGGGCTACTATATTGTTTCAGAAACCCACAAAGAACAAAGCCATGCGATTAGATCAGGGATTTACTTCTCTATTTAACAGTGTTTTTTTTCATTGTATATATCACATTTCTCAAACACAGTTTGTAGAGCAGTTTGTGTCTAGTCTGTATATGTGGTGTAAATTATGTGTATACACATACAGAGCTTTGGAATCACAAAGATGCCTTGGAAATGAAGAAATCTGCTTATATGGACAAAGCTGGCAAATAAGTTTTACAAAGAAATTGCCAATTTTAACCTCAAAATAACAGCCAGCCAAATAATTTTGCGCACTGAACTAATGTTCCAGAATCACGTTCAACATTCAGGTTTATGGTAAGAGAAAAAAAACTGTTTATATCAGGTCTGATGATTTTATTTATTTACTTATATGGTCAAATATGCGTTTCTGATAAAAAAAATAATAATAATGTGGCATGAACTGTGGAATCCTGCTATGTTATTTAATGTAATATGATTTTAGTCTTTTAGAACATCTTTAAACACGTATACTAAGGATAAACAGCAGTGTTTTACTATGGTTTAATGTGTAAGCCATGTCTTAGTTTGCAGAGATGGATTTGTCTGTTTATGTATGGTGTGTCTGAATTTGTGGAGATGACTAGACTTGCTGTGCCTTAACTGCAAGTGACAATCAGGGAACACTATAGTATTTATTTTAATGTTCCCTTTAAGTTCTAATGAATTTGTTAGCAGTAGAAAATCATTTAGCGTTATCCGATTTATTTCTGAATGGCAGTTTAAAAGGATCTGTGAGTGGAATAAAGGTCATTAGATCTGAATTCGTTCAGAACTTTTATTACATTTTATATTGTATTACATTAATTATATTGTTGACAGATACTTTTTTGGAGACATCTGAAAAGCTCTTTTCACATCTGTGAAACATTTTTACTTACTAATTTAAAATTGTAGTAAGCAGCATCAAATTAGTTATACAACATTGACACGTTACCTATAATGTAGTCAAGCACTCCAAAGACGCCTTTTAACTGCAAAACATGGCAGTGTTCACTAAGAATTGTCGAAAATCCAGTCCAGTGATTAGCTATATCCCATCAGTTTGTTTTCTTTACATGTGTAAGCTGAGGATGCGCAGAGATCGTCTTGCTGTCCCATCACTAGATGGCAGTATAACTATACAGTAAGAAAAGCAAGTTGTGCACTTCTTGTGCCACTTTGGTTGCAGCGTAATGTACTGTTGTTTGTTTAATGTTTATTCTCTGGCTAACGAATGTAATCATTTTGTGTGTTGGTTAAACCAAAAAATAAAAATTTTGTTATTCTTTACTCACCCTTACGTTGTTCTTTCTTTAAAACATGATGGAAGTAAGCCGTTTTCTCTGTCAATGTGCGAGACTTCCGGTTTATTAGCCGCTATAGGAAATAACGAGAAGAATAACAAAATGCAGTTAATAGTAAAACTCTTTGCACTACAAACCAATGTGTTCATAATTAAGTTAATACATTAAAATAATATGGTAAGACAAACCAGTTTGCAATATCAAACAGTTAAAATAGCTGGAAGCACACCAGAAGCTAGACCCAGTAAGTTTACAAATGGCCAGGCTTGCTCTTATGGAAAAAAATAAGGTGAATACTGACACTGTGTGGAAAAAACACAATATCATACTATATAGTTAGAGTAAATGGTGCCAAACTCCTAAAAAAAAAAAAAAAGAGAGAGAGAAAGAAAGAAAGAAAGAAAAAGAACTGTAACTGATTTTCTTTCATTGTCCATTTGTTCTGTGGAAGAATTCAAATCAAATGGCTTAGAACATCATAAAAAAACATCACAATCACAAAATTTGTAATGGTTTTACTGGTTATAATGGGACTTTTTAATAGCAACTGTAATGGACTCTGTGGGTTTCAAACATGTCCCAAAACGCACTACAGAAAACCATTTTTAATGGTTTTAATGGTTAAAAGTTGATGGTTTGTAATGGTATTTGAAGTGGAAACTATTACGTAGAATTTCTGTGATGGTTTCTATTGTTTTTGTTGTTGTTGTTGTTGTTGTTGTTGTTTGTTTTGCAGCAGGGACTGATGAGAGATTTTTGATCCCTTTAAAACAGGGGTTCCCAAATTAGGGGTCGGGACCCCCCAGGGGGTCGTGAAACCATGAGGAGGAATCACAAGATGATTTCCAGAAATCAAATAAAATTTAAAGCATTAGAAATAGCATATTTTACCCATAAATAAAAAAATATAAGTTGAATTAAAAATAAAAATTCAGCATGTTGCCCACCCAACTCATTAGGTAAGATTAATGTTTAAATGTAAATAATGAGTAAATTACTATAAAATAATATTATGGTTGTTAGACTGTTGTGTTCCTTTGTGCTGTCATTATGCCTGTAAACTTTGTATACTTTAACCACCTCGGAGGAAAGTGGGGGTCCCAAGGTATAGGCATTGTTATTTTGGGGGTCAATTTGACATATTTGATGTAAGCCTTCCTGAATATGCAGCCAGAGGTGGAGTCACATTCATTTACTTAACAGACTGCACAAAAGTGTTGAAACTGCAAAGTGGTCCTCCAAGAAGAGCAGGGAAATTAAATGAGTAGCAAATGGCATAGTACTGCTGTTTCGAAAGGGACTATTGTTCCCTCTTGCAGATCAAGTATACATTGTATTATTATTCTTGAGAGATGGGACAAAACATGTCCAGCAATTATAACTGCTATTAGTTTTAAAAATAAAAATCTTTTCAAATTGTAAATGTTATGGGGATTAATAATAGAATGTATTTAACACAATTATCCCCTTCAGTTTAATGTTATCATTATTATGTGAAATCTATGACATTTTTTGTCTTCTCACTACATCTAAAACAGTGTGTCCACAGAGAAGGGTTCATTCATTCATATGCTATAAAATGGATAAAAATGTTTTTTTTTATGATGAAAAAAAGCTTGTTTTATCAAAAACAACACGTAATAATATATCATATCAAAGCAAGGTTGTTTTTCAATGAAACATGCATGTTTAATAAGGTTTCAAAATTGTGTCTTCACTTTTTGTCAACACCATCAGATATTAATTAAAATGTAATAAAATCAAGAAATATCATGGGCAAGTGTCACTCTAAAGTACCCCCTTGCCACAGTGCTCCTCTGCAGAGGACATCAGTGTCAGACAGACTGTGCTAAGTTTTATAGTTTTAGAATATTTTAAATTCTAATGTTAATATTTCGTGTGTCACAACCATGATATGTCAACACCATCTTCCAATTTCTGCGGAAATTATTTGAAATATTTCGGTAATTTTATTCTCTTGAAGCAGGTTTCATTAGCCTCTAGCATCAACAGAAAAACAAAATGGCTACTACATGAACTCCATTTGTTTTGTAAAAAGAAATGGCAAATTGTCAACACCATCAGATATCACCACCATAAGATTTTGTGTTCCAATGATATATCAAACTACTTAAATGTGACTCTTGAATAGAAGCTTTATAAACAATAACATACTCACTGTTTGTTTTAATACAGTAATTGATTGATTCAATTCATTTGATAGTTAAAATGACTACAAATTCAGGTTTTGGTGACCACCGTCAGATGTGTCAACTCCGTCAGATTTGTCACCTCCGTCAGATGAATATTTCATTATGATATTTTATAATTGTTGTTGAATTGTTGGTCACATGTGAAAGTGTAATCTGTCTGTTAACTTGAGAATGTGTTTTGAAATGTTAAATACATCTAGAATGCTGTTAAAGATAAAGTTAAAATTATATTACACAGTCCAAGTTAAAAAGCACATTTTGTTAAAAAAAGAGAAAAGTTGGGAGGTTAGATCAAAGCACAGCTCAGTACCTAGTACATATAAGATACATAAATGTGGTTTAATTTGTCTGAGTACATGGTTTTATTTTTATTTTTTTCAATTTTGCACCCTGTTTTGTCCCACTTCTCAAGAATGACTGTAATTATATTGTTGACAGATACTTTTTGGAGACATTTGAAAAGCTCTTTTCACATCTGTGAAACATTTTTACTGTAAAACTTGTAGTAAGCAGCATCAAATTAGCTATACAACACTGACACGTTAACTATAATTTAGTCAAGCACTCAAAAGATAAGAAGAGTTCTAACTGAAAAAACACGACAGTTTTCACTAAGAGTTGTCGAACTGTCGAAAATCGTTTGAGTCCAGTGATTAGCTATATCCCATCAGTTTTTTTTTTCTTTACATGTCTAAGATGTCTCGTTGTCGCATCACTAGATGGCAGTATAACTACAGTGAGAAAAGCAAGTTGTGCACTTCTTGTGCCACTTCAGTTGCAGCGTAATGTAGCCTACTTTTGTTTCATACAATAAAATGTATTTTTTAATGTTTATTCTCTGACTAACGAATGTAAAGGTTTTGTGTGTTGGTTAAACCAAAAAATAAAAATTCTGTCATTCTTTACTCACCCTTACGTTCACCCTTCTTTCTTCTTTAAAATATAGAATCCATATATATATATATATATATATATATATATATATATAATCCATCTTATTTATCAACGCTGAAGTAAGCCGTTTTCTGTCAATGTGCGAGACTTCTGGTTAGCCGCTATAGGAAATAACGAGAAGAATAACAAAATGCTGTAAACAGTAAAACTGTTTGCACTACAAACCAATGTGTTCATAATTAAGTTAATACGTTAAAATAGTATGGTCAGACACACCACTTTGCAATATTAAGCAGCTAAAATTGCTGGAAGCACACCGGAAGCTAGACCCAATAAGTTTACAAATGGGCCACGCTTGCTCTTACGGAAAAAATAAAGTGAATACTGACACTGTATGGGAAAAAAAAAAAAAAAAACAATATCATAATAACTATATAGTTATAGTAAATGGTGCCAAAAAAATAAACAAATAAATAAATAATAATAATAATAATTTATTATTATTATTTTTTTAATTGTCCATTTGTTCTGTGGAAGAATTCAAATTAAATGGCTTAGGACATCATCAAAAAAAAAAACATCACTATCACAAAATTTGTAATGGTTTTACTGGTTATAATGGGACTTTTTAATAGCAACTGTAATGGACCCTATGGGATTCTAACATGTCCCAAAACACACTACAGAATTTTTTTTTAATGGTTTTAATGGTTAAAAGTTGATGTTTTGCAATGTTTGTAATAGCATTTGAAGTGAAAACTATTAGAATTTCTGTGATGGTTTCTATTGTTTTTTTTTTCATCAGGGATTGATGAGAGATTTTTTGATCCCTTTAAAATAGGGGTTCCCAAAGTAGGGGTCTGGACCCCCCAGGGGGTCGTGAAACCATGAGGAGGGGTCGCAAGATGATTTCCAAAAATCAAATAAATTTGAAAGCATTAGAAATAGTTGATCCCCTTAAAACACAGTTCATTTAACATGGTTTATTAGTCATGTTAATGTTAATAGGATAATTAACCCATATGAAAATTATTGAAAGTCATAAAAGTAATCATATGAATTAAGCTGTTTAATACAAGGTTTATGAAACAAAACTGAAACTTTGAATGATGAACAGATTTTATTTAGGCTTTTATTCAAATACTGATGCACATAAAGCACATGAAAAAATGGTTGAAGCTCAAACGTGTTTGCCGACAATGTTTAAGCTTTTATGTTTACTATCTTTGACATCTATGTAATTTACACTGGTTCTGGTAATTTCTCACAGGATTATAATCATCAGAACACTTAGTAGTGGAAACACAATGACATATGAAGACCAGAGCAGTTTCACTGACTCTAAGCTCTGAAGCTCTACACAGACAACAACACATGAAATGGTCAGTTGAGTAAAAGCCCAATTTAGACACACATACAGCCATTTCCTCCACTTGAAGGTAAGCTTTGGATGCAAGAAGTGATGTAGCTTATAGTCTCCCTGTACAGTGACGGCCCAGATGAGAAAGCCTAGAATTTGACCTGGATGAAGGCCATGCCACCACGCTGAGAACCCAAAGGTCATAAACAATGGAGATCTGTTGGACTTTTTAAAGACCATTCTTCGAAGCCACGCCGCTGTGGTTCTGTTCCACTGGCGCGCAAACACTGAAGGACGACTCGATGCTTCAGTCACCCATGGACTGCCATCTGAATGCTCATCCCAGGATGATTTTCCACTGCGGCTCCCATGGAAACCCATGCCTGCAGCATTATTAACACACTCACTGACCTTCCAGTGCGCATAATAGTTCATCTTAAGTAGCAGTGACAGGATCCAGATCCATATTATGTTTTGACAAACACAAGGGCTGTTTATTCTGAATGTAAGTGATTTTAAGAGCTCCTTGAGAGGATATTTAATCCACACCAAAACTAAAACTTGGAATATATTTGACGTAAACCTCCCTAAATATGAAGCCAGAGGTGGAGTCGCATTCATTTGCCTTACAGACTGCACAAAAGTGTTGAAACTGCAAAGTGGTCCTCCAAGAAGAGCAGGGAAATTAAATGAGTAGCATAGAAATGGCATAGTACTGCTATTTTGAAAGGGACTAGTGACTGTTCCCTCCTGCAGATCAAGTGATAGAGAAGAAACCCTCTGAGTCATCAACATGAGAGCGGATATGGCCAGTAAGAGCCTGTCAGGAATAAAACAAGAGCTCACAATAGGATCGAACTGGATTTGGATTTTTATCATACAGTTCTTACTTTGAAGTACCTGGAGTCTGGTGTTTCTTGAAGCCAGTATAACTGGTACTGGATGTACAAGTGCCAGCAGGTTTGCCAACACATTTGCAATCCCAACGTCCACTGATGAATATGATTTGGGTGTAGACAGTGGATCAGCAGCAGGAGAAGAGCAGCACTGAAGAACAGCAATAAACTGTATGGACCCATTGTTACAATAGCAAGGACGAATCCTCCCAGTGTCAAACAGACATACCTTACAAGAGGAGTCAAGAAGAGAAAGGATGCATTTATCAAAATAACATGAGCAACGGCATGGATTCTGTTGTTATACTGTACCTGTTGTTTACTGAGAGATGTCCTTGCCTGGATAAACAATAAAACAGAAATGCAAATGTCATGTTAACAAACTGGTAAAACATCTGTGGGTTTCCATCACACAATATCCAAACGACATCCATCACCAGCACAGAACTGCTCGAGTGATATGTGAGCGTAAAAGAGATATGATAAATATGTACAGTATGGGTAACCCACCTTGTATCTGATCTTCAGTGTAAAGTGTGTTTCTGGATTCCAGACGTGCATAGATAGACAGACTCTCACAAAGTCACAGCTGTGTACTTATTTTCTAAATGGAAACTGAAAGAGTGCCAACCAAGTTATGTAGGTGAGAAAACAATCCTCTAAACGGGGGAAGAATGGAATGGAAATGCTTTTTATACACAAAAACAGGAAAAACAGTTTATACAGGAAAACATTTCTAGTAATTGTGCAGTTAATTTTCATACTGTATTGTCAGAGTTTTGGAATATTAGTCCTCTCCCCAAATTTGTCACTACCAAAAACACAGTAAAATATAATAATGAACCAAATACTATCATAACATGTTGGTTCAATACACTTTATTTTTGACAAAACATCCCATGTTTTTCCAGTAATGTGACAGTAATGTGCAACCACATCACATTATATAATTTTAACCCACATACTAAAACATCACTAAAATATTAAAATTTGCGTAACTACTAATATTTTGTTTATTTCCCCAAATAAAGGATTGTGTGTTCCCTTTTGTTTAGGTACTGACAGTTTTATATACTTTTGAACTAAATGTTATTGAATAACTCCAAAAAGTGTTTAATTATAGAAAATTGGTGTTCAGTATTCTTTTTTTTTAACTTCCCTTTAAAAAAGATTGAAAAGATATTTTTAAAAACAATGGAATAAAATGCAAAAATTATTTCAATATCATTTTATAAGTTGAAATTTAGGGGTTAGGGTTCAGGAGCGCCACCTCCCAATTGCAAGTACCCACTAAATTATGATTTTATTAAGCTTACTGATATTATATTGTTGTGTGTTTCAATAGATAATCTTAGTAATCGTCTAATATTGTAATACTTAGGCTTTTAAATGTGTTTTTTAGTTGTGGGACAGCAGTTTGCACCTATTCTGTAGAATGGCCCATAAATTTAAAGTGTCTCAAAGTCTTTTCATTATGATACATTTTCCTTGGCTTCATCTTGAGAGAACTGTCCTCCTTAAAAGATCTGCATTGGATTCCCCAGGTGTGAGGATGAGTAACCCGCAAAGAACCCTATTCATTTCCACAATTACCAGCTTTTACTTCATTCAGTTGTATGATTGCTTCATGATTGTCTCATCATTTCATTGGGCGTTCAAGAACTCGACTACAAAACATGTAAAGACATAGAAAACATATAGCGACCAGATACCAAGTGCGTGAGTAATAAACTTCCCACACCACATTCAAAGTTATTATTACAACGGAACCTGAGCGAGTGGGGCTTGTCTCTGCGTCAGAGAGAGTTCACTTATCGATTGGCTGCTGCCTGTGCAACGAGGAGGCGTATAAAATAGACACTTTTAAGGAATTTCACAGACATTTAGTGGTTTACACGGCGTGGAGGCTGGCTGAAAGAGTCTTCCGTACATTTTTGTCCATTTCAATTGAAGAACATGCAGAGCTGTGCGAAATCCTGGCGTGTTGTCATCAGCAGGTCGATGAACGCTTGCGCGCCGTATAGGAATATCAGCAATAAACGGGATGTTTTTAAGAAACTTCAACGTTCAGCTGCAGATGTGTCTGCAAATGTGCGCTGTATGGGCACCTCACAAGTTTTGTGGTCTAGAAAAATCGAAAGAATTTTGCCGAGACACGATGATTTCTCTGAAAGACACATTGGACCGGGTGACAAAGAAAAAAGAGAGATGCTCAACACTCTTGGACTTGAGGTGAAACCTATTTATTTTTTTATTAAACGCAATTATAAAACGCAAATTTTATACATTAATACGATAGATTACGAGTCTATTTAAACGCCTTGTGTCAGTATTTTAAACTTGAATCAATTTTGTAACAAAACTGCACATTTTCGCGGTTTTTCTTGATGATATGATATGATATGATATGATATGATGATCATAATAAAAATAAACAAAATAATAGTTTACACTTTTCTGTTGATTTCAGTCAGTCGCTGAGCTTATAGAAAACACAATTCCCGCATCCATCCGCCTGGGAAGAAGTTTGAAAATGGACGATCCTGTGTGTAAGTTGCTCTTACTCCTCTCAGCAGCGGCAGACAGAGGAAACACGTGTCGTTTGTTGTTGTGAATTCATCATATATTTGCAGTGACCGTCTGTAAGCCAAACTGCGAGGTTAAATTTCATTCCAGCTGTGTTTGAAAACTCCGTCTGGTGTCAGATTTCAGGGCAGCGGAATTATTCATTGCATTAATGCTTTTTAACAAATATACATTTTTATTTCGAAAATTTTCGAATTGGGGTTTTCTAACGAACCAGACTTTAACAAAGGAGTCCATCTGCGCGAGGAATGTAGGTTACACGCTCTTTGTGTGCCAATAGACCTTACTGGAGTGTTTTTCACCGTTAAGTCTTCCTTTGAACATATTTGGAGTTGTTTTTGCGGAGCCCGGCGAGCAGCACCAATCTCCTGACGCCCTCAGCCGATGCCAATAGGATGACAATTAGAGTGTAAAGTTCAGCGTCACACGGCCAGTTTGATCTGGTTAGCAGTAGCATTACATCACGCATGCACAGCTCAACATACAACTTTGCGTAATAATTGACAATTTAACGACATTAACGATGAATAGCAGGCGGAACTTTCAGTTGCATTTGCAATTTTAAAGTCTGATAATTATTTCAAAAACGCGTGCTAGGAAAACTGACGGTTTACACAAAGAAAGATTACATATGGTACGCAGGAGTTTGAATAAACACATTTTAACTTTTTTTGCGGATAACGTGACTCTTAAAATATAAAACACTAATTTATTTTTCTGTTTTTGCAAATATATGTAGTAATATCTCGTTATATTCTTCTGACAGCACTTTCTCAACTAACTAAACAGTTTTTCCCTGCCCCAAAATATTGTGACAAAATGAGGGTATGAAATTGAACATTGTCATTAAATACACAATTTATCATAGTTACTCTGAGGTTTGACATATGGCAGGAGTCTGCTTGTGTGTGTCTTTAATGAAGCAAGCCATGCTGAAGCTGATGGGGGGGCTGTACTGGATTCTGCTGGTTCAGCTGCACAGAGCTTGATCTGCAAATCCTGTGGGAAATTCACTGCTCAACAATAATGGGCTCTCTAAACTTTCCCTTTTGTAGTTTTATGACTATTTTTATTTCTCAAGAAATGGAGTACCCTTTAAAACTAATTTTACACTGAATATTTGTGCGACAATGAGGCAGCCAGCTGGTTGACATCTTGATATCAGTGTTAAAACTTGACAAAATGAACATCCCACAGATATGCTAGTGTGTGGGGGTCAGTAATGTGCATTTCTTCCCCCCTCTCGAGCTGTTTTTATTACAGCATTATCTTTGCCCTGTTCAGTTGCTGTGTTGCTAAGCTGCAGCACAATGCCTCGGGAATTTGTGTGTCTCTGTATGAACCGGCTCCAGTGCCCTCAAGCTACAAGCATTAAAACTAATAATCTAGAAAAATGTCTCATATGTGACCCTGTACCACAAAACCAGTCTTAAGTAGCCAGGTATATTTGTAGCAATAGCCAAATGCAAAAATGCTTAATGCATTTATTAATCAGTGAGACTGTGTGCTGTTGTATTATTCATCAGATCAATGTAGGTCACACCACGTGATGTGTTTAAATACCAGGTCCATTTGGCAATGTGTGTTAAAGCAATTGCTTTGTAATTATGAGTTATGTGAGAATCTTTCCAAAAATATTGACTCGGAGTCACTTGTGAAACAGAAGCTGGATTTAATTTGCTGCAACACAGACCTTCTGGGGTTTTATCCATGGAAGACTTGATCATCTACGTCTAAGTGTCAAGTCAAACCCATTTTCAGCTATTATATTAATGACTACAAATAAAAGCAAAACCACTATGTAAACCCATGTGTGTTTTTTTTTTTTTTTTTTTTTTTTTTTTTTCTGGGTTGATTTACATGCTGCTTATGTTTAACAGTAACCGCAGATTTCCAAATCGTTCTTCTCTGTGTGTTTAATCACTACAGGTGAGAATGAAATTCTTGATTCGCTTCAGAAGATTGCGTCGAGGAACAAGATGTGGAGGTCCTATATTGGAATGGGTTATTATAACTGCTCCGTCCCACCAGTCATACAAAGAAACCTGCTAGAGAATTCGGGATGGTATGTGTCTCTTGATGACTGAAGCATATATTTCCACTTCTAGTGGAGCAAAAGCAAAAATCCTTTGTTTGGATTTAATTTACAGCCATGAGCTGGAACACCTTGTTTATTAGTTCCTCATGCTCAGTACAGTTGTAGTCAAAAAGCAAATTGCAATTTGATGATTTTTATTACATAAACGAGTAGTAGCGTGCCCGGCACAAGATAAATCTTGTGACTCAGGCTGAAGGTCTTTGGTTAGGGATTCACTGAGTTTCTATGTTCTCTATAGGGTGACTCAGTACACCCCCTACCAGCCAGAGGTCTCTCAGGGGCGTCTGGAGAGCTTGCTCAATTATCAGACCATGGTTTGCGATGTCACAGGAATGGCAGTTGCCAATGCGTCATTGCTAGATGAAGGTACTGCCGCTGCAGAGGCCATGCAGCTCTGTAACAGGTTAGTGGACTAACTGCTGGAAACATCTGTCAAGAGCATGTTTCCATTTATCAAGGAGGCGTTTGGTCTGTTAGCCAACACCTGAACAGCTCATACAGGTCTTTAGAGTGCAGGATGGTGTATCCCTAGGGGCTGGGAGTGATAATTAACACTCACCTGCTGCTTTTCAAAGGCAAAACAAAAGAAGAATATTCTACATTGACCCACGCTGCCATCCACAGACTATTGCAGTTGTGCAAACCAGAGCCAAGTAAGAAAGTTCATCCATTTGTAGAATAAAACAATATCTCTCTGTCTACACATCTTTCTGTCTATCTCTCTTTTCATCTGTCTCTCTATCCATCTAACTGTGTCTATCTGTTTTTCTGTCTATCCTATACATCTGTCTCTCCATCTGTTTGTCTACCTGTCTCTCTGTCTACCTCTGTATGTCTCCGTCTATCATCCTTCTATCCGTCCATCTGTTTTTTCTGTCCATCTATCCTTCTATCTGTCTGTATCTCTTTGTCTGTCCTTCTAGCTGCCTGTGACTGTCTCTTTGTCTGTCTGTCTCTTTTATCTAGCTGTCTGTCTGCCCATCTGTCTCTCTACCTATCTGTCTTTGTCTGTCTCCATCTCTGTCTGTCTGCCTATCTATCCATTTGTCTCTGTCTATCCTTCTGTCTCTGTCTATCTTTCTGTCTGTTTGTTTGTCTCTCTCTATCCATCTCTCTACCCTTCTGTCTGTCCTTCTGTTTGTCTTTGTCTCTCTACCCATCTGTCTTTGTTTCTGTCTTGTCTCCCTCTCCCTCTTTCTTTATCCTTCTGTTTGTTTTTGGTTTCTCTCAATCTTTCTTCCCTTTTGTCTATACATCTCTCTGTCCATCCATCTGTCTGTCTCTCTACCTGTCTGTCTTTGTCCCTTTATCTGTCTGTTTCTCTGTCTATCTGTCTTTTATCTCTATACCTGTCTGCCCGTCTCTTTCTCTATCCTTCTATATGTCTGTTTTCTATGCCTTGGTCTCTCTTGATTTATCTTTCAGTCTGTCTATCTATATGTGTGTGTGTGTGTGTGTGTGTGTGTGTGTGTGTGTGTGTGTCTCTCTCTCTCTCTCTCTCTCTCTCTCTCTCTCTCTCTCTCTCTCTCTCTCTCTCTCTCTCTCTCTCTCTCTCTCTCTCTCTCTCTCTCTCTCTCTCTCTCTACCTCTCTCTACCTCTCTCTACCTCTCCATCTTTGTTTCTGTCAATCTGTTGGTCTGTCTCTATCCTTCTGTGTATCAAACCAAACATTATTCAGACACCAGATATAATTTTTTGTTTATTTATTTATTTTATTATTTCAGATGTTTTTTTTTTTTTAACTAGTGGGTGCAGGACACTATAGCTCATTTATGTAAGTGTAAAGCAAACTGTGACACACAATACCCAAAAATTATTCAAACAGTGGACTACCAGTAAAATGTATAAAACTTTGGGACCAAATTGACCTGACCATATTTTGCATATTTTTAGTGTTTTATTTTTCCTTTAATTGCTAATTTTAGTATTTTACACCACAGACTGAACAAAATTAAGCATTGCTTGGTAATTGGTTGACCTAAATTGGTGTTATCTAATTGTGTAGTTAAATTTTAACAGCTCACAGCTATTTAACCCAATTCATTACTTACATTACATACCATTTGTTCTGACACAGATTAACGCTTGAGTCTCTTGTCATATTTTATTACCATTTTCTAAACTATAGCAAATAAACTGTGATAATGTGAGATGTTAAACGTGTCTGAATAATTTTTGGTTTGACTGCTTGTCTTCGTCTCTTTTTACCCGTCTGTCTATCCTTCTATCCGTTTGTCTGTCTATATTGATTAAAAGTTTCTATCCATTAGTTACATTGGTGTGAAGACTGTTCTCAAGCTTCCTCATGAGATTGACTTCAGTGGGAAGGATGTTAGCGGTGTGCTATTCCAGTATCCAGACACTGAGGGCAGAGTGGAAGATTTCACCGCACTTGTTGATCGGGCTCACAAGGGTGGTGTATGTACCTCTCACCTCTGTTACTCTATATACGAATTCTAATACCAGATTTTGCATACATTACATTTTACTTGATCTGTTCTCTCAAATAATTTATTCACCCTCATGCTCCTCCAAACCTGTTTGACTTCTTGTTTCCTTCTGTGAAACACGAGGAGAAATGTTTTGCATACTACTATATCTATATATTTATTTATTTATTTATTTATTTTTTTTTTTTAGAGCGTTGTCAGTCACTGATGTGAAACCTAGTGTGACCCAGTTTCATAGCAAGTTTGAATATATGGAAATTTGTTTTTTGTTGTTGTTGTTTTTCGAACAAAATGTTTTAAAGAAATACTCAAATTAAAACATCTCCATTTGTGTTCCACATTGAAAGTCATACAGGTTGAGAATGATGAGGTTGAGTAAATGATTACACGTCATTTTTGCGTGTGAATTTGTTCATTCTGACAACAAACTGTTATTAGTTTTTGCACACAGGTTTATTATAACAGCTGATTTAGACCGATTTTTTTATTTTTATTTTTTTTTATTATTATTATTATTATTATTATTATTATTTTATTTATTTATTTTTTGATTCCTTTCAAAGGCACTGGCTTGCTGTGCCACAGACTTACTGGCGCTTTGTGTGTTGCGTCCTCCTGGTGAGTTTGGAGTTGACATCGCCTTGGGCAGCTCTCAGCGCTTTGGAGTGCCTCTTTGCTATGGTGGGCCCCATGCTGCATTCTTTGCAGTCAAAGACAATCTGGTCAGGATGATGCCAGGAAGGATGGTTGGAGTGACCAGGTAAGTCTGTAATCTATAGTCTCAAGGCTTCAGTAAACTTTTCCTCATCAGTGCTGCTATAAACTCTGAAATCTTACCTCTTACAGAGATGCAGCTGGTAAAGAGGTTTATCGTCTGGCTCTCCAGACCAGAGAGCAGCACATCCGCAGAGACAAAGCCACCAGCAACATCTGCACGGCCCAGGTAGAGCTGAACAAATCTGAAAATGCAATTTGTATAGCCACATTTTTTTTTGTGAGAGAGGGCGTGGCCATTTTGTGGGTCTGGCTTATGGTCTCTATTTTTATCTGTACAAAACAGCTAGTTTTGCTGCTTGATATTGCAGATTGGTGTGTTTTACCATATTATTTTAATGTATTACCTTACTTATGAACACACTGGTTTGTAGTCCAAACTGTTTTACTGTTTACTGTACATTGTTATTCTTCCCATAATTTATATAGTGGCTAACAAATCAGAATCTCTCCCTTAGGCTTACTTCCGTGTTAAAGAAAAAGGTGGATGTATTTGTGAAGATGAATGTCTGTACTCAAAGATATTGTTTCATTTAGGCTCTTCTTGCAAACATGGCTGCCATGTATGCATTGTATCATGGTCCTCAAGGATTGAGGCACATTGCAGAGAGAACCCACAATGCAGCGTTGATTCTCGCTGAGGGCAAGTTGTTTGACTCATGTTTACTTGTTGTTGTTTTTTTTTTTTTTTTTTTTTTTTTTCTTCTTCTTTGAAATAAGAATTTGATAGGACATTTTGTGATACTGATTGATTCTTATTGTTATAAAAGGGCTGAAAAGAGCTGGGCACAAACTCCAACATGAGAACTTCTTTGACACCCTGAAGATTAACTGTGGTGTGGCCAGCAAGGACATCTTAGAAAAAGCTACGCAGCGGGAGATTAACCTACGGGTGTATGGTGATGGACTGGTGAGGCTTGTTAAAATGTTTGAAGTGCCCTTATTATGCCATTTCCAATATTGCCGTTCATGCAGCATAAATGATGTGCAAAGTTGTAAAGTCGAAAGTGCACAATAAATAAAGTTGCCTTCCAAAAATATTGACTCTGAACAGCCTGAACGAGTCATTAGTAAATCAAATCCCACTTCTGTGTTGGCTACACATCACTGGATAACACGTTTGCATAATTCCTGCTTATGTTTTACATTGGCCGGATGTAAACAACTTGATCCACCCTCAAACACGTCAGTAATCTAGGAGTTCAACATGGGATTCACAAAACACTTGCTCTTGAAAGATTGCTCAGTACCGAGTTTATCTGGACCAGATGGAGTCATTGAAACACAACCTGTAACTATGATAAATAGATGTTTGTATTTTCTATTGAGCATTCAAAATACGAAACTATGGCAGTGGGCATATAGTTTCTGAAACGTGCTATACACAGTAGACTAATCACAACAGACTGGGCCATCTGACCAGTCAGAGCAGAGTAGGCTTACGGAAAGGAGGGGTTAAGAGAGACTAAATCTTTGAACTGCTTCCAACAAATCATTTGAGTCGCTGAAAAATGAGGTGATATTAAATGCATATTTTGAGACAAAAGCATTTTTTGACCTTGCATGCATGTAAACCTGTTGTAGGAACTTTAAAAATGACATAATAGGGGCACTTTAAAATAAATACACAAATGGACGTAATGATACTTCAATGTGTTGTTTGTTTTTATTTATGCATTTAAAATTTAACATTTTATTTTCTTATTAATTTATTTGTTTTTAATATAGTTTGTTGATGTGCTTTTAGCTCGGAGTGTCTCTGGATGAAACGGTCACTGAGAGAGACTTGGATGATCTGCTCTGGATCTTCGGATGTGAATCCTCAGCTGTAAGCTCTTGCCTGATTTCATTTGTTGCAAAAAAAAATCCTCTAATCTTCTTGCCCCAATCAGATCTAATCTTTTTGACATTTATTAGGAGCTTATTGCTGAGAAAATGAGTGAGAGAACAAAAGGATTGCTGGCAAGCCCTTTCAAGAGAACCAGCAATTTTCTTACCCATCCAGTGTTTAACAGGTTTGTTTGCTGGTTTCAATGCAATGTTGTTTCTAACAAATGTTTTTCAATAAAACTTTCAATACAACCAAAGTTGGTTTGTGTTCATCTACAGTGCCTTGCAAAAGTATTATAGTATAAATATTAGTTTTAAAAGAGGTATGAATGAGTAGCCCAGCCACAGCCTGGGTTTGAATGCAATAAAAAAAAAACAAATCTGGAGAAACTGTTAACTTTTGAAAATGTCTGCTAGGCCCTATCCAAGCTGAAAGAGCTTAAGAAATGAAGAGGTGAGGCGAAGAATGGCAAATAATTGCTTAATGCAAATGTGCGAAGCTTGTTGCATCCTACTAAAAAGACTTGAGGCTGTAAAAGTATTTCAGCTAAGTACTGAGTTAAGGGTATGAATACTTATGCAATGTACTTATTTTAGTGTTTTATTATTAATAAATTTGCGAAGTTGCCACACATCTATTTTTCGCTTTGTCATTATGGTGTATGGAGAGTAAACTGATGTGGGGGAGGAAGGGGTATGAATATTTTGCAACGCACTGTAAATGTATAGATGTGCTGTTTTTGATATTATAATAATAATAAATAATAATTACTTATATATTCAATTTCAGTTATCACTCGGAGACCAATATTGTACGTTACATGAAGCGCCTGGAAAATAAGGATATTTCCCTTGTACACAGTATGATTCCTTTGGTAAGTAAAGAATCAGTTTACTTGGGTGTTTATCCATTTATAATGATTTTACATACATCACAGTAAAACTCTGCTGTTGAATTCAGGGTTCATGCACAATGAAGCTGAACAGCTCCTCAGAACTCATGGTGAGTCAATATTAATCTGCTCTTTTATATCAGCCCTCTTTTATACTGTATCTCTGACATTGCCTCATTTGAACTAGTCTGATCTGTTCACCGTTTCATTGAAACCTTTTCACAACAGCCTATCACCTGGAGAGAATTTGCAAACATCCATCCTTTCGTGCCGCTGGATCAGGCTGAAGGTTATCAGCAGCTCTTCAGACAGCTAGAGAGAGACCTTTGTGAGATTACAGGATATGATAAGATCTCCTTTCAACCAAATAGGCAAGTGTCCTGCCTGATGTCTGTTACGATATCAACAATGTGATTTTTATTCTAATTTTAGTCAAGAGTGGTGTTGTAGTTGACGAGCAATGTCAACATGACACACACTCAGGTTTGTAGTGCTGATAAGTTTTGGGGGTGTGTAGGCATCTATGCGCTCTGCTTGGTTGACACTTTAACAGGTTCATTAGCATACTGTACTCTTGGGCAAGAGCCTTTTGAAGCAATCTTTGAACTCTACTGTGCTGAGGCAGAAAGGTTACATGATGCCATTGATTTTTTTTTTTTTTTTTCCCCTTTGTCCCGTAGTGGTGCGCAGGGGGAATATGCAGGCTTGGCTGCAATCAAAGCCTATCTAAATTCCAAAGGAGAATCTCACAGAACAGTGAGTATCATCTCACAGTGAAACACCCTCTTGTTTTACCTCAGGGCTGATGGAAAAACATGCATGACGTTTGTAGTATCAGGTTGATGACCCTTCGTGACTTTCCCCCTAATCTTTGAATAACATGCTATATAAAAATATAATTTAATATTACATAATATGTATAATATAGTACTTAATACTGTATTTTTTTTATATACAGTATTTGATATATACCCATACAGACCCTTTTGTTGTTCCTTATATTATTTTTATTTTCAAAAAGTCCCAAAACTATGAAAGTTTTGCTAAGTGATTTAACCCCTGACAAAAATAGAATTACTGCTGAAAGGAACGCAAACGGTTCGTGAAAAGTGGAAAATTGAGAAAATAGCTGAAAAGTGGTAAATCGTTAGTGGGGAGTGGAAAGATAGTCAGTGATAGGAGCGTTTTAGTCAAGTCATTGCAGTGTTTTGTAATCTGGCCTTTGTTTTTTTTTATCATCATCCTAATAAGCAGATCTTAGATAGCGGATGCAGCTCTTTAACCAGCCAAGGTTCAAACTGCCATGGTTGAGTAAATAGCCATAGGAAACAGCCACCCCATTACTGGATTCAACTTCAGTGCAAGACACCATATTTGGAGCTTTTTAAGACATACAGTCCTTGGACGATGCATTTGTCCATGTTGACCTGTTGAAAGTTGCATAATGTTAAGCGTTTGGGCCACTGTGTCCTTAGTTCAGAATGTCTGTCATATAGTCTGTTATGACATTTTCTTTGACATTTAAAGGGATGGTTCTCCCAAAAATGAAAATTCTGTCATTAATTGCTCACCCTTGTGTCATTACAAACGCGTAAGACCTTCGGTCATCTTCGGAACACAAATTAAAATATTTTCAATTAAATCCGAGAGCTTACTAACCCTGCATAGACGGCAACACAACTGACACGGTCCAGGCCCAGAAAGGTAGTAAGAACATTATTAAAATAGTCCATGTGAAATTAGTGGTTCAACCGTAATTTTATGAAGCCACTAGAATACTTTTTGTGTGCAAAAAAACAAAACTAACTGTATTCAAAGATTTTCTTCTGTTTCAGTCTTTGACACATTCACAAGAGTACCATCACACAGAGTTGGGAGAAGTTACTTTTAAAAGTAATGCGTTACAATATTGCATTACTCCCTAAAAAAGTAACGAATTATGTTCCCAGGTTACTTTTTATGTAAAGTAATGCGTTATGTTTCTTTTGCGTTACTTTTTAAATCTGGCCTGGGCTTGCTTATTTGTTTTTAATATACAAAAATCTATTTGTGTCAAATGTAAAAGGCCTTTCACACCAAAAGCCTCAAGCTAAAGTAAATTCATATCTGTACAGTAGAATGCAGAGGAATAACCACTTCAGAAAATAATACAAAAATAATAAATAAATAAATAAATAAATAAATAAGAACAAATGTTTGTTTATCTTGTAGTTTTTGCTTATTAGTATGGTTGAATTGGAAGGTCAGCAGCAAAGACACTGGTTAATAAAATGTGATTCAATACATATTTATATTATTTACACATTTAATTGCAGTAATATTCTGAGTTGCATTTCACTGTATTTATTCATTTGGAGGAATACTGAATCTGATTTTGTGAGATTAATTCAAATTTGTGTATATATATATATATATATATATATATATATATATATATAAAAAATTTTAAAGTAATGCAAAAAAAATGGCATCTGATTACATAACTTGTGTTACTTTTAATGCATCCAACACTGGTGACTTGTGCATGTGGTGCTGCTGACACAGGAGCTGGTATTCTGACGTAGAACATCCACCTCTCTTCATCGTTCATTGTTCATCGTTGTATAATCTGGTTCAAAAAAGTAGGGCTGGGCAAAAAATTGCAAGGCATCCTCTCTGCTGAAATCAGCGTCAGCAGCACCACACGCATGCATTGTAGTACTCTTGTGAACGCACGTTGAAGACCAACACGGAAGAGAAGAAATAGTTGAATAAAGTTAGTTTTATTTTCTTTGGACACAAAGTATTCTCATAGCTTCGTAAAAAAATTACAGTTGACCCACTGATGTTGCATGGACTACTACCTTTTTGGGCCTTGAACATGTCAATTGCATCGCGGTCTATGCAGGGTCAGAAAGCTCTTGGATTTCATCAAAAACACCCTAATTTATGTTCTTAAGATGAACAAAGGTCTGGTTTGGAACAACATAAAGGTGAGTGAGTGACAGAATCTTCATTTTTGGATGAACTATCCCTTTAAAAGTGAAGTACACAATTTCTGCACTTCTAGTGTCACCTAACAGGATAACAAAAATAAAGCAACAACCACTGCAGATGCTCCTTACATTTGTCACATCTGTACAATTGTTCTTATCCTTAAAGTATCTTAATATTTAATTCTATTGAAAACCTGTGTGGCAAAACTTGAGCTTATCTGTTTTACCATGCCCCAAATGCTCACTGTTGGTTAAGCTAGAATGTGATTGAGGTATCGGAGCAGAACATTTTTTGATGGCATCTGTGAGGCTCAATGTTTACACTTTTGAGGAGATCAAACCATGAATATCATACTTGTAGGCTAGTTTTGTTTTGTCAATTAATCTTCATTATCAAATCTGTTATGAATTTATTCAGGTTTGTCTGATTCCCAAATCTGCTCATGGAACAAACCCTGCCAGTGCTCAGATGGCGGGCATGAAGGTTCAGGTGGTGGAGGTGGATAAAGATGGCAACGTTGATGTGTCTCATCTTAAAGCGATGGTATGCACAATGATTTAAAGCGTCACATTTTGTATCTTTTGCCAACAGGAAGCCTTTTATCTTCTGTTCAATGGCTTTTTGCATTGAGACACTTGTCTATGATAACATTATCTTGTCAGTGTTAAAGGTGAAGTGTGTAATTTCTGCCCACTAGCGTCACCAAACAAAATTGCTAATTTTTTTTGGTTGTTATTGAGATTTATACATGAATAAGCTTTCCAATGGTGTATGGTTAGTTGTATCTCAGCCAAATGTTGTCCTATCCTACCAATTCAAAAATCTGGAATCTGAGGGTGTAAAAAAAATCTAAATATTGAGATAATTGCTGCCATAGCAATGCATATTATTCATTAAAAATTGTTTTGATACATTTACGGTAGGACATATCTTCATGGAACATGATCTGTAATTAATATCCTAATTATTTTTGGCATAAAAGAAAAATGTATCATTTTGACCCATGCAATGTATTTTTGGCTATTGCTACAAAAATACCTATGCTACTTAAGACTGTGTTTTGTGTTTTTTTTTTTTTTTTTTTGGTCCAGGGTCACAAATAATTGTTCAAGCTGAACGCATCTCATGTCTGCCATTGGTTAAGCAAGCAAATAGTCCAAACCCACGTTACTGCTGTGTCATGATGCTCAAACAAATATAGCAATGTTTTGAAAGCTCAGTGTTTGTATAAGCTTTGGAGGGAGTCAATAGCTTGGTTGTGGATTGAAGAAAGTGTTTAACATCCAAAAAAAATGACATGACCTTTACTCAATCAACTACATGTTTTACTTGTTTTGTCAGGTGGACAAACATAAGGCCAACTTGGCTGCCATTATGATCACATACCCCTCCACTAACGGTGTGTTTGAGGAGAACGTGAGTGAAGTGTGTGAGCTCATCCATCAGAACGGTGGACAAGTGTACCTAGATGGTGCCAACATGAACGCACAGGTCAGATGACAATATGACAATATGGTAGTAATCAACATTAGTTATAATATGGACTAATAATGAACAGTATTTTTTACAGCATTTATTATTCTGTTAATGTTAACAAATACCATTTTTTTTCCCCTTTTATATATGCTTTATGAATGAACTGTGCACTTTTTCTGAATTAAAAGCATTGAATACAAATTTACATTGAATGTTCATGTTCTTATAGATTTTTATTTTTTCTTCTGGTTCAGGTTGGATTATGTCGGCCAGGAGACTATGGCTCAGATGTTTCTCACTTGAATCTCCATAAAACCTTCTGCATTCCTCACGGTGGTGGTGGCCCTGGGATGGGACCAATAGGAGTGTAAGTGTTTTTAAAGTGAGCAGATCTGCCCTACTGAATCTACCAGAACAGTCTGTTGACTCCAGCTAACCATATGTCGTCTTCTAACAGGAAACAGCATCTTGCCCCCTTCCTGCCCAGTCATCCAGTGGTGAACATGCAATCCAGTAATACAGGAAGTTCTCTGGGCACCATCAGTGCCGCTCCCTGGGGCTCCAGCGCTATCCTGCCCATCTCATGGGCTTACATTAAGGTCAACACCTTTGCATTTGACCTTTTTTGGCATCTGAGTAATAGCGATGCACCAGTATTAAGATTCTAACTATTTTCAGGTTATGGCTGAGATCAAATTCTGTACTATTTTGCATTACAAAAAGAACACTAATTTTAAAACTTACAAGCTAATTTAAGCATCACAACATTAAATGGTGCAGCTTTAGCAAATCTCAAAATTAATATCTATTTGTTAAATGTTAAAATGTAAGGATTTTAAAGGGTTAACCCCTGTAATTAAGACTTGTGGCTTAATA